>CM069543.1:59666818-59676818 GCA_035773235.1 Eospalax fontanierii | reverse complement strand
ACGGTTAGTGTTAGTGGTTGGGTTAGGGTTAAGGCTGAAGTTTGGGTTTGGGTTAGGTTTAGGGTTAGAGTTAGGATTTGCGTTAGGGTTAGTGTTAGGGTTTGGGTTAGGGTTAGTGATTGCACTTGATTTAGGGTTAGTGTTAGGGTTAGTATGAGGGTTAGCTTTAGTGTTAGGAATATATTTTGGTTTTCGGTTAGGCTTAGGTTTAGGGTTAGGGTTAGGGTTTGGGTTAGGGTTTGGGTTAGTGTTAAGGTTAGGGTTAGGGTTAGGGTTTGGGTTTGGGTTTGGGTTAGGGTTAGGGTTTGGGTTAGGTTTAGGGTTAGGTTTAGGGTTAGAGTTAGGATTTGGGTTAGGGTTAGTGTTAGGGTTTGTGTTAGGGTTAGGGTTAGTGTTAGGGTTTAGGGTTTAGGGTTAGGGTTCGGGTTAGGGTTAGGGTTAGGGTTAGTGTTTGGGTTAGGGTTTGGGTTAGGGTTAAGTTAGGGTTCGGGTTAGGTTTAGGGTTAGTGTTATGTTTAGGGTTTGGGTTAGGATTAGGGTTAGGGTTAGGGTTTGTGTTAGGGTTACTGTTAGGGTTATCGTTAGGTTTACGGTTTGGGTTAGGGTTAGGGTTAGGTTTAGGGTTAGTGTTTGGGCTTGGGTTAGGGTTAGGTTTAGGGTTATGGTTAGAATTATGGTTAGGGTTTGGCTTAGGGTTAGGTTTAGGGATAGGTTTCTGGTTAGGGTTAGAGTTAGGGTTAGGGTTTGGCTTAGTCTTAGGGTTAGGGTTAGGGTAAGTTTTTAGGGTTAGGGCTTGGGTAAGGGTTAGGTTTAGGGTTAGGGTTAGGGTTAGGGTTACGTTTAGGGTTAGGTTTAGGGTTCGAGTTAGGTTTAGGGTGTGGGTTTGGGTTAGGGTTAGGCTTAGGGTTAGGGTTAGGGTAAGTGTTAAGGTTAGGGTTTGGATTAGGGTTAGGGTTTGCTTTAGTCTTAGGCTTAGGGTTTGGTTTGGTTGAGGGTTAGTGTTAGGGTTAGGGTAAGGGTTAGGGTTAGGGTAAGGATTAGGGTTAGGGTTAGTTTTAGGGCTTTGGTTAGGGTTAGGGTTAGGGTTAAGGCTTGGGTTTAGGTTAGGTTTAGGGTTTTGGTTTGGGTTAGGCTTAGGGTTAGGGTTTGGGTTAGGGTTTGGGTTAGGGTTAAGGTTAGGGTTAGGGTTTGGGGTTAAGGTTAGGGTTAGGGTTAGGGTTTGGGTTACGTTTAGGATTAGGGTTTTGGTTTGGGTTAGGGTTAGGGTTAGGTTTAGGGTTAGTGTTTGGGCTTGGGTTAGGTTTAGGTTTAGGGTTAGGGTTAGAGTTAGGGTTAGGGATTGCCTTAGGTTTAGGGTTAGGGTTAGGCCTAGGCGATAGGGCTAGGTTTAGGGTTAGGGATTTTGTTAGGGTTAGGGTTAGGTTTAGGGTTAGGGTTAGGGTTTGGTTTGGTTTAGGGTTAGTGTTAGGGTTAGGGGAAAGGTTAGGGTTAGGGTTAGGGTTAGGGTTAGGGGTGGTTTAGGGTTAGGGTTAGGGTTTGGGTTTGGGTTTGGCTTAGGGTTAGGGTTAGGATTAGGGTTAGGATTTGGGTTTGGGTTTGGGTTAGGGTTAGGGTTAGGGTTAGGGTTAGGATTTGGGTTAGGGTTAGGGTTAGGGTTAGGGTTAGTGATTGCACTTGGGTTAGGGTTAGTGTTAGGGTTAGTATTAGGGTGAGCTTTAGTGTTAGGATTATGGTTTGGTTTTCGGTTAGGGTTAGGTTTAGGGTTAGGGTTAGGGTTTGGGTTAGGGTTTGGGTTAGTGTTAAGGTTAGGGTTAGGGTTAGGGTTTGGGTTAGGGTTTGGGTTAGTGTTAAGGTTAGGGTTAGGGTTAGGGTTTGGTTTTGGGTTAGGGTTAGGTTTAGGGTTAGGGTTTAGGGTTTAGTGTTAGGGTTCAGGTTGGGGTTAGGGTTAAGCTTTGTGTTAGGGGTAGTGTTTGGGTTTTTGTTAGAGTTAGCGTTAGGGTTAAGTTTAGGGTTTGGGTTAGTGTTAGGGTTTGGAATAGGGTTAGGGTTAGGGTAAGGTTTAGGGTTAGGTTTTGTGTTAGGGTTAGGATTAGGGTTAGGGTTAGGGTTAGTGTTAGGATTAGGGTTTGGGTTAGGATTAGGGTTAGGGTTAGTGTTAGGGTTTGATTTAGGGTTAGGGTTGAAGTTTGGGTTTGGGTTAGGTTTAGGGTTGGAGTTAGGATTTGGATTAGGGTTAGTGTTAAGTTTTGTGTTAGGGTTAGGGTTAGGGTTAGCGTTTAGGTTAGGGTTTGAGTTAGGGTTACGTTTGGGTTCGGGTTATTTTTAGGGTTTGTGTTACGGTTAGGGTTTGGGTTAGGGTTAGGGTTAGGGTTAGGGTTTCTGTTAGGGTTATGGTTAGCGTTACGGTTTGGGTTAGGTTTAGGGTTAGGTTCACGGTTCGTGTTTGTTCTTGGGTTAGGGTTAGGTTTAGGGTTATGGTTAGAGTTAGGGTTAGGGTTTGGCTTAGGGTTAGGGTTAGGGTTAGGGTTAGGTTTCAGGTTAGGGTTAGAGTTAGGGTTAGGGTTTGGCTTAGGGTTAGGGTTAGGTTTATGGTTAGGGTTAGGGCTAGGCCATAGCGATAGGGTTAGGGTTAGTGTTAGGGTTAGGGTTTGGGTTAGGGTTAGGGTTAGGGTTCTGATTAGGGTTATTATTAGGGTTAGGTTTAGTGTTAGGATTAGGGTTTGGGTTTCGGTTAGGGTTAGGGTTTGGGTTAGTGTTAGGGTTTGGGATATGGTTTGGGTTAGTGTAAGGGATAGTTTTAGGGTTTGTTTTAGGGTTAGGGTTAGTGTTAGGGTTAGGGGAAGGGGAAGTGTTAGGGTTAGGGGTGGTTTAGGGTTAGGGTTAGGGTTAGGATTAAATTTAGTGTTAAGGTTTAAGTTTGGGTTAGAGTTAGGTTTAGAGTTCGTGTTTGGTTTACGGTTAGGTTTAGGGTTAGGGTTGGGGTTAGGGTTAGGTTAGGGTTAGGGTTAGGGTTAGGTTTAGGATTAGGGTTAGGTTTAGGTTTAGGTTTTGGTTTAGGGTTAGGGTTAGGGTTAGGGTTTGGTTTGGGTTAGGGTTAATGTTACTGATAGGGTAAGGCTTAGGTTTGGGGTTAGGGTTAGGTTTAGGGTAACTGTTATAGGTTGGTTTAGGGTTAGGGTTAGGGTTAGGGTTAGGGTTAGGGTTAGGGATTGGTTTGGGGAAGGGTTAGTTTTAGGGTTAGGGATAGAATTTAGGTTAGGTTTAGGGTTAGGGTTAGGGTTTAGGTTTGGTTTAGGGTTAGGGTTAGGTTTAGGGTTTGGGTTAGGGTTTAGGTTTGGGTTAGGGTTAGGGTGAGGGTTAGTTTTAGCGCTAGGGTTAAGGTTAGGGTTAGGGTTAGGGCTTGGGTTTAGGTTAGCTTTAATGTTTGGGTTAGGCTTAGGATTAGGGTTTGTGTTTGGGTTAGGTTTAGCTTTAGGGTTAGTGTTAGGGTTAGGGTTAGTTTTAGGGTTAGGGTTAGGGTTAGGGTTTGGGTTAGGATTAGGGCTGGTTTTAGGGCTTGGGTTAGGGTTAGCGTTAGGGTTAGGGATTGGGTTTAGGTTAGGTTTGGGATGTGTGTTAGGCTTAGGGTAGGGGTTTGTGTTTGTGTTATGGTTAGGTTTAGGGTTAGGGTTAGGTTTAGGGTTGGGGTTTGGGTTTGGGTTAGAGTCAGGTATCGGGTTAGGGTTTGGGTTAGGTTTAAGGTTAGGGTTAGGGTTTGGGTTAGGGTTTGCGTTCGGGTTAAGATTAGTGTTAGGGTTAGGAGTTAGGGTTAGGGTTAGGGTTAGGCTTAGGGTTAGGGTTATTGTTACGGTTAGTGTTTAGGGTAGGGTTAGCTTAAGGGTTAGGGTTAGGGTTAGGGTGTGTGTTAGTGTTATGGTTAGGGTTATGGTTAGGGTTACGGTTTGGGTTAGGGTTAGGTTAGGGTTAGGTCAGTGTTTGGGCTTGGGTTAGGGTTAGGTTTAGGGTTAGGATTAGAGTTAGGGTTTGGGTTAGGGTTAGGGTTAGGGTTTGTGTTAGGGTTACGGTTAGGGTTATGGTTAGGGTTACGGTTTGGGTTAGGGTTAGGGTTAGGTTTAGGGTTAGTGTTTGGGCTTGGGTTAGGGTTAGGTTTAGGGTTATGTTTAGAGTTAAGCTTAGGGTTTGGCTTAGGGTTAGGGTTAGGGTTACGTTTCAGGTTAGGGTTAGAGTTAGGTTTAGGGTTTGGCTTAGGGTTAGGTTTAGGTTTAGGGTTAGGGTTAGGGCTAGGCGATAGCGATAGGGTTAGGGTTAGGGTTTGGGTTAGGGTAAGGGTTAGGGTTATGATTAGGGTTAGTATTACGGTTAGGTTTAGTGTTAGTATTAGGGTTTGGGTTTCGGTTACTGTTAGGGTTAGGGTTAGGATTTGGGTTAGTGTTAGGGTTTGGGATATGGTTAGGGTTATTGTAAGGGTTAGTTTTAGGGTTTGTTTTAGGGTTAGGGTTAGTGTTAGGGTTAGGGTTAGTGTTAGGATTAGGGTTTGTGTTAGGTTTAGGGTTACGGTAAGGGTTAGGGTTTGGGTTTGGGTTAGGGTTGGGGTTAGGGTTAGGGTTTGGTATAGGGTTAGGGTTAGGGTTAGGGGTAGGTTTAGGATTTGGGTTAGGGTCAGGGTTAGGTTTAGAGTTAGGGTTAGGTTTTGGGTTAGGGTTATGGTTATGGTTAGGGTTAGGGTTAGGATTAGGGTTCGAGTTTGGTTTTGGGTTAGAGTAAAGTATAGGGTTAGGGTTTGTGTTAGGTTTAGTGTTAGGGTTAGGGTTTGGTTTAGGGTTTGGGTTTGGGTTAAGGTTAGGGTTAGGGTTAGGTGTTAGGGTTTGAGTTAGGGTTAGGGTTAGGGTTAGGTTTAGATTTAGGGTTATATTTATGTTTAGGTTTTGGGTTAGAATTAGGGTTAGGTTTAGGGTTACAGTTTGGTTTCGGTTAGGGTTAATGTTACGGATAGGGTAAGGGTTAGGTTTGGGGTTAGGGGTTGGTTTAGGGTTACTGTTAGAGGTTGGTTTAGGTTAGGGTTAGGGTTAGGGTTAGGGTTTAGGTTTGGGTTAGGGTTAGGGTAGGATAGGGTTTGGGTTAGGGTTTAGGTTTGGTTTAGGGTTAGGTTTAGGCTTAGTTTTAGGGCTAGGTTTAGGTTTAGGGTTAGGGCTTGGGTTTATGTTAGGGTTAGGGTTAGGGTTAAGGTTAGGGTTAGGGTTAGTTTTAGGCCTAGGGTTAGGGTTAGGGTTAGGGTTAGGGCTTGGGTTTAGGTTAGGGTTAGGGTTAGGGTTAGGGTTAGGGTTAGGTTAGGCTTCGGGTTAGGGTTAGGGTTTAGGTTTCGGTTAGGGTTAGGCTTAGGGTTAGGGTTAGTTTTAGGGCTTGGGTTAGGGTTAGGGTTAGGGTTAGGGCTTGCGTTTAGGTTAGGTTTAAGGTTTGGGTTAGGCTTAGGGTTAGGTTTTGTGTTTGGGTTATTTTTAGGTTTAGGGTTAGGGTTAGGGTTAGGGTTTGGGTTTGGGTTAGAGTAAGGTATCGGGTTAGGGTTTGGGTTAGTTTTAAGGTTAGGGTTAGGGTTTGGGTTAGGGTTTGAGTTAGGGTTAATGTTAGGGTTAGGGTTAGGGGTTAGGGTTAATGTTAGGGTTTGGGTTAGTTTTAGGGTTAGTGTTATGGTTAGCATTTAGGGTAGGGTTTGGTTTAGGGTTAGGGTTAGGGTTAGGGTTACGGCTAGGCGATAGTGATAGAGTTAGAGTTAGGTTTTGAGCTTGGGATAGGGTTAGTGTTAGGGTTAGTATTAGGGTTAGGTTTAGTGTAAGGATTAGGGTTTGAGTTTCGGTTAGGGTTAGGGTTAGGGTTAGGGTTTGCGTTAGTTTTAGGGTTTGGGATACGGTTAGGGTTAGTGTAAGGGTTAGTTTTAGGGTTTGTGTTAGGGTTAGGGTTAGGGTTAGGGTTAGGGTTAGTGTTAGGATTAGAGTTTGTGTTAGGTTTAGGTTTAGGGTTAGGGTTAGGGTTTGGATTTGGGTTAGGGTTAGGGTTAGGGTTAGGGTTTCTTTTAGGGTTAGGGTTAGGGTTAGGGTTACGGTTAGGGTTTGGGTTAGGGTCAGGGTTATGGGTTAGGGTTAGGGTTAGTGTTAGGGTTAGGGTTTGGGTTTGGGTTAGAGTAAGGTATCGGATTAGGGTATGGGTTAGGATTAAGGTTAGGGTTAATGTTTGGCTTAGGGTTTGGGTTAGGGTTAAGGTTAGGGTTAGGGTTAGGCGTTAGGGTTAGGGTTAGGGTTTGGGTTAGGGTTAGGGTTAGTGTTATGGTTAGCATTTAGGGTAGGTTTAGGTTTAGGGTTAGGGTTAGGGTTAGGGTTTGTGTTAGGGTTACGGTTAGGGTCATGGTTAGGGTTACGGTTTAGGGTTAGGTTTAGTGTTAGGGTTAGTGTTTGGTTTGGTTTAGGGTTAGTGTTAGGCTTAGGGGAAGAGTTAGGGTTAGTGTTAGGTTTAGGCGTGGTTTCGGTTTAGGGTTAGGGTTAGGATTAAGGTTAGGGTTAAGGTTTAGGTTTGGGTTAGAGTTAGATTTAGAGTTGGGGTTTGGTTTAGGGTTAGGTTTAGGTTTAGCGTTGGGGTTAGGGTTAGGGTTAGGATTAGGTTTAGGATTAGGGTTAGGTTTAAGTTTAGGTTTTGGCTTAAGGTTAGGGTTAGGGTTTGGTTTGGGTTAGGGTTGATGTTAGGGATAGGGTAAGGGTTAGGTTTGGGGTTAGGGTTAGATTTAGGGTTACCGTTAGAGGTTGGTTTCGGGTTAGGGTTAAGGTTAGGGTTAGGGTTAGGGATTGATTTGGGGTAGGGTTAGTGTTAGGGTTAGGGATAGAGTTTGGGTTAAGGTTAGGGTTAGGGTTAGGGTTACGGTTTAGGTTTGGTTTAGGGTTAGAGTTAGGTTTAGGGTTTGGGTTAGGGTTTAGGTTTGGGTTAGGGTTAGGGTTAGGCATAGTTTTAGGGCTAGGGTTAGGACTTGGGTTTAGGTTAGGTTTAAGGTTTGGGTTAGACTTAGGCTTAGGGTTTGTGTTTGGGTTAGGTTTAGCTTTAGGGTTAGGGTTAGGGTTAGGGTTACGGTTAGTTTTAGTGCTTGCGTTAGGGTTAGTTTTATTGTTAGGGATTGGGTTTAGGTTAGGTTTAGGGTTTGGGTTAGGCTTAGGTTTAATGTTTTGGTTTGGGTTAGGTTTAGGTTTAGGGTTAGGGTTAGGGTTAGGGTTAGGGTTAGGCTTAGGGTTTGGGTTTGGCTTAGAGTGAGGTATCTGGTTAGGGTTTGCGTTAGGTTTAAGGTTAGGGTTAGGGTTTGGGTTAGGGTTTGGGTTAGGGTTAAGGTTAGTGTTAGGGTTAGGGATTATGGTTAGGGTTAGAGTTACGGTTAGGGTTAGGGTTAGTGTTACCGTTATGATTTGGGGTAGGAATAGGGTTTGGTTTAGGGTTAGGGTTAGGGTTAGTGTTAGTGTTAGGATTTGGGTTAGCGTTAGGTTTAGGGTTAGGGTTAGGGTTAGGGTTTGGGTTAGGGTTATGGTTATGGTTAGGGTTAGGATTAGGGTTTGTGTTAGGTTTAGGTTTAGGGTTAGGATTAGCGTTTGGGTTTGGGTTAGTGTTAGTGTTAGGGTTAGTATTAGGGTTAGGTTTAGTGTTAGGATTAGGGTTTGGGTTTCAGTTAGGGTTAGGGTTAGGGTTTGGCTTTGGGTTAGTGTTAGGGTTTGGGATAGGGTTAGGTGTAGTGTAAGGGTTAGGGTTAGGGTTTGTGTTAGGGTTAGGGTTAGGGTTAGGGTTAGTGTTAGGATTAGGGTTTGTGTTAGGTTTAGGTTTAGGGTTAGGATTAGCGTTTGGGTTTGGTTAGTGTTAGTGTTAGGGTTAGTGTTTGGTTTAGGGTTAGGGTTAGGGTTAGGGTTAGGGTTAGGATTTGGGTTAGGCTCAGGGGTAGTGTTAGGGTTAGGTTTAGGGTTTGGGTTAGGTTTAGGTTAGGATTAGGGTTAGGGTTAGGGTTAGGGGAAGGGTTAGGTTTAGGTTTAGGGTTAGGGGTGGTTTAGGGTTAGGGTTAGGGTTAGGATTTAAGTTAGGGTTAAGGTTAGCGTTAGGGTTAGGGTTAGTGTTAGGGTTTGGGTTTGAGTTAGGGTTAAGGTTAGGGTTAGGGTTGGGGTTAGTGTTAGGGTTAGGGTTAGGTTGTGGTTTTGGGTTAGGGTTAGGCTTAGGGTTATGGTTAGGGTAAGTGTTAGGGTTAGGGCTTGGGTAAGGATTAGGGTTAGGGTTAGGGTTAGGGTTTTGTTTAGGGTTAGGTTTAGGGTTCGGGTTAGGTTTAGGGTGTGGGTTTGGGTGAGGGTTAGGGTTAGGGTTAGGGTTAGGGTGAGAGTTAGGGTTAGGGTTTGGATTAGGGTTAGGGTTAGCTTTATTCTTAGGGTTAGGGTTTGGTTTTGTTTAGGATTAGTGTTAGGGTCAGGGTAAAGGTTAGGGTTAGGGTTAGGGTTAGGGTTCGTTTTAGGGCTTGGGTTAGGGTTCGGGTTAGAGTTAGGGCTTGGGTTTAGGTTAGATTTAGGGTTTGGGTTAGGCTTAGGTTTAGGGTTTGGGTTTGGGTTAGGTTTAGGGTTACGGTTAGGGTTAGGGTTTGGGTTTGGGTTAGAGTAAGGTATAGGTTTAGGGTTGGGGTTAGGTTCAGTGTTAGGGTAACGGTTTGGGTTAGGGTTTGGGTTAGGGTTAAGGTTAGGGTTAGGGTTAGGGGTTAGGGTTAGGGTTAGGATTTTGGTTAGTATTAGTGTTAGGGTTAGGGTTAGGGTTTGGGTTAGGGTTAGGTTTAGGTTTAGGGTTAGTGTTTGGGCTTGGGTTAGGGTTAGAGTTAGGGTTAGGGTTTGGCTTAGGGTTAGGGTTAGGGTTACGGGTAGGCGATAGTGACAGGGTTAGGGTTAGTGTTTGGGTTAGGGTTAGGGTTAGGTTTAGGTTTAGGGTTAGGGTTTGGATTGGTTTAGGGTTAGTGTTAGGCTTAGGGGAAGGATTAGGGTTAGGGTTTGGGTTAGGGGTGGTTTAGCATTAGGGTTAGGGTTAGGATTAAGTTTAGGGTTAAGGTTTAGGTTTGGGTTAGAGTTAGGTTTAGAGTTGGGGTTTGGTTTAGGGTTAGGGTTAGGGATAGGTTTCTGGTTAGGGTTAGAGTTAGGGTTAGGGGTTGGCTTAGGCTTAGGGGTAGGGTTAGGGTAAGTGTTTAGGGTTAGGGCTTGGGTAAGGGTTAGGTTTAGGGTTAGGGTTGGGTTAGGGTTACGTTTAGGGTTAGGTTTAGGGTTCGAGTTAGGTTTAGGGTGTGGGTTTTGGTTAGGGTTAGGCTTAGGGTTAGGGTTAGGGTAAGTGTTAGGGTTAGGGTTTGGATTAGGGTTAGGGTTTGCTTTAGTCTTAGGGTTAGGGTTTGGTTTGGTTGAGGGTTAGTGTTAGGTTTAGGGTCAGGGTTAGGGTTAGGTTTAGTGTTAGGGTTAGGGATAGGGTTTGGTTTAGGGTTAGGGTTACGGTTACGGTTACGTTTAGGGTTAAGGATAGGGTTTGTGTGAGGATTAGGGGTAGGGGTAGGGTTAGGGGTTGGGTTAGGGTCAGGGTTAGGGTTAGGTTTAGGTTTAGGGTTAGGGTTTGGGTTGGGGTTAGGGTAAGGTTTAGGGTTTGGTTTAGGGTAAGGGTTAGGGTTGGGGTTAGGTTTAGGTTTAGGGTTAGGATTAGGGTTTGGTTTAGGGTTAGGGTTAGGTTTTGGATTAGGGTTAGAGTTACGGTTAGGTTTAAGTTTAGGGTTTGGTTTTGCGTTAGGGTTAGCATACGGGTTTTGGTTTCGGTTAGCGTTTGGTTAGGGTTACTGTCAGGGTTTTGGTTTGGGTTAGCATTAGGGTTCGGATTAGGGTTAGTGTTAAGGCTAGGTTTTGGGTTAGGGTTAGGTTTAAGGTTAGGTTTAGGGTTAGGGTTAGGGATAAGATTAGGGTAAGGGTTAGGGTTAAGGCTA
>CM069543.1:59651818-59661818 GCA_035773235.1 Eospalax fontanierii | reverse complement strand
GTTTGGGTTAGGATTAGGTTTAGGTTTAGGGTTTGGGTTAGGTTTAGGGTCAGGGTTTGGGGTAGGGTTAGGGTTAGGGTTTCGGTTTGTCTTAGGGTTAGGTTTAGGGTTAGGGTTACGGTTAGGGTTAGGGATAAGATTAGGGTTAGGGTTAGGGTTAAGGCTAGGTTTTATGTTAGGGTTAGGTTTAAGGTTAGGGATAGGGTTGAGGTTAGGGTTCGGGTTAGGGTTAAGGTAGGGTTAGGGTTTGGGTTTGGGTTAGGGTTAGGATTACGGTTAGTGTTAGTGTTAGGGTTAGGGTTAGGGTTAAGGTTTGGGTTAGGGTTAGATTTTGGTTAGGGTTAGGTTTAGGGTTAGGGTTAGGGTTTGGTTTAGGGTTAGGGTTGGGGTTTGGGTTAGGGTTAGGTTTAGGTTTAGGGTTTGGTTTTGAGTTAGGGTTAAGGTTAGTTTTAGGATTAGGGTTAGGTACAGGGTTTGAGTTAGGGTTACGTTTAGTGTTAGGGTTAGGGTTAGGGTTTCGGTTAGTATTAGGGTTAGTGTTAGGGTTACGTTTAGGGTTTGGGTTAGGGTTAGGTTGGGGTTAGGTTTTGGGTTTGGGTTAGGGTTAGTTTTAGGGTTTCGGTTTGCGTTAGTGTTAGGGTTAGGGTTAGGCTTAGGTTTAGGGCTAGGGGTTAGGGGTTAGGGCTTCGGCTTAGTGTTTGGGTTAGGGTTAGGGTTAGTGTTAGGGTTTGTGTTTGGGTTACGGTTAGGTTTATGATTTGGTGTGGGTTATGGTTAGGGTTAGGGTTAGGGTTTGGGTTAGGGTTAGGTTTAGGGTTAGGGTTAGGGTTAGGGTTAGGGTTAGAATATTGGTTTGGGTTAGGGTTAGTTTTAGGGTTTGGGTTTGCGTTAGGGTTAGGTTTAGGGTTAGGGTTTGGGTTTGGGTTAGGTTTAGGCTTAGGTTTAGGGTTAGGGTTAGGGTTAGGGTTAGGGTTTGGGTTTGAGTTAGGGTTAGGGTTAGTTTTAGGCTTATGTTTAGGGATAGGGTTTGGGTTAGGGTTACGGTTAGAGTTAGGGATAGGTTTAGGGTTAGGGTTTGGGTTAGGATTAGGGTTAAGATTAGGTTCAGGGATTGGGTTAGGGTCAGTGGTAGGGTTAGGATAGGGTTTCAATTAGGGTTAGGGTTAGAGTTTGGGTTAGGTTTAGGGTTACGGTTAGGTTTAGGCTTTGGTTTGACTTAGGGTTAGGGTTAGGCTTAGTGTTAGGGTTACGGTTAGGTTTAGCGTTAGGGTTACGGTTAGCGTTAGGGTTAGGTTTTGGGTTAGGGTTAGATTTAGGGTTAGGTTTAGGGTTTGGTTTTGGTTTTGCATTAGGGTTAGCGTTCGGGTATGGGTTTCGGTCAGGGTTAGGGTTAGTGTTAGGTTTAGGGTTTGGGTTAGGGTTAGGGTTAGGGTTAGGGTTAGGATTTCGGTTTGGGTTATGGTTATGGTTAGGGTTAGGGTTAGGGTTTGGGTTTGGGTTTGGGTTAGGGTTACGTTTAGGTTTAGGGTTAGTTTTAGGGTTTTGCTTAGGGTTAGGATTAGGGTTTGGTTAGGGTTAAGGTTTGGGTTAGGGTTAGGCTTAGGGTTAGTGTCGGGGTTAGGGTTATGGTTAGGGTTAGGATTAGGATTAAGGTTAGGTTTAGGGTTAGGTTAGGATTAGGGTTTGTGTTATGGTTAGGGTTATGGTTAGGATTCTGGTTTGGGTGAGGGTTAGGGTTAGGGTGTTGGTTAGGGTTAGGGTTAGGGTTAAGATTAGGGATAGGGTTAGGGTTAGTGTTAGGATTAGGGTTAGGTTTAGAATTAGGGTTAGGTTTAGTGTTAGGGTCAGGGTTTGGGTTAGGGTTTGGTATAGTGTTAGGGTTAGGGTTTGGGTTTGGGTTAGTGTTATTGATAGGTTTAGGGTTAAGGTTAGGTTTAGGGTTAGGGTTAGCTTTAGGGTTTATGTTAGTGTCAGGGTGAGGGTTGGGGTTTGGGATAGGTTTAGGGTTAGGTTTAGGGTTTGGGTTAGGTATAGGGTCAGGGTTTGGGGTAGGGTTAGGGTTAGGGTTTCGGTTTGTCTTAGGGTTAGGTTTAGGGTTAGGGTTAGGGTTAGGGTTAGGGATAAGATTAGGGTTAGGGTTAGGGTTAAGGCTAGGTTTTATGTTAGGGTTAGGTTTAAGGTTAGGGATAGGGTTGAGGTTAGGGTTTGGGTTTGGGTTAGGGTTAGGCTTAGGGTTAGGGTTGGGTTATGGTTAGGGTTACGGTTTGTGTGAGGGTTAAGATTAGGGTTAGGTTTAGTGTTAGGGTTCGAGTTAGGGTTAGGGTAGGGTTAGGGTTTGGGTTTGGGTTAGGGTTAGGATTACGGTTAGTGTTAGTGTTAGGGTTAGGCTTAGGGTTAAGGTTTGGGTTAGGGTTAGATTTTGGTTAGGGTTAGTTTTAGGGTTAGGGTTAGGGTTTGGTTTAGGGTTAGGGTTGGGGTTTGGGTTAGAGTTAGGTTTAGGTTTAGGGTTTGGTTTTGAGTTAGGGTTAAGGTTAGTTTTAGGCTTAGGGTTTGGTACAGGGTTTGAGTTAGGGTTACGTTTAGTGTTAGGGTTAGGGTTAGGGTTTCGGTTAGTATTAGTGTTAGTGTTAGGGTTACGTTTAGGGTTTGGGTTAGTGTTAGGTTGGGGTTAGGTTTTGGGTTTGGGTTAGGGTTAGTTTTAGGGTTTCGGTTTGCGTTAGTGTTAGGGTTAGTGTTTGGCTTAGGTTTAGGCCTAGGGGTCAGGGGTTAGGGCTTCGGCTTAGTGTTTGGGTTAGGGTTAGGGTTAGTGTTAGGGTTTGGGTTTGGGTTACGGTTAGGTTTAGGATTTGGTGTGGGTTATGGTTAGGGTTAGGGTTAGGGTTTGGGTTAGGGTTAGGTTTAGGGTTAGGGTTAGGGTTAGCGTTAGGGTTAGGCATAGGATTTCGGTTTGGGTTAGGGTTAGTTTTAGGGTTTCGGTTTGCGTTAGTGTTAGGGTTAGGGTTAGGGTTAGGGTTTGGGTTTGGGTTAGGTTTAGCCTTAGGTTTAGGTTTAGGGTTAGGGTTTGGGTTTGAGTTAGGGTTAGGGTTAGTTTTAGGCTTAGGTTTAGGGATAGGGCTTGGGTTAGGGTTACGGTTAGAGTTAGGGATAGGTTTAGGGTTAGGGTTTGGGTTAGGATTAGGGTAAAGATTAGGTTAAGGGATTGGGTTAGGCTCAGTGTTAGGGTTAGGTTAGGGTTTGAATTAGGGTTAGGGTTAGAGTTAGGGTTAGGTTTAGGGTTACGGTTAGGTTTAGGCTTTGGTTTGACTTAGGGTTAGGGTTAGGCTTAGTGTTAGGGTTACGGTTAGGTTTAGCGTTAGGGTTAGGGTTAGCGTTAGGGTTAGGTTTTGGGTTAGGGTTAGATTTGGGGTTAGGTTTAGGGTTTGGTTTTGGTTTTGCATTAGGGTTAGCGTTCGGGTATGGGTTTCGGTCAGGGTTAGGGTTAGGGTTAGGGTTAGGGTTTGGTTTTGGGTTAGGATTAGGGTTAGTGTTAGGTTTAGGGTTTGGGTTAGGGTTAGGGTTAGGGTTAGGATTTCGGTTTGGGGTATGGTTATGGTTAGGGTTAGGGTTAGGGTTTGGGTTGGGGTTTGGGTTAGGGTTACGTTTAGGGTTAGGGTTTGGTTTTGGGATTAGGTTAGGGTTAGGGTTAGGGTTAGAGTTAGGGTTAGTGGTTGTGTTAGGGTTAGGGTTTGGATTAGGGTTTGGTTTAGAGTTACGGTAAGGGTGAAGGTTTGGTTTTGGGTTTAGGTTACGGTTAGGGTTAGGGTTAATGTTAGAGTTAGGGTTTGGGTTAGGGTTAGGGTGAGGTATAGGGTTAGGGTTAGGGTTAGGATTAGGGTTAGGGTTAGGATTAGGGTTAGGTTTAGGGTTAGGGTTAGGTTTTGGGTTTGGGTTAGGGTTAGGGTTAGGGTTAGGTTTTAGGTTTGGGTTAGAGTTAGGGTTAGGGATAGGGTTTGGGCTTGGGATAGGGTTAGTGTTAGGATTAGTATTAGGGTTAGGTTTAGTGTAAGGATTAGGGTTTGGGTTTCGGTTAGGGTTAGGATTAGGGTTACGGTTTGGGTTAGTTTTAGGGTTTGGGATACGGTTAGGGTTAGTGTAAGGGTTAGTTTTAGGGTTTGTCTTAGGGTTAGGGCTAGGGTTAGGGTGAGGGTTAGGGTTAGTGTTAGGATTAGAGTTTGTGTTAGGTTTAGGTTTAGGGTTAGGGTCAGGGTTTGCGTTTGGGTTAGGGTTAGGGTTAGGGTTTGTTTTAGGGTTAGGGTTAGGGTTTGGGTTAGGGTCACGGTTATGGGTTAGGGTTAGGGTTAGGGTTAGGGTTAGGGTTTGGGTTTGGGTTAGAGTAAGGTATCGGGTTAGGGTATCGGTTAGGATTAAGGTTAAGGTTAGGGTTTGGCTTAGGGTTTGGGTTAGGGTTAAGGTTAGGGTTAGGGTTAGGGGTTAGGGTTAGGGTTAGTTTTTGGGTTAGGGTTAGGGTTAGTGTTATGGTTAGCATTTAGGGTAGGGTTATGTTTTTGGTTATGGTTAGGGTTAGGGTTTGTGTTAGGGTTACGGTTAGTGTGATGGTTAGGGTTACGGTTTAGGGTTAGGTTTAGGGTTAGGGTTAGTGTTTGGTTTGATTTAGGGTTAGTGTTAGGGTTAGGGTAAGGGTTAGGGTTATGGTTAGGGTTAGGATTTGGGTTAGGGTCAGGGTTAGGGTTAGGGTTAGGGTTAGGTTTTGGGTTAGGGTTATGGTTATGGTTATGGTTAAGGTTAGGATTAGGGTTAGGGTTTGGGTTTGGGTTAGAGTAAGGTATAGCGTTAGGGTTTGTGTTAGGTTTAGTGTTAGGGTTAGGGTTAGGGTTTGGGTTAGGGTTAAGGTTAGGTTTAGGGTTAGGTGTTAGGGTTTGAGTTAGGGTTAGGGTTATGGTTAGGGTTAGGTTTAGATTTAGGTTTATATTTAGGTTTAGGTTTAGGGTTAGAATTAGGGTTAGGGTTAGGGTGAGGGTTTGGTTTGTGTTAGGGTTAATGTTACGGACAGGGTAAGGGTTAGGTTTGGGGTTAGGGTTTGGTTTAGGTTTACTGTTAGAGGTTGGTTTAGGGTTAGGGTTAGGGTAGGGTTAGGGGTTCGAATTGGTTTGGCGTAGGGTTAGTGTTAGGGTTAGGGATAGAGTTTAGGTTAGGGTTAGGGTTAGGGTTAGGGTTAGATTTAGGGTTTAGGTTTGGTTTAGGGTTAGGGTTAGGATAGTGTTTGGGTTAGGGTTTAGGTTTGGTTTAGGGTTAGGGTTAGGGTTAGTTTTAGGGCTAGGGTTAGGGTTAGGGTTAGGGTTAGGGCTTGGGTTTAGGTTAGGGTTAGGGTTAGGGTTAGGGTTAGGGTTAGGTTAGGGTTCGGGTTAGGGTTAGGGTTTAGGTTTGGGTTAGGGTTAGGCTTAGGGTTAGGGTTAGTTTTAGGGCTTGGGTTAGGGTTAGGGCTTGCGTTTAGTTTAGCTTTAAGGTTTGGTTTATTCTTAGGGTTAGGCTTTGTGTTTGGGTTAGGTTTAGGTTTAGGGTTAGGGTTAGGGTTATGGTTAGGGTTAGGGTTTGCGTTTGGGTTAGAATAAGGTATCGGGTTAGGATTTGGGTTAGTTTTAAGGTTAGGGTTAGGGTTTGTGTTAGGGTTTGGGTTAGGCTTAAGGTTAGGGTTAGGGTTAGGGGTTAGGGTTAATATTAGGGTTTTTGTTAGGGTTAGGGTTAGTGTTGTGTTTAGCATTTAGGGTAGGGTTAGGTTTAGGGTTAGGGTTAGGGTTAGGGTTTGTGTTAGGGTTACGGTTAGGGTGATGGTTAGGGTTATGGTTTAGGGTTAGGTTTAGGGTTAGGGTTAGGGTTAGGGTTAGGATTTGGGTTAGGGTCAGGGTTAGGGTTAGGGTTAGGGTTAGGGTTTGGGTTAGGGTTATGGTTATGGTTATGGTTAGGATTATTGTTAGGGTTAGGGTTAGGGTTTGGGTTAGGTTTAGTGTTACGGTTTGGGTTTGAGTTAGGTTTAGGGTTAGTGTTAGGGTTAGGGTTGGTGTTAGTGTTAGGGTTCGGGTTAGGTTTAGGGTTAGGGTTAGGGTTAGGGTTAGTGTTAGGGTTAGGGTAACGGTTAGGGTTAGGGTTAGGGTTTGGGTTAGAGTTAGGTTTAGGCTTAGGGTTAGGGTTTGGTTTGGTTTAGGGTTAGTGTTAGGTTTAGGGTTTGGATTAGGGTTAGGGTTAGGGCTAGGCGATAGTGATAGGGTTAGGGTTAGGGTTTGGGTTAGGTTTTGGGCTTGGGATAGGTTTAGTGTTAGGGTTAGTATTAGGGTTAGGTTTAGTGTTAGGATTAGGATTTGTGTTTTGGTTAGGGTTAGGGTTAGGGTTTAGGTTAGTGTTAGGGTTTGGGAGAGGTTTAGGGGTAGGGTAAGGGTTAGGGTTAGGTTTTGTGTTAGGGTTAGGGTTAGGGTTAGGGTTAGGGTTATGGTTAGGGTTGCGGTTTGGTTTAGGGTTAGGTTTAGGTTTAGGGTTAGTGTTTGGGCTTGGGTTAGGGTTAGGTTTAGGGTTAGGGTTAGAGTTAGGGTTAGGATTTGGCTTAGGGTTAGGGTTAGGGTTAGGTTTCGGTTAGGGTTAGAGTTAGGGTTAGCGTTTGGCTTAGGGTTAGGTTTAGGTTTAGCGTTAGGGTTAGGGCTAGGCCATAGCGATAGGGTTAGGGTTAGTGTTAGGGTTAGGGTTTGGGTTAGGGTTAGGGTTAGCGTTATGATTAGGGTTATTATTAGGGTTAGGTTTAGTGTTAGGATTAGGGTTTGGGTTTCGGTTAGGATTAGGGTTAGGGTGAAGGTTTGAGTTAGTGTTAGGGTTTGGGTTAGGGTTACGGTTGAAGTTTGGGTTTGGGTTAGGTTTAGGGTTAGGTTTAGGGTTAGAGTTAGGATTTGGGTTAGGGTTAGTGTTAGGGTTTGTGTTAGGGTTAGGGTTAGTGTTAGGGTTTAGGGTTTAGGTTTCGGGTTCGGGTTAGGTTTAGGGTTAGGGTTAGGGTTAGTGTTTGGGTTAGGGTTTGGGTTAGGGTTAAGTTTGGGTTCAGGTTAGGTTTAGGGTTAGTGTTATGGTTAGGGTTTGGGTTAGGATTAGGGTTCGGGTTAGGGTTTGTGTTAGGGTTACTGTTAGGGTTAGGGTTAGGTTTAGGGTTAGGTTTATAGATAGGGTTATGGATTGTCTTAGGGTTAGGGTTAGGGTTAGGCCTAGGCAATAGGGCTAGGGTTAGGGTTAGGGTTTGGGTTAGGGTTAGGGTTAGGTTTTGGGTTAGGGTTAGGGTTTGGTTTGGTTTAGGGTTAGTGTTAGGGTTAGGGGAAGGGTTAGGGTTAGGGTTACGGTTAGGAGTGGTTTAGGGTTAGGGTTAGGGTTAGGATTAAAGTTAGGGTTAAGGTTTAAGTTTGGGTTAGTTAGGTTTAGAGTAGGGGTTTGGTTTAGGGTTTGGTTTAGGGTTAGCGTTGGGGATAGGGTTAGGGTTAGGGTTAGGTTAGGGTTAGGTTTAGGATTAGGGTTAGGTTTAGGTTTAGGTTTAGGTTTAGGTTTTGGGTTAGTGTTAGGGTTAGGGTTTGGTTTTGTTTAGGGTTAATGTTACGGATAGGGTAAGGGTTAGGTTTGGGGTTAGGGTTAGGTTTAGGGTAACTGTTAGAGGTTGGTTTAGGGTTAGGGTTAGGGTTAGGGTTAGGGTTAGGTATTGGTGTGGGGTAGGGTTAGTGTTAGGGTTAGGGATAGAGTCTAGGTTAGGTTTAGGGTTAGGGTTAGGGTTAGGGTTTAGGTTTGGTTGAGGGTTAGGGTTAGGGTTTGGGTTAGGATTTAGGTTTGGGTTAGGGTTAGGGTTAGGGTTAGGGTTAGTTTTAGGGCTTGGGTTAGCCTTAGGGTTAGGGTTAGGGCGTGGGTTTAGGTTAGGTTTAATGTTTGGTTTAGGCTTAGGTTTAGGGTTTGTGTTTGGGTTAGGTTTAGCTTTATGGTTAGGGTTAGGGTTAGGGCTAGGGTTAGTTTTAGGGCTTGGGTTAGGGTTAGGTTTAGGGTTAGGGATTGGGTTTAGGTTAGGTTTTGGGTTTGGGTTAGGCTTAGGGTTAGGGTTTGGGTTTGGGTTTGGGTTAGCTTTAGGTTTAGGGTTAGGGTTAGGGTTAGGGTTAGTTTTAGGGCTTGGGTTAGGGTTAGGGTTAGGGTTAGGTATTGGGTTTAGGTTAGGTTTATGGTTTGGGATAGGCTGAGGGTTAGGGTTTGGATTTGGGTTAGGTTTATGTTTTGGGTTAGCGTTAGGGTTAGGGTTAGTGTTTGGGTTTGGGTTAGAGTAAGGTATCGACTTAGGGTTTGGGTTAGGTTTAAGGTTAGGGTTAGGCTTTGGGTTAGGGCTTGCTTTAGGGTTAAGATTAGTGTTAGGGTTACGGGTTAGGGTTAGGGTTAGGGTTAGGGTTATTGTTACTGTTAGGGTTTAGGGTAGTGTTAGGATTAGGGTTAGTGTTAGGGTTAGGGTGTGTGTTAGGGTTACGTTTAGGGTTATGGTTAGGGTTACGTTTTGGGTTAGGGTTACGGTTAGGGTTAGGGTCAGTGTTTGGGATTGGTTTAGGGTTAGGTTTAGGGTTTTTGTTAGAGTTAGGGTTAGGGTTTGGCTTAGTGTTAGGGTTAGGGTTAGGGTTAGGGCCTGGCGATAGGGATAGGGATAGGGTTAGGGTTAGGGTTAGCGTTTGCACTTGGGTTAGGGTTAGTGTTAGGGTTAGTATTAGGGTTAGGTTTAGTGTTAGGATTAGGGTTTTGTTTTCGGTTAGGGTTAGGGTTAGGGTTAGGGTTTGGTTTAGGGTTAAGTTTTGGGTTTTTGTTAGCGTTAGGGTTAGGGTTAAGGTTAGGGTTTGGGTTAGTGTTAGGGTTTGGAATAGGGTTAGGGTTAGGGTAAGGGTTAGGGTTAGGTTTTGTTTTAGGGTTAGGATTAGAGTTAGGGTTAGGTTTAGTGTTAGGATTAGGGTTTGGGTTAGGGTTAGGGTTAGGGTTAGTGTTAGGGTTTGGTTTAGGGTTAGGGTTGAAGTTTCGGTTTGGGTTAGGTTTAGGGTTAGGTTTAGGGTTAGAGTTAGAATTTGGGTTAGGGTTAGTGTTAGGGTTTGTGTTAGGGTTAGGGTTAGTTTTAGGGTTTAGGGGTTCGTGTTAGGGTCAGGGTTAGGGTTAGGTTTTGTGTTAGGGTTAGGATTAGGCTTAGGGATAGTGTTAGTGTTAGGATTACGGTTTGGGTTAGGGTTAGGGTTAGGGTTAGTGTTAGGGTTTGGGATAGGGTTAGGGTTGAAGTTTGGGTTTGGGTTAGGTTTAGGGTTAGGTTTAGGGTTAGAGTTAGGATTTGGGTTAGGGTTAGTGTTAGGGTTTGTGTTAGGGTTAGGGTTAGTGTTAGGGTTTAGGGTTTAGGGTTCGGGTTCGGGTTAGGGTTAGGGTTAGGGTTAGTGATTAGATTAGGGTTTGTGTTAGGGTTAAGTTTGGGTTCGGGTTAGGTTTAGGGTTAGTGTTATGTTTAGGGTTTGGGTTAGGATTAGGGTTCGGGTTAGGGTTTGTGTTAGGGTTACTGTTAGGGTTATGGTTAGGTTTACGGTTTGGGTTAGGTTTAGGGTTAGGTTTATAGATAGGGTTAGGGATTGGCTTAGGCTTAGGGTTAGGGTTAGGCCTAGGCAATAGGGCTAGGGTTAGGGTTAGGGTTTGGGTTAGGTTTAGGGTTAGGTTTTGGGTTAGGTTTAGGGTTTGGTTTGGTTTAGGGTTAGTGTTAGGGTTAGGGGAAGTGATAGGGTTAGGGTTACGGTTAGGAGTGGTTTAGGGTTAGGGTTAGGGTTAGGATTAAAGTTAGGGTTAAGGTTTAAGTTTGAGTTAGTTAGGTTTAGAGTAGGGGTTTGGTTTAGGGTTTGGTTTAGGGTTAGCGTTGGGGTTAGGGTTAGGGTTAGGGTTAGGTTAGGGTTAGGTTTAGGATTAGGGTTAGGTTTAGGTTTAGGTTTAGGTTTAG
>CM069543.1:59614318-59641818 GCA_035773235.1 Eospalax fontanierii | reverse complement strand
TAGGGTTATGGTTAGGGTTAGGGTTTGGGTTTGGGTTAGAGTAAGGTATCGGGTTAGGGTTTGGGTTAGTTTTAAGTTTAGGGTTAGGGTTTGTGTTAGGGTTTGGGTTAGGCTTAAGGTTAGGGTTAGGGTTAGGGGTTAGGGTTAATGTTAGGGTTTTTGTTAGGGTTAGGGTTAGTGTTGTGTTTAGCATTTAGGGTAGGGTTAGGTTTAGGGTTAGGGTTAGGGTTAGGGTTTGTGTTAGGGTTACGGTTAGGGTGATGGTTAGGGTTATGGTTTAGGGTTAGGTTTAGGGTTAGGGTTAGGGTTAGGGTTAGGATTTGAGTTAGGGTCAGGGTTAGGGTTAGGGTTAGGGTTAGGGTTAGGGTTTGGGTTAGGGTTATGGTTATGGTTAGGGTTAGGATTATTGTTAGGGTTAGGGTTAGGGTTTGGGTTAGGTTTAGTGTTACGGTTTGGGTTTGAGTTAGGGTTAGGGTTAGTGTTAGGGTTAGGGTTGGTGTTAGTGTTAGGGTTCGGGTTAGGTTTAGGGTTAGGGTTAGGGTTAGGGTTAGGGTTAGTGTTAGGGTTAGGGTAACGGTTAGGGTTAGGGTTAGGGTTTGGGTTAGAGTTAGGTTTAGGCTTAGGGTTAGGGTTTGGTTTGGTTTAGGGTTAGTGTTAGGTTTAGGGTTTGGATTAGGGTTAGGGTTAGGGCTAGGCGATAGTGATAGGGTTAGGGTTAGGGTTTGGGTTAGGTTTTGGGCTTGGGATAGGGTTAGTGTTAGGGTTAGTATTAGGGTTAGGTTTAGTGTTAGGATTAGGATTTGTGTTTTGGTTAGGGTTAGGGTTAGGGTTTAGGTTAGTGTTAGGGTTTGGGAGAGGTTTAGGGGTAGGGTAAGGGTTAGGGTTAGGTTTTGTGTTAGGGTTAGGGTTAGGGTTAGGGTTAGGGTTATGGTTAGGGTTGCGGTTTGGTTTAGGGTTAGGTTTAGGTTTAGGGTTAGTGTTTGGGCTTGGGTTAGGGTTAGGTTTAGGGTTAGGGTTAGAGTTAGGGTTAGGATTTGGCTTAGGGTTAGGGTTAGGGTTAGGTTTCGGGTTAGGGTTAGAGTTAGGGTTAGGGTTTGGCTTAGGGTTAGGTTTAGGTTTAGCGTTAGGGTTAGGGCTAGGCCATAGCGATAGGGTTAGGGTTAGATTTAGGGTTAGGGTTTGGGTTAGGGTTAGAGTGAGGGTTATGATTAGGGTTATTATTAGGGTTAGGTTTACTGTTAGGATTAGGGTTTGGGTTTCGGTTAGGGTTAGGGTTAGGGTTAAGGTTTGGGTTAGTGTTAGGGTTTGGGATATGGTTAGGGTTAGTGTAAGGGTTAGTTTTAGGGTTTGTTTTAGGGTTAGGGTTAGTGTTAGGGTTAGGGGAAGGGTTAGGGTTAGTGTTAGGGGTGGTTTAGGGTTAGGGTTAGGGTTAGGATTAAAGTTAGGGTTAAGGTTTAAGTTTGGGTTAGAGTTAGGTTTAGAGTTGGGGTTTGGTTTACGGTTAGGTTTAGGTTTAGGGTTGGGGTTAGGGTTAGGGTTAGGGTTAGGGTTAGGGTTAGGTTTAGGATTAGGGTTAGGTTTAGGTTTAGGCTCTGGGTTAGGGTTAGGTTAGGGTTAGGTTTAGGGTTTGGTTTGGGTTACGGTTAATGTTACTGATAGGGTAAGGCTTAGGTTTGGGGTTAGGTTAGGTTTAGGGTAACTGTTATAGGTTGGTTTAGGGTTAGGGTTAGGGTTAGGGTTAGGGTTAGGGTTAGGGATTGGTTTGGGGTAGGCTTAGTGTTAGTTTTAGGGATAGAGTTTAGGTTAGGTTTAGGGTTTGGGTTAGGGTTAGGGTTTAGGTTTGGTTTAGGGTTAGGGTTAGGGTTAGGGTTTGGGTCAGGGTTTAGGTTTGGGTTAGGGTTAGGGTTAGGGCTTGGGTTAGGGTTAGGGTTAGGGTTAGGGCTTGGGTTTAGGGTAGGTTTAATGTTTGGGTTAGGCTTAGGATTAGCGTTTGTGTTTGGGTTAGGTTTAGCTTTAGGGTTAGTGTTAGGGTTAGGGTTCGTTTTAGGGTTAGGGTTAGGGATTGGGTTTAGGTTAGGTTTAGGGTGTGCGTTAGGCTTAGGGTAGGGGTTTGGGTTTGTGTTAGGGTTAGGTTTAGGGTTAGGGTTAGGGTTAGGGTTGGGGTATGGGTTTGGGTTAGAGTCAGGTATCGGGTTAGGGTTTGGGTTAGGTTTAAGGTTAGGGTTAGGGTTTGGGTTAGGGTTTGCGTTCGGGTTAAGATTAGTGTTAGGGTTAGGGGTTAGGGTTAGGGTTAGGCTTAGGGTTAGGGTTATTGATACGGTTAGGGTTTAGGGTAGGGTTAGCTTAAGGGTTAGGGTTAGGGTTAGGGTTAGGGTTAGTTTTAGGGTTTGGGATACGGTTAGGGTTAGTGTAAGGGTTAGTTTTAGGGTTTGTCTTAGGGTTAGGGTTAGGGTTAGGGTTAGGGTTAGTGTTAGGATTAGAGTTTGTGTTAGGTTTAGGTTTAGGGTTAGGGTTAGGGTTTGGGTTTGGGTTAGGGTTAGGGTTAGGGTTAGGGTTAGGGTTTGTTTTAGGGTTAGGGTTAGGGTTTGGGTTAGGGTTAGGGTTAGTGTTAGGGTTTGTTTTAGGGTTAGGGTGAGGGTTTGGGTTAGGGTCACGGTTATGGGTTAGGGTTAGGGTTAGGGTTAGGGTTAGGTTAGGGTTCGGGTTAGGGTTAGGGTTTAGGTTTGGGTTAGGATTAGGCTTAGGGTTAGGGTTAGTTTTAGGGCTTGGATTAGGGTTAGGGTTAGGGTTAGGGCTTGCGTTTAGGTTAGGTTTAAAGTTTGGTTTATGCTTAGGGTTAGGCTTTGTGTTTGGGTTAGGTTTAGGTTTAGGGTTAGGGTTAGTGTTATGGTTACGGTTAGGGTTTGGGTTTGGGTTAGAGTAAGGTATCGGGTTAGGGTTTGGGTTAGTTTTAAGGTTAGGGTTAGGGTTTGGGTTAGGGTTTGGGTTATGGTTAAGGTTAGGGTTAGGGTTAGGGGTTAGGGTTAATGTTAGGGTTTTTGTTAGGGTAAGGGTTAGTGTTGTGGTTAGCATTTAGGGTAGGGTTAGGTTTATGGTTAGGGTTAGGGTTAGGGTTTGTGTTAGGGTTACGGTTAGGGTGATGGTTAGGGTTACAGGTTTAGGGTTAGGTTTAGGGTTAGGGTTAGGGTTAGGGTTAGGATTTGGGTTAGGGTCAGGGTTAGGGTTAGGGTTAGGGTTAGGGTTTGGGTTAGGGTTATGGTTATGGTTAGGGTTAGGATTATTGTTAGGGTTAGGGTTAGGGTTTGGGTTAGGTTTAGTGTTACGGTTTGGGTTTGAGTTAGGGTTAGGGTTAGGGTTAGGGTTAGGGTTGGTGTTAGTGTTAGGGTTCGGGTTAGGTTTAGGGTTAGGGTTAGGGTTAGGGTTAGTGTTAGGGTTAGGGTAACGGTTAGGGTTAGGGTTAGGGTTAGGGTTAGGTTTAGGTTTAGGCTTAGGGTTAGGGTTTGGTTTGGTTTAGGGTTAGTGTTAGGTTTAGGGTTTGGATTAGGTTTAGGGTTAGGGCTAGGCGATAGTGATAGGGTTAGGGTTAGGGTTAGTGTTAGGTTTTGGGCTTGGGATAGGGTTAGTGTTAGGGTTAGTATTAGGGTTAGGTTTAGTGTTAGGATTAGGATTTGTGTTTTGGTTAGGGTTAGGGTTAGGGTTTAGGTTAGTGTTAGGGTTTGGGAGAGTTTTAGGTGTAGGGTAAGGGTTAGGGTTAGGTTTTGGGTTAGGGTTAGGGTTAGGGTTAGGGTTAGGGTTATGGTTAGGGTTGCGGTTTGGTTTAGGGTTAGGTTTAGGTTTAGGGTTAGTGTTTGGGCTTGGGTTAGGGTTAGGTTTAGGGTTAGGGTTAGAGTTAGGGTTAGGATTTGGCTTAGGGTTAGGGTTAGGGTTAGGTTTCGGGTTAGGGTTAGAGTTAGGGTTAGGGTTTGGCTTAGGGTTAGGTTTAGGCTTAGCGTTACGGTTAGGGCTAGGCCATAGCGATAGGGTTAGGGTTAGTGGTAGGGTTAGGGTTTGGGTTAGGGTTAGGGTTAGGGTTATGATTAGGGTTATTATTAGGGTTAGGTTTAGTGTTAGGATTAGGGTTTGGGTTTCGGTTAGGGTTAGGGTTAGGGTTAAGGTTTGGGTTAGTGTTAGGGTTTGGGATATGGTTAGGGTTAGTGTAAGGGTTAGTTTTAGGGTTTGTTTTAGGGTTAGGGTTAGTGTTAGGGTTAGGGGAAGGGTTAGGGTTAGTGTTAGGGGTGGTTTAGGGTTAGGGTTAGGGTTAGGATTAAAGTTAGGGTTAAGGTTTAAGTTTGGGTTAGAGTTAGGTTTAGAGTTGGGGTTTGGTTTACGGTTAGGTTTAGGGTTAGGGTTGGGGTTAGGGTTAGGGTTAGGGTTAGGGTTAGGGTTAGGTTTAGGTTTAGGATTAGGGTTAGGTTTAGGTTTAGGTTCTGGGTTAGGGTTAGGTTAGGGTTAGGGTTAGGGTTTGGTTTGGGTTAGGGTTAATGTTACTGATAGGGTAAGGCTTAGGTTTGGGGTTAGGGTTAGGTTTAGGGTAACTGTTATAGGTTGGTTTAGGGTTAGGGTTAGGGTTAGGGTTAGGGTTAGGGTTAGGGATTGGTTTGGGGTAGGGTTAGTGTTAGGGTTAGGGATAGAGTTTAGGTTAGGTTTAGGGTTAGGGTTAGGGTTAGGGTTTAGGTTTGGTTTAGGGTTAGGGTTAGGGTTAGGGTTTTGGTTAGGGTTTAGGTTTGGGTTAGGGTTAGGTTTAGGGTTAGTTTTAGGGCTTGGGTTACGGTTAGGGTTAGGGTTAGGGCTTGGGTTTAGGTTAGGTTTAATGTTTGGGTTAGGCTTAGGATTAGGGTTTGTGTTTGGGTTAGGTTTAGCTTTAGGGTTAGTGTTAGGGTGAGGGTTAGTTTTAGGGTTAGGGTTAGGGTTAGGGTTAGGGATTGGGTTTAGGTTAGGTTTAGGGTGTGCGTTAGGCTTAGGGTAGGGGTTTGGGTTTGTGTTATGGTTAGGTTTAGGGTTAGGGTTAGGGTTAGGGTTGGGGTTTGGGTTTGGGTTAGAGTCAGGTATCGGGTTAGGGTTTGGGTTAGGTTTAAGGTTAGGGTTAGGGTTTGGGTTAGGGTTTGCGTTCGGGTTAAGATTAGTGTTAGGGTTAGGGGTTAGGGTTAGGGTTAGGGTTAGGGTTATTGATACGGTTAGGGTTTAGGGTAGGGTTAGCTTAAGGGTTAGGGTTAGGGTTAGGGTGTGTGTTAGTGTTATGGTTAGGGTTATGGTTAGGGTTACGGTTTGGGTTAGGGTTAGGGTTAGGGTTAGGTCAGTGTTTGGGCTTGGGTTACGGTTAGGTTTAGGGTTAGGGTTAGAGTTAGGGTTAGGGTTTGGCTTAATGTTAGGGTTAGGGTTAGAGTTAGGGATAGGGTTACGGCTAGGCGATAGGGATCGGGTTAGGGTTAGAGTTAGGGTTAGCGATTGCACTTGGGTTAGGGTTAGTGTCAGTGTTAGTATTAGGGTTGGCTTTAGTGTTAGGATTAGGGTTTGATTTTCGGTTAGGGTTAGGTTTAGGGTTAGGGTTAGGGTTTGGGCTTGGGATAGGGTTAGTGTTAGGGTTAGTATTAGGGTTAGGTTTAGTGTAAGGATTAGGGTTTGGGTTTCGGTTAGGGTTAGGATTAGGGTTAGGGTTTGGGTTAGTTTTAGGGTTTGGGATACGGTTAGGGTTAGTGTAAGGGTTAGTTTTAGGGTTTGTCTTAGGGTTAGGGTTAGGGTTAGGGTGAGGGTTAGGGTTAGTGTTAGGATTAGAGTTTGTGTTAGGTTTAGGTTTAGGGTTAGGGTTAGGGTTTGGGTTTGGGTTAGGGTTAGGGTTAGGGTTTGTTTTAGGGTTAGGGTTAGGGTTTGGGTTAGAGTCACGGTTATGGGTTAGGGTTAGGGTTAGGGTTAGGGTTAGGGTTTGGGTTTGGGTTAGAGTAAGGTATCGGGTTAGGGTATGGGTTAGGATTAAGGTTAGGGTTAGGGTTTGGCTTAGGGTTTGGGTTAGGGTTAAGGTTAGGGTTAGGGTTAGGGGTTAGGGTTAGGGTTAGGGTTTGGGTTAGGGTTAGGGTTAGTGTTATGGTTAGCATTTAGTGTAGGGTTATGTTTTTGGTTAGGGTTAGGGTTAGGGTTTGTGTTAGGGTTACGGTTAGTGTGATGGTTAGGGTTACGGTTTAGGGTTAGGGTTAGTGTTTGGTTTGATTTAGGGTTAGTGTTAGGGTTAGGGTAAGGGTTAGGGTTATGGTTAGGGTTAGGATTAGGGTTAGGGTTTGGGTTTGGGTTAGAGTAAGGTATAGCGTTAGGGTTTGTGTTAGGTTTAGTGTTAGGGTTAGGGTTTGGGTTAGGGTTAAGGTTACGTTTAGGGTTAGGTGTTAGGGTTTGAGTTAGGGTTAGGGTTATGGTTAGGGTTAGGTTTAGATTTAGGTTTATATTTAGGTTTAGGTTTAGGGTTAGAATTAGGGTTAGGGTTAGGGTTAGGGTTTGGTTTGTGTTAGGGTTAATGTTACGGACAGGGTAAGGGTTAGGTTTGGGGTTAGGGTTTGGTTTAGGTTTACTGTTAGAGGTTGGTTTAGGGTTAGGGTTAGGGTAGGGTTAGGGGTTCGAATTGGTTTGGCGTAGGGTTAGTGTTAGGGATAGGGATAGAGTTTAGGTTAGGGTTAGGGTTAGGGTTAGATTTAGGGTTTAGGTTTGGTTTAGGGTTAGGGTTAGGATAGTGTTTGGGTTAGGGTTTAGGTTTGGTTTAGGGTTAGGGTTAGGGTTAGTGTTAGGGCTAGGGTTAGGGTTAGGGTTAGGGTTAGGGATTGGGTTTAGGTTAGGGTTAGGGTTAGGGTTAGGGTTAGGGTTAGGGTTAGGGTTAGGGTTAGGTTAGGGTTCGGGTTAGGGTTAGGGTTTAGGTTTGGGTTAGGGTTAGGCCTTGGGTTAGGGTTAGTTTTAGGGCTTGGGTTAGGGTTAGGGCTTGCGTTTAGTTTAGGTTTAAGGTTTGGTTTATGCTTAGGGTTAGGCTTTGTGTTTGGGTTAGGTTTAGGTTTAGGGTTAGGGTTAGGGTTATGGTTAGGGTTAGGGTTTGGGTTTGGGTTAGAGTAAGGTATCGGGTTAGGGTTTGGGTTAGTTTTAAGGTTAGGGTTAGGGTTTGTGTTAGGTTTTGGGTTAGGCTTAAGGTTAGGGTTAGGGTTAGGGGTTAGGGTTAATGTTAGGGTTTTTGTTAGGGTTAGGGTTAGTGTTGTGGTTAGCATTTAGGGTAGGGTTACGTTTAGGGTTATGGTTAGGGTTAGGGTTTGTTTTAGGGTTACGGTTAGGGTGATGGTTAGGGTTATGGTTTAGGGTTAGGTTTAGGGTTAGGGTTAGGGTTAGGGTTAGGATTTGGGTTAGGGTCAGGGTTAGAGTTAGGGTTAGGGTTAGGGTTTGGTTAGGGTTATGGTTATGGTTAGGGTTAGGATTATTGTTAGGGTTAGGGTTAGGGTTTGGGTTAGGTTTGGGTTAGGGTTAGGGTTAGGGTTAGGGTTAGGGTTAGGGTTAGGGTTAGTGTTAGGGTTCGGGTTAGGTTTAGGGTTAGGGTTAGGGTTAGGGTTAGTGTTAGGGTTAGGGTAACGGTTAGGGTTAGGGTTAGGGTTTGGGTTAGATTTAGGTTTAGGCTTAGGTTTAGGGTTTGGTTTGGTTTAGGGTTGGTGTTAGGTTTAGGGTTTGGATTAGGGTTAGGGTTAGGGCTAGGCGATAGTGATAGGGTTAGAGTTAGGGTTTGGGTTAGGTTTTGGGCTTGGGATAGGGTTAGTGTTAGGGTTAGTATTAGGGTTAGGTTTAGTGTTAGGATTAGGATTTGTGTTTTGGATAGGGTTAGGGTTAGGGTTTAGGTTAGTGTTAGGGTTTGGGAGAGGTTTAGGGGTAGGGTAAGGGTTAGGGTTAGGTTTTGTGTTAGGGTTAGGGTTAGGGTTAGGGTTATGGTTAGGGTTGTGGTTTGGTTTAGGGTTAGGTTTAGGTTTAGGGTTAGTGTTTGGGCTTGGGTTAGGGTTAGGTTTAGGGTTAGGGTTAGAGTTAGGGTTAGGATTTGGCTTAGGGTTAGGGTTAGGGTTAGGTTTCGGGTTAGGGTTAGAGTTAGGGTTAGGGTTTGGCTTAGGGTTAGGTTTAGGTTTAGCGTTAGGGTTAGGGCTAGGCCATAGCGATAGGGTTAGGGTTAGTGTTAGGGTTAGGGTTTGGGTTAGGGTTAGGGTGATGGTTATGATTAGGGTTATTATTAGGGTTAGGTTTACTGTTAGGATTAGGGTTTGGGTTTCGGTTAGGGTTAGGGTTAGGGTTAAGGTTTGGGTTAGTGTTAGGGTTTGGGATATGGTTAGGGTTAGTGTAAGGGTTAGTTTTAGGGTTTGTTTTAGGGTTAGGGTTAGTGTTAGGGTTAGGGGAAGGGTTAGGGTTAGTGTTAGGGGTGGTTTAGGGTTGGGGGTAGGGTTGGGATTGAAGTTAGGGTTAAGGTTTAAGTTTGGGTTAGAGTTCGGTTTAGAGTTGGGGTTTGGTTTACGGTTAGGTTTAGGGTTAGGGTTGGGGTTAGGGTTAGGGTTAGGGTTAGGGTTAGGTTTAGGATTAGGGTTAGGTTTAGGTTTAGGTTCTGGGTTAGGGTTAGGTTAGGGTTAGGGTTAGGGTTTGGTTTGGGTTAGGGTTAATGTTACTGATAGGGTAAGGCTTAGGTTTGGGGTTAGGGTTAGGTTTAGGGTAACTGTTATAGGTTGGTTTAGGGTTAGGGTTAGGGTTAGGGTTAGGGTTAGGGTTAGGGATTGGTTTGGGGTAGGGTTAGTGTTAGGGTTAGGGATAGAGTTTAGGTTAGGTTTAGGGTTAGGGTTAGGGTTAGGGTTTAGGTTTGGTTTAGGGTTAGGGTTAGGGTTAGGGTTTGGGTTAGGGTTTAGGTTTGGGTTAGGGTTAGGTTTAGGGTTAGTTTTAGGGCTTGGGTTACGGTTAGGGTTAGGGTTAGAGCTTGGGTTTAGGTTAGGTTTAATGTTTGGGTTAGGCTTAGGATTAGGGTTTGTGTTTGGGTTAGGTTTAGCTTTAGGGTTAGTGTTAGGGTGAGGGTTAGTTTTAGGGTTAGGGTTAGGGTTAGGGTTAGGGATTGGGTTTAGGTTAGGTTTAGGGTGTGCGTTAGGCTTAGGGTAGGGGTTTGGGTTTGTGTTATGGTTAGGTTTAGGGTTAGGGTTAGGGTTAGGGTTGGGGTTTGGGTTTGGGTTAGAGTCAGGTATCGGGTTAGGGTTTGGGTTAGGTTTAAGGTTAGGGTTAGGGTTTGGGTTAGGGTTTGCGTTCGGGTTAAGATTAGTGTTAGGGTTAGGGGTTAGGGTTAGGGTTAGGGTTAGGGTTATTGATACGGTTAGGGTTTAGGGTAGGGTTAGCTTAAGGGTTAGGGTTAGGGTTAGGGTGTGTGTTAGTGTTATGGTTAGGGTTATGGTTAGGGTTACGGTTTGGGTTAGGGTTAGGGTTAGGGTTAGGTCAGTGTTTGGGCTTGGGTTACGGTTAGGTTTAGGGTTAGGGTTAGAGTTAGGGTTAGGGTTTGGCTTAATGTTAGGGTTAGGGTTAGAGTTAGGGATAGGGTTACGGCTAGGCGATAGGGATCGGGTTAGGGTTAGAGTTAGGGTTAGCGATTGCACTTGGGTTAGGGTTAGTGTCAGTGTTAGTATTAGGGTTGGCTTTAGTGTTAGGATTAGGGTTTGATTTTCGGTTAGGGTTAGGTTTAGGGTTAGGGTTAGGGTTTGTGCTTGGGATAGGGTTAGTGTTAGGGTTAGTATTAGGGTTAGGTTTAGTGTAAGGATTAGGGTTTGGGTTTCGGTTAGGGTTAGGATTAGGGTTAGGGTTTGGGTTAGTTTTAGGGTTTGGGATACGGTTAGGGTTAGTGTAAGGGTTAGTTTTAGGGTTTGTCTTAGGGTTAGGGTTAGGGTTAGGGTGAGGGTTAGGGTTAGTGTTAGGATTAGAGTTTGTGTTAGGTTTAGGTTTAGGGTTAGGGTTTGGGTTTGGGTTAGGGTTAGGGTTAGGGTTTGTTTTAGGGTTAGGGTTAGGGTTTGGGTTAGGGTCACGGTTATGGGTTAGGGTTAGGGTTAGGGTTAGGGTTAGGGTTTGGGTTTGGGTTAGAGTAAGGTATCGGGTTAGGGTATGGGTTAGGATTAAGGTTAGGGTTAGGGTTTGGCTTAGGGTTTGGGTTAGGGTTAAGGTTAGGGTTAGGGTTAGGGGTTAGGGTTAGGGTTAGGGTTTGGGTTAGGGTTAGGGTTAGTGTTATGGTTAGCATTTAGTGTAGGGTTATGTTTTTGGTTAGGGTTAGGGTTAGGGTTTGTGTTAGGGTTACGGTTAGTGTGATGGTTAGGGTTACGGTTTAGGGTTAGGGTTAGTGTTTGGTTTGATTTAGGGTTAGTGTTAGGGTTAGGGTAAGGGTTAGGGTTATGGTTAGGGTTAGGATTAGGGTTAGGGTTTGGGTTTGGGTTAGAGTAAGGTATAGCGTTAGGGTTTGTGTTAGGTTTAGTGTTAGGGTTAGGGTTTGGGTTAGGGTTAAGGTTAGGTTTAGGGTTAGATGTTAGGGTTTGAGTTAGGGTTAGGGTTATGGTTAGGGTTAGGTTTAGATTTAGGTTTATATTTAGGTTTAGGTTTAGGGTTAGAATTAGGGTTAGGGTTAGGGTTAGGGTTTGGTTTGTGTTAGGGTTAATGTTACGGACAGGGTAAGGGTTAGGTTTGGGGTTAGGGTTTGGTTTAGGTTTACTGTTAGAGGTTGGTTTAGGGTTAGGGTTAGGGTAGGGTTAGGGGTTCGAATTGGTTTGGCGTAGGGTTAGTGTTAGGGTTAGGGATAGAGTTTAGGTTAGGGTTAGGGTTAGGGTTAGATTTAGGGTTTAGGTTTGGTTTAGGGTTAGGGTTAGGATAGTGATTGGGTTAGGGTTTAGGTTTGGTTTAGGGTTAGGGTTAGGGTTAGTGTTAGGGCTAGGGTTAGGGTTAGGGTTAGGGTTAGGGCTTGGGTTTAGGTTAGGGTTAGGGTTAGGGTTAGGGTTAGGGTTAGGGTTAGGGTTAGGGTTAGGTTAGGGTTCGGGTTAGGGTTAGGGTTTAGGTTTGGGTTAGGGTTAGGCTTAGGGTTAGGGTTAGTTTTAGGGCTTGGGTTAGGGTTAGGGCTTGCGTTTAGTTTAGGTTTAAGGTTTGGTTTATGCTTAGGGTTAGGCTTTGTGTTTGGGTTAGGTTTAGGTTTAGGGTTAGGGTTAGGGTTATGGTTAGGGTTAGGGTTTGGGTTTGGGTTAGAGTAAGGTATCGGGTTAGGGTTTGGGTTAGTTTTAAGGTTAGGGTTAGGGTTTGTGTTAGGTTTTGGGTTAGGCTTAAGGTTAGGGTTAGGGTTAGGGGTTAGGGTTAATGTTAGGGTTTTTGTTAGGGTTAGGGTTAGTGTTGTGGTTAGCATTTAGGGTAGGGTTACGTTTAGGGTTATGGTTAGGGTTAGGGTTTGTTTTAGGGTTACGGTTAGGGTGATGGTTAGGGTTATGGTTTAGGGTTAGGTTTAGGGTTAGGGTTAGGGTTAGGGTTAGGATTTGGGTTAGGGTCAGGGTTAGAGTTAGGGTTAGGGTTAGGGTTTGGTTAGGGTTATGGTTATGGTTAGGGTTAGGATTATTGTTAGGGTTAGGGTTAGGGTTTGGGTTAGGTTTGGGTTAGGGTTAGGGTTAGGGTTAGGGTTAGGGTTAGGGTTAGGGTTAGGGTTAGTGTTAGGGTTCGGGTTAGGTTTAGGGTTAGGGTTAGGGTTAGGGTTAGTGTTAGGGTTAGGGTAACGGTTAGGGTTAGGGTTAGGGTTTGGGTTAGAGTTAGGTTTAGGCTTAGGTTTCGGGTTTGGTTTGGTTTAGGGTTAGTGTTAGGTTTAGGGTTTGGATTAGGGTTAGGGTTAGGGCTAGGCGATAGTGATAGGGTTAGGGTTAGGGTTTGGGTTAGGTTTTGGGCTTGGGATAGTTTTAGTGTTAGGGTTAGTATTAGGGTTAGGTTTAGTGTTAGGATTAGGATTTGTGTTTTGGTTAGGGTTAGGGTTAGGGTTTAGGTTAGTGTTAGGGTTTGGGAGAGGTTTAGGGGTAGGGTAAGGGTTAGGGTTAGGTTTTGTGTTAGGGTTAGGGTTAGGGTTAGGGTTATGGTTAGGGTTGTGGTTTGGTTTAGGGTTAGGTTTAGGCTTAGGGCTAGTGCTTGGGCTTGGGCTAGGGTTAGGTTTAGGGTTAGGGTTAGAGTAAGGGTTAGGATTTGGCTTAGGGTTAGGGTTAGGGTTAGGTTTCGGGTTAGGGTTAGAGTTAGGGTTAGGGTTTGGCTTAGGGTTAGGTTTAGGTTTAGCGTTAGGGTTAGGGCTAGGCCATAGCGATAGGGTTAGGGTTAGATTTAGGGTTAGGGTTTGGGTTAGGGTTAGGGTGATGGTTATGATTAGGGTTATTATTAGGGTTAGGTTTACTGTTAGGATTAGCGTTTGGGTTTCGGTTAGGGTTAGGGTTAGGGTTAAGGTTTGGGTTAGTGTTAGGGTTTGGGATATGGTTAGGGTTAGTGTAAGGGTTAGTTTTAGGGTTTGTTTTAGGGTTAGGGTTAGTGTTAGGGTTAGGGGAAGGGTTAGGGTAAGTGTTAGGGGTGGTTTAGGGTTAGGGTTAGGGTTAGGATTAAAGTTAGGGTTAAGGTTTAAGTTTGGGTAAGAGTTAGGTTTAGAGTTGGGGTTTGGTTTACGGTTAGGTTTAGGGTTAGGGTTGGGGTTAGGGTTAGGGTTAGGGTTAGGGTTAGGTTTAGGATTAGGGTTAGGTTTAGGTTTAGGTTCTGGGTTAGGGTTAGGTTAGGGTTAGGGTTAGGGTTTGGTTTGGGTTAGGGTTAATGTTACTGATAGGGTAAGGCTTAGGTTTGGGGTTAGGGTTAGGTTTAGGGTAACTGTTATAGGTTGGTTTAGGGTTAGGGTTAGGGTTAGGGATTGGTTTGGGGAAGGGTTAGTGTTAGTTTTAGGGATAGAGTTTAGGTTAGGTTTAGGGTTTGGGTTAGGGTTAGGGTTTAGGTTTGGTTTAGGGTTAGGGTTAGGGTTAGGGTTTGGGTTAGGGTTTAGGTTTGGGTTAGGGTTAGGGTTAGGGCTTGGGTTAGGGTTAGGGTTAGGGTTATGGCTTGGGTTTAGGGTAGGTTTAATGTTTGGGTTAGGCTTAGGATTAGGGTTTGTGTTTGGGTTAGGTTTAGCTTTAGGGTTAGTGTTAGGGTTAGGGTTCGTTTTAGGGTTAGGGTTAGGGTTAGGGTTAGGGATTGGGTTTAGGTTAGGTTTAGGGTGTGCGTTAGGCTTAGGGTAGGGGTTTGGGTTTGTGTTAGGGTTAGGTTTAGGGTTAGGGTTAGGGTTAGGGTTGGGGTTTGGGTTTGGGTTAGAGTCAGGTATCGGGTTAGGGTTTGGGTTAGGTTTAAGGTTAGGGTTAGGGTTTGGGTTAGGGTTTGCGTTCGGGTTAAGATTAGTGTTAGGGTTAGGGGTTAGGGTTAGGGTTAGGCTTAGGCTGAGGGTTAGGGTTATTGATACGGTTAGGGTTTAGGGTAGGGTTAGCTTAAGGGTTAGGGTTAGGGTTAGGGTTAGGGTTAGTTTTAGGGTTTGGGATACGGTTAGGGTTAGTGTAAGGGTTAGTTTTAGGGTTTGTCTTAGGGTTAGGGTTAGGGTTAGGGTTAGGGTTAGTGTTAGGATTAGAGTTTGTGTTAGGTTTAGGTTTAGGGTTAGGGTTAGGGTTTGGGTTTGGGTTAGGGTTAGGGTTAGGGTTAGGGTTAGGGTTTGTTTTAGGGTTAGGGTTAGGGTTTGGGTTAGGGTCACGGTTATGGTTTAGGGTTAGGGTTAGGGTTTGGGTTAGGGTTAGGGTTAGTGTTAGGGTTTGTTTTAGGGTTAGGGTGAGGGTTTGGGTTAGGGTCACGGTTATGGGTTAGGGTTAGGGTTAGGGTTAGGGTTAGGTTAGGGTTCGGGTTAGGGTTAGGGTTTAGGTTTGGGTTAGGATTAGGCTTAGGGTTAGGGTTAGTTTTAGGGCTTGGGTTAGGGTTAGGGTTAGGGTTAGGGCTTGCGTTTAGGTTAGGTTTAAAGTTTGGTTTATGCTTAGGGTTAGGGTTTGTGTTTGGGTTAGGTTTAGGTTTAGGGTTAGGGTTAGGGTTATGTTTACGGTTAGGGTTTGGGTTTGGGTTAGAGTAAGGTATCGGGTTAGGGTTTGGGTTAGTTTTAAGGTTAGGGTTAGGGTTTGGGTTAGGGTTTGGGTTAAGGTTAAGGTTAGGGTTAGGGTTAGGGGTTAGGGTTAATGTTAGGGTTTTTGTTAGGGTTAGGGTTAGTGTTGTGGTTAGCATTTAGGGTAGGGTTAGGTTTAGGGTTAGGGTTAGGGTTAGGGTTTGTGTTAGGGTTACGGTTAGGGTGATGGTTAGGGTTATGGTTTAGGGTTAGGTTTAGGGTTAGGGTTAGGGTTAGGGTTAGGATTTGGGTTAGGTCAGGGTTAGGGTTAGGGTTAGGGTTAGGGTTTGGGTTAGGGTTATGGTTATGGTTAGGGTTAGGATTATTGTTAGGGTTAGGGTTAGGGTTTGGATTAGGTTTAGTGTTACGGTTTGGGTTTGAGTTAGGGTTAGGGTTAGGGTTAGGGTTAGGGTTGGTGTTAGTGTTAGGGTTCGGGTTAGGTTTAGGGTTAGGGTTAGGGTTAGGGTTAGTGTTAGGGTTAGGGTAACGGTTAGGGTTAGGGTTAGGGTTAGGGTTAGGGTTAGGTTTAGGCTTAGGGTTAGGGTTTGGTTTGGTTTAGGGTTAGTGTTAGGTTTAGGGTTTGGATTAGGTTTAGGGTTAGGGCTAGGCGATAGTGATAGGGTTAGGGTTAGGGTTAGTGTTAGGTTTTGGGCTTGGGATAGGGTTAGTGTTAGGGTTAGTATTAGGGTTAGGTTTAGTGTTAGGATTAGGATTTGTGTTTTGGTTAGGGTTAGGGTTAGGGTTTAGGTTAGTGTTAGGGTTTGGGAGAGGTTTAGGGGTAGGGTAAGGGTTAGGGTTAGGTTTTGTGTTAGGGTTAGTGTTAGGGTTAGGGTTAGGGTTATGGTTAGGGTTGCGGTTTGGTTTAGGGTTAGGTTTAGGTTTAGGGTTAGTGTTTGGGCTTGGGTTAGGGTTAGGTTTAGGGTTAGGGTTAGAGTTAGGGTTAGGATTTGGCTTAGGGTTAGGGTTAGGGTTAGGTTTCGGGTTAGGGTTAGAGTTAGGGTTAGGGTTTGGCTTAGGGTTAGGTTTAGGTTTAGCGTTAGGGTTAGGGCTAGGCCATAGCGATAGGGTTAGGGTTAGTGTTAGGGTTAGGGTTTGGGTTAGGGTTAGGGTTAGGGTTATGATTAGGGTTATTATTAGGGTTAGGTTTAGTGTTAGGATTAGGGTTTGGGTTTCGGTTAGGGTTAGGGTTAGGGTTAAGGTTTGGGTTAGTGTTAGGGTTTGGGATATGGTTAGGGTTAGTGTAAGGGTTAGTTTTAGGGTTTGTTTTAGGGTTAGGGTTAGTGTTAGGGTTAGGGGAAGGGTTAGGGTTAGTGTTAGGGGTGGTTTAGGGTTAGGGTTAGGGTTAGGATTAAAGTTAGGGTTAAGGTTTAAGTTTGGGTTAGAGTTAGGTTTAGAGTTGGGCTTTGGTTTACGGTTAGGTTTAGGGTTAGGGTTGGGGTTAGGGTTAGGGTTAGGGTTAGGGTTAGGGTTAGGTTTAGGTTTAGGATTAGGGTTAGGTTTAGGTTTAGGTTCTGGGTTAGGGTTAGGTTAGGGTTAGGGTTAGGGTTTGGTTTGGGTTAGGGTTAATGTTACTGATAGGGTAAGGCTTAGGTTTGGGGTTAGGGTTAGGTTTAGGGTAACTGTTATAGGTTGGTTTAGGGTTAGGGTTAGGGTTAGGGTTAGGGTGAGGGGTAGGGTTAGGGTTACGGATTGGTTTGGGGTAGGGTAAGTGTTAGGGTTAGGGATAGAGTTTAGGTTAGGTTTAGGGTTAGGGTTAGGGTTAGGGTTTAGGTTTGGTTTAGGGTTAGGGTTAGGGTTAGGGTTTGGGTTAGGGTTTAGGTTTGGGTTAGGGTTAGGTTTAGGGTTAGTTTTAGGGCTTGGGTTACGGTTAGGGTTAGGGTTAGGGCTTGGGTTTAGGTTAGCTTTAATGTTTGGGTTAGGCTTAGGATTAGGGTTTGTGTTTGGGTTAGGTTTAGCTTTAGGGTTAGTGTTAGGCTGAGGCTTAGTTTTAAGGTTAGAGTTAGGGTTAGGGTTAGGCATTGTGTTTAGGTTAGGTTTAGGGTGTGTGTTAGGCTTAGGGCTGGGGTTTGGGTTTGTGTTATGGTTAGGTTTAGGGTTAGGGTTAGGGTTAGGGTTGGGGTTTGGGTTTGGGTTAGAGTCAGGTATCGGGTTAGGGTTTGGGTTAGGTTTAAGGTTAGGGTTAGGGTTTGGGTTAGGGTTTGCGTTCGGGTTAAGATTAGTGTTAGGGTTAGGGGTTAGGGTTAGGGTTAGGGTTAGGGTTATTGATACGGTTAGGGTTTAGGGTAGGGTTAGCTTAAGGGTTAGGGTTAGGGTTAGGGTGTGTGTTAGTGTTATGGTTAGGGTTATGGTTAGGGTTACGGTTTGGGTTAGGGTTAGGGTTAGGGTTAGGTCAGTGTTTGGGCTTGGGTTACGGTTAGGTTTAGGGTTAGGGTTAGAGTTAGGGTTAGGGTTTGGCTTAATGTTAGGGTTAGGGTTAGAGTTAGGGATAGGGTTACGGCTAGGCGGTAGGGATCGGGTTAGGGTTAGAGTTAGGGTTAGCGATTGCACTTGGGTTAGGGTTAGTGTCAGTGTTAGTATTAGGGTTAGCTTTAGTGTTAGGATTAGGGTTTGATTTTCGGTTAGGGTTAGGTTTAGGGTTAGGGTTAGGGTTTGGGCTTGGGATAGGGTTAGTGTTAGGGTTAGTATAAGGGGTAGGTTTAGTGTAAGGATTAGGGTTTGGGTTTCGGTTAGGGTTAGGATTAGGGTTAGGGTTTGGGTTAGTTTTAGGGTTTGGGATACGGTTAGGGTTAGTGTAAGGGTTAGTTTTAGGGTTTGTCTTAGGGTTAGGATTAGGGTTAGGGTGAGGGTTAGGGTTAGTGTTAGGATTAGAGTTTGTGTTAGGTTTAGGTTTAGGGTTAGGGTTAGGGTTTGGGTTTGGGTTAGGGTTAGGGTTAGGGTTTGTTTTAGGGTTAGGGTTAGGGTTTGGGTTAGGGTCACGGTTATGGGTTAGGGTTAGGGTTAGGGTTAGGGTTAGGGTTTGGGTTTGGGTTAGAGTAAGGTATCGGGTTAGGGTATGGGTTAGGATTAAGGTTAGGGTTAGGGTTTGGCTTAGGGTTTGGGTTAGGGTTAAGGTTAGGGTTAGGGTTAGGGGTTAGGGTTAGGGTTAGTGTTTGGGTTAGGGTTAGGGTTAGTGTTATGGTTAGCATTTAGGGTAGGGTTATGTTTTTGGTTAGGGTTAGGGTTAGGGTTTGTGTTAGGGTTACGGTTAGTGTGATGGTTAGGGTTACGGTTTAGGGTTAGGGTTAGTGTTTGGTTTGATTTAGGGTTAGTGTTAGGGTTAGGGTAAGGGTTAGGGTTATGGTTAGGGTCAGGATTAGGGTTAGGGTTTGGGTGTGGGTTAGAGTAAGGTATAGCGTTAGGGTTTGTGTTAGGTTTAGTGTTAGGGTTAGGGTTTGGGTTAGGGTGTGGGTTAGGGTTAAGGTTAGGTTTAGGGTTAGGTGTTAGGGTTTTAGTTAGGGTTAGGGTTATGGTTAGGGTTAGGTTTAGATTTAGGTTTATATTTAGGTTTAGGTTTAGGGTTAGAATTAGGGTTAGGGTTAGGGTTAGGGTTTGGTTTGTGTTAGGGTTAATGTTACGGACAGGGTAAGGGTTAGGTTTGGGGTTAGGGTTTGGTTTAGGTTTACTGTTAGAGGTTGGTTTAGGGTTAGGGTTAGGGTAGGGTTAGGGGTTCGAATTGGTTTGGCGTAGGGTTAGTGTTAGGGTTAGGGATAGAGTTTAGGTTAGGGTTAGGGTTAGGGTTAGGGTTAGATTTAGGGTTTAGGTTTGGTTTAGGGTTAGGGTTAGGATAGTGTTTGGGTTAGGGTTTAGGTTTGGTTTAGGGTTAGGGTTAGGGTTAGTGTTAGGGCTAGGGTTAGGGTTAGGGTTAGGGTTAGGGCTTGGGTTTAGGTTAGGGTTAGGGTTAGGGTTAGGGTTAGGGTTAGGTTAGGGTTCGGGTTAGGGTTAGGGTTTAGGTTTAGGGTTAGGGTTAGGGTTAGGGTTAGTGTTAGGGTTAGGGTAACGGTTAGGGTTAGGGTTAGGGTTTGGGTTAGAGTTAGGTTTAGGCTTAGGTTTAGGGTTTGGTTTGGTTTAGGGTTAGTGTTAGGTTTAGGGTTTGGATTAGGGTTAGGGTTAGGGCTAGGCGATAGTGATAGGGTTAGGGTTAGGGTTTGGGTTAGGTTTTGGGCTTGGGATAGGGTTAGTGTTAGGGTTAGTATTAGGGTTAGGTTTAGTGTTAGGAGTAGGATTTGTGTTTTGGTTAGGGTTAGGGTTAGGGTTTAGGTTAGTGTTAGGGTTTGGGGGAGGTTTAGGGGTAGGGTAAGGGTTAGGGTGAGGTTTTGTGTTAGGGTTAGGGTTAGGGTTAGGGTTAGGGTTATGGTTAGGGTTGCGGTTTGGTTTAGGGTTAGGTTTAGGTTTAGGGTTAGTGTTTGGGCTTGGGTTAGGGTTAGGTTTAGGGTTAGGGTTAGAGTTAGGGTTAGGATTTGGCTTAGGGTTAGGGTTAGGGTTAGGTTTCGGGTTAGGGTTAGAGTTAGGGTTAGGGTTTGGCTTAGGGTTAGGGTTAGGGTTAGCGTTAGGGTTAGGGCTAGGCCATAGTGATAGGGTTAGGGTTAGATTTAGGGTTAGGGTTTGGGTTAGGGTTAGGGTGAGGGTTACGATTAGGGTTATTATTAGGGTTAGGTTTACTGTTAGGATTAGGGTTTGGGTTTCGGTTAGGGTTAGGGTTAGGGTTAAAGTTTGGGTTAGTGTTAGGGTTTGGGATATGGTTAGGGTTAGTGTAAGGGTTAGTTTTAGGGTTAGGGTTAGTGTTAGGGTTAGGGGAAGGGTTAGGGTTAGTGTTAGGGGTGGTTTAGGGTTAGGGTTAGGGTTAGGATTAAAGTTAGGGTTAAGGTTCAAGTTTGGGTTAGAGTTAGGTTTAGAGTTGGGGTTTGGTTTACGGTTAGGTTTAGGGTTAGGGTTGGGGTTATGGTTAGGGTTAGGGTTAGGGTTAGGGTTAGGGTTAGGGTTAGGTTTAGGATTAGGGTTAGGTTTAGGTTTAGGTTCTGGGTTAGGGTTAGGTTAGGGTTAGGGTTAGGGTTTGGTTTGGGTTAGGGTTAATGTTACTGATAGGGTAAGGCTTAGGTTTGGGGTTAGGGTTAGGTTTAGGGTAACTGTTATAGGTTGGTTTAGGGTTAGGGTTAGGGTTAGGGTTAGGGTTAGGGTTAGGGATTGGTTTGGGGTAGGGTTAGTGTTAGGGTTAGGGATAGAGTTTAGGTTAGGTTTAGGGTTAGGGTTAGGGTTAGGGTTTAGGTTTGGTTTAGGGTTAGGGTTAGGGTTAGGGTTTGGGTTAGGGTTTAGGTTTGGGTTAGGGTTAGGGTTAGGGCTTGGGTTAGGGTTAGGGTTAGGGTTAGGGCTTGGGTTTAGGGTAGGTTTAATGTTTGGGTTAGGCTTAGGATTAGGGTTTGTTTTTGGGTTAGGTTTAGCTTTAGGGTTAGTGTTAGGGTTAGGGTTCGTTTTAGGGTTAGGGTTAGGGTTAGGGATTGGGTTTAGGTTAGGTTTAGGGTGTGCGTTAGGCTTAGGGTAGGGGTTTGGGTTTGTGTTAGGGTTAGGTTTAGGGTTAGGGTTAGGGTTAGGGTTGGGGTTTGGGTTTGGGTTAGAGTCAGGTATCGGGTTAGGGTTTGGGTTAGGTTTAAGGTTAGGGTTAGGGTTTGGGTTAGGGTTTGCGTTCGGGTTAAGATTAGTGTTAGGGTTAGGGGTTAGGGTTAGGGTTAGGGTTAGGCTTAGGGTTAGGGTTATTGATACGGTTAGGGTTTAGCGTAGGGTTAGCTTAAGGGTTAGGGTGAGGGTTAGGGTTAGGGTTAGTTTTAGGGTTTGGGATACGGTTAGGGTTAGTGTAAGGGTTAGTTTTAGGATTTGTCTTAGGGTTAGGGTTAGGGTTAGGGTTAGGGTTAGTGTTAGGATTAGAGTTTGTGTTAGGTTTAGGTTTAGGGTTAGGGTTAGGGTTTGGGTTTGGGTTAGGGTTAGGGTTAGGGTTAGGGTTAGGGTTTGTTTTAGGGTTAGGGTTAGGGTTTGGGTTAGGGTCACGGTTATGGTTTAGGGTTAGGGTTAGGGTTTGGGTTAGGGTTAGGGTTAGTGTTAGGGTTTGTTTTAGGGTTAGGGTGAGGGTTTGGGTTAGGGTCACGGTTATGGGTTAGGGTTAGGGTTAGGGTTAGGGTTAGGTTAGGGTTCGGGTTAGGGTTAGGGTTTAGGTTTGAGTTAGGATTAGGCTTAGGGTTAGGGTTAGTTTTAGGGCTTGGGTTAGGGTTAGGGTTAGGGTTAGGGCTTGCGTTTAGGTTAGGTTTAAAGTTTGGTTTATGCTTAGGGTTAGGCTTTGTGTTTGGGTTAGGTTTAGGTTTAGGGTTAGGGTTAGGGTTATGGTTACGTTTAGGGTTTGGGTTTGGGTTAGAGTAAGGTATCGGGTTAGGGTTTGGGTTAGTTTTAAGGTTAGGGTTAGGGTTTGGGTTAGGGTTTGGGTTAAGGTTAAGGTTAGGGTTAGGGTTAGGGTTAGGGGTTAGGGTTAATGTTAGGGTTTTTGTTAGGGTTAGGGTTAGTGTTGTGGTTAGCATTTAGGGTAGGGTTAGGTTTAGGGTTAGGGTTTGGGTTAGGGTTTGTGTTGGGGTTAGGGTTAGGGTGATGGTAAGGGTTACGGTTTACGCTTAGGTTTAGTGTTAGGGTTAGGGTTAGGGTTAGGATTTGGGTTAGGGTCAGCGTTAGGGTTAGGGTTAGGGTTATGGTTTGGGTTAGGGTTATGGTTATGGTTAGGGTTAGGATTATTGTTAGGGTTAGGGTTAGGGTTTGGGTTAGGTTTAGTGTTACGGTTTGGGTTTGAGTTAGGGTTAGGTTTAGGGTTAGGGTTAGGGTTAGGGTTTGTGTTAGGGTTACGGTTAGGGTGATGGTTAGGGTTACGGTTTAGGGTTAGGTTTAGGGTTAGGGTTAGGGTTAGGGTTAGGATTTGGGTTAGGGTCAGGGTTAGGGTTAGGTTTTGGGTTAGGGTTATGGTTATGGTTAGGGTTAGGATTATTGTTAGGGTTAGGGTTAGGGTTTGGGTTAGGTTTAGTGTTACGGTTTGGGTTTGAGTTAGGGTTAGGGTTAGGGTTAGGGTTAGGGTTGGTGTTAGTGTTAGGGTTCGGGTTAGGTTTAGGGTTAGGGTTAGGGTTAGGGTTAGTGTTAGGGTTAGGGTAACGCTTAGGGTTAGGGTTAGGGTTAGGGTTAGGGTTAGGTTTAGGCTTAGGGTTAGGGTTTGGTTTGGTTTAGGGTTAGTGTTAGGTTTAGGGTTTGGATTAGGTTTAGGGTTAGGGCTAGGCGATAGTGATAGGGTTAGGGTTAGGGTTAGTGTTAGGTTTTGGGCTTGGGATAGGGTTAGTGTTAGGGTTAGTATTAGGGTTAGGTTTAGTGTTAGGATTAGGATTTGTGTTTTGGTTAGGGTTAGGGTTAGGGTTTAGGTTAGTGTTAGGGTTTGGGAGAGGTTTAGGGGTAGGGTAAGGGTTAGGGTTAGGTTTTGTGTTAGGGTTAGGGTTAGGGTTAGGGTTAGGGTTATGGTTAGGGTTGCGGTTTGGTTTAGGGTTAGGTTTAGGTTTAGGGTTAGTGTTTGGGCTTGGGTTAGGGTTAGGTTTAGGGTTAGGGTTAGAGTTAGGGTTAGGATTTGGCTTAGGGTTAGGGTTAGGGTTAGGTTTCGGGTTAGGGTTAGAGTTAGGGTTAGGGTTTGGCTTAGGGTTAGGTTTAGGTTTAGCGTTAGGGTTAGGGCTAGGCCATAGCGATAGGGTTAGGGTTAGTGTTAGGGTTAGGGTTTGGGTTAGGGTTAGGGTTAGGGTTATGATTAGGGTTATTATTAGGGTTAGGTTTACTGTTAGGATTAGGGTTTGGGTTTCGGTTAGGGTTAGGGTTAGGGTTAAGGTTTGGGTTAGTGTTAGGGTTTGGGATATGGTTAGGGTTAGTGTAAGGGTTAGTTATAGGGTTTGTTTTAGGGTTAGGGTTAGTGTTAGGGTTAGGGGAAGGGTTAGGGTTAGTGTTAGGGGTGGTTTAGGGTTAGGGTTAGGGTTAGGATTAAAGTTAGGGTTAAGGTTTAAGTTTGGGTTAGAGTTAGGTTTAGAGTTGGGGTTTGGTTTACGGTTAGGTTTAGGGTTAGGGTTGGGGTTAGGGTTAGGGTTAGGGTTAGGGTTAGGTTTAGGTTTAGGATTAGGGTTAGGTTTAGGTTTAGGTTCTGGGTTAGGGTTAGGTTAGGGTTAGGGTTAGGGTTTGGTTTGGGTTAGGGTTAATGTTACTGATAGGGTAAGGCTTAGGTTTGGGGTTAGGGTTAGGTTTAGGGTAACTGTTATAGGTTGGTTTAGGGTTAGGGTTAGGGTTAGGGTTAGGGTAAGGGTTAGGGTTAGGGTTAGGGATTGGTTTGGGGTAGGGTTAGTGTTAGGGTTAGGGATAGAGTTTAGGTTAGGTTTAGGGTTAGGGTTAGGGTTAGGGTTTAGGTTTGGTTTAGGGTTAGGGTTAGGGTTAGGGTTTGGGTTAGGGTTTAGGTTTGGGTTAGGGTTAGGGTTAGGGTTAGTTTTAGGGCTTGGGTTACGGTTAGGGTTAGGGTTAGGGCTTGGGTTTAGGTTAGGTTTAATGTTTGGGTTAGGCTTAGGATTAGGGTTTGTGTTTGGGTTAGGTTTAGCTTTAGGGTTAGTGTTAGGGTGAGGGTTAGTTTTAGGGTTAGGGTTAGGGTTAGGGTTAGGGATTGGGTTTAGGTTAGGTTTAGGGTGTGCCTTAGGCTTAGGGTAGGGGTTTGTGTTTGTGTTAGGGTTAGGTTTAGGGTTAGGGTTAGGGTTAGGGTTGGGGTTTGGGTTTGGGTTAGAGTCAGGTATCGGGTTAGGGTTTGGGTTAGGTTTAAGGTTAGGGTTAGGGTTTGGGTTAGGGTTTGCGTTCGGGTTAAGATTAGTGTTAGGGTTAGGGGTTAGGGTTAGGGTTAGGGTTAGGGTTAGGGTTATTGATACGTTTAGGGTTTAGGGTAGGGTTAGCTTAAGGGTTAGGGTTAGGGTTAGGGTGTGTGTTAGTGTTATGGTTAGGGTTATGGTTAGGGATACGGTTTGGGTTAGGGTTAGGGTTAGGGTTAGGTCAGTGTTTGGGCTTGGGTTATGGTTAGGTTTAGGGTTAGGGTTAGAGTTAGGGTTAGGGTTTGGCTTAATGTTAGGGTTAGGGTTAGAGTTAGGGATAGGGTTACGGCTAGGCGATAGGGATAGGGTTAGGGTTAGGGTTAGGGTTAGCGATTGCACTTGGGTTAGGGTTAGTGTCAGTGTTAGTATTAGGGTTAGCTTTAGTGTTAGGATTAGTGTTTGATTTTCGGTTAGGGTTAGGTTTAGGGTTAGGGTTAGGGTTTGGGCTTGGGATAGGGTTAGTGTTAGGGTTAGTATTAGGGTTAGGTTTAGTGTAAGGATTAGGGTTTGGGTTTCGGTTAGGGTTAGGATTAGGGTTAGGGTTTGGGTTAGTTTTAGGGTTTGGGATACGGTTAGGGTTAGTGTAAGGGTTAGTTTTAGGGTTTGTCTTAGGGTTAGGGTTAGGGTGAGGGTTAGGGTTAGTGTTAGGATTAGAGTTTGTGTTAGGTTTAGGTTTAGGTTTAGGGTTAGGGTTAGGGTTTGGGTTTGGGTTAGGGTTAGGGTTAGGGTTTGTTTTAGGGTTAGGGTTAGGGTTTGGGTTAGGGTCACGGTTATGGTTTAGGGTTAGGGTTAGGGTTAGGGTTAGGGTTTGGGTTTGGGTTAGAGTAAGGTATCGGGTTAGGGTATGGGTTAGGATTAAGGTTAGGGTTAGGGTTTGGCTTAGGGTTTGGGTTAGGGTTAAGGTTAGGGTTAGGGTTAGGGTTTAGGGTTAGGGTTAGGGTTTGGGTTAGGGTTAGGGTTAGTGTTATGGTTAGCATTTAGGGTAGGGTTATGTTTTTGGTTAGGGTTAGGGTTAGGGTTTGTGTTAGGGTTACGGTTAGTGTGATGGTTAGGGTTACGGTTTAGGGTTAGGTTTAGGGTTAGGGTTAGTGTTTGGTTTGATTTAGGGTTAGTGTTAGGGTTAGGGTAAGGGTTAGTGTTAGGGTTAGGGTTATGGTTAGGTTTAGGATTAGGGTTAGGTTTAGGGTTAGTGTTACGGTTAGCATTTTTGGTAGGGTTATGTTTTGGGTTAGGGTTAGGGTTAGGGTTTGTGTTAGGGTTACGGTTAGTGTGATGGTTAGGGTTACGGTTTAGGGTTAGGTTTAGGGTTAGGGTTAGTGTTTGGTTTGATTTAGGGTTAGTGTTATGGTTAGGGTAAGGGTTAGGGTTAGGGTTAGGGTTAGGGTTAGAGTTAGTTTTAGGGCTTGGGTTAGGGTTAGGCATAGGGTTAGGGATTGGGTTTAGGTTAGGTTTAGCGTTTGGGTTAGGCTTAGGGTTAGGGTTTGGGTTTTTGTTTGGGTTAGGTTTAGGTTTAGAGTTAGGGTTAGAGTTAGGATTAGGGTTTGGGTTTGGGTTAGAGTAGGGTATAGGGTTAGGGTTTGGGTTAGGTTTAGTGTTCGGTTTACGGTTTGAGTTAGCGTTTCTGTTAGGGTCAAGGTTAGGTTTAGGGTTAGGTGTTAGGGTTAGGGTTTGCGCTTGGTTTAGAGTAAGGTATAGGGCTAGGGTTTGGGTTAGGTTTAGTGTTACGGTTTGGGTTTGAGTTAGGGTTAGGGTTAGTGTTAGGGTTAGGGTTGGTGTTAGTGTTAGGGTTCGGGTTAGGTTTAGGGTTAGGGTTAGGGTAAGGTTAGTGTTAGGGTTAGGGTAACGGTTAGGGTTAGGGTTAGGGTTTGGGTTAGAGTTAGGTTTAGGCTTAGGTTTAGGGTTTGGTTTGGTTTAGGGTTAGTGTTAGGTTTAGGGTTTGGATTAGGGTTAGGGTTAGGGCTAGGCGATAGTGATAGGGTTAGGGTTAGGGTTTGGGTTAGGTTTTGGGCTTGGGATAGGGTTAGTGTTAGGGTTAGTATTAGGGTTAGGTTTAGTGTTAGGATTAGGATTTGTGTTTTGGTTAGGGTTAGGGTTAGGGTTTAGGTTAGTGTTAGGGTTTGGGAGAGGTTTAGGGGTAGGGTAAGGGTTAGGGTTAGGTTTTGTGTTAGGGTTAGGGTTAGGGTTAGGGTTAGGGTTATGGTTAGGGTTGCGGTTTGGTTTAGGGTTAGGTTTAGGTTTAGGGTTAGTGTTTGGGCTTGGGTTAGGGTTAGGTTTAGGGTTAGGGTTAGAGTTAGGGTTAGGATTTGGCTTAGGGTTAGGGTTAGGGTTAGGTTTCGGGTTAGGGTTAGAGTTAGGGTTAGGGTTTGGCTTAGGGTTAGGTTTAGGTTTAGCGTTAGGGTTAGGGCTAGGCCATAGCGATAGGGTTAGGGTTAGATTTAGGGTTAGGGTTTGGGTTAGGGTTAGGGTGAGGGTTATGATTAGGGTTATTATTAGGGTTAGGTTTACTGTTAGGATTAGGGTTTGGGTTTCGGTTAGGGTCAGGGTTAGGGTTAAGGTTTGGGTTAGTGTTAGGGTTTGGGATATGGTTAGGATTAGTGTAAGGGTTAGTTTTAGGGTTTGTTTTAGGGTTAGGGTTAGTGTTAGGGTTAGGGGAAGGGTTAGGGTTAGTGTTAGGGGTGGTTTAGGGTTAGGGTTAGGGTTAGGATTAAAGTTAGGGTTAAGGTTTAAGTTTGGGTTAGAGTTAGGTTTAGAGTTGGGGTTTGGTTTACGGTTAGGTTTAGGGTTAGGGTTGGGGTTAGGGTTAGGGTTAGGGTTAGGTTTAGGATTAGGGTTAGGTTTAGGTTTAGGTTCTGGGTTAGGGTTAGGTTAGGGTTAGGGTTAGGGTTTGGTTTGGGTTAGGGTTAATGTTACTGATAGGGTAAGGCTTAGGTTTGGGGTTAGGGTTAGGTTTAGGGTAACTGTTATAGGTTGGTTTAGGGTTAGGGTTAGGGTTAGGGTTAGGGTTAGGGTTAGGGATTGGTTTGGGGTAGGGTTAGTGTTAGTTTTAGGGATAGAGTTTAGGTTAGGTTTAGGGTTTGGGTTAGGGTTAGGGTTTAGGTTTGGTTTAGGGTTAGGGTTAGGGTTAGGGTTTGGGTTAGGGTTTAGGTTTGGGTTAGGGTTAGGGTTAGGGCTTGGGTTAGGGTTAGGGTTAGGGTTAGGGCTTGGGTTTAGGGTAGGTTTAATGTTTGGGTTAGGCTTAGGATTAGGGTTTGTGTTTGGGTTAGGTTTAGCTTTAGGGTTAGTGTTAGGGTTAGGGTTCGTTTTAGGGTTAGGGTTAGGGTTAGGGTTAGGGATTGGGTTTAGGTTAGGTTTAGGGTGTGCGTTAGGCTTAGGGTAGGGGTTTGGGTTTGTGTTAGGGTTAGGTTTAGGGTTAGGGTTAGGGTTAGGGTTGGGGTTTGGGTTTGGGTTAGAGTCAGGTATCGGGTTAGGGTTTGGGTTAGGTTTAAGGTTAGGGTTAGGGTTTGGGTTAGGGTTTGCGTTCGGGTTAAGATTAGTGTTAGGGTTAGGGGTTAGGGTTAGGGTTAGGCTTAGGCTTAGGGTTAGGGTTATTGATACGGTTAGGGTTTAGGGTAGGGTTAGCTTAAGTGTTAGGGTTAGGGTTAGGGTTAGGGTTAGTTTTAGGGTTTGGGATACGGTTAGGGTTAGTGTAAGGGTTAGTTTTAGGGTTTGTCTTAGGGTTAGGGTTAGGGTTAGGGTTAGGGTTAGTGTTAGGATTAGAGTTTGTGTTAGGTTTAGGTTTAGGTTTAGGGTTAGGGTTAGGGTTTGGGTTTGGGTTAGGGTTAGGGTTAGGGTTAGGGTTAGGGTTTGTTTTAGGGTTAGGGTTAGGGTTTGGGTTAGGGTCACGGTTATGGTTTAGGGTTAAGGTTAGGGTTTGGGTTAGGGTTAGGGTTAGTGTTAGGGTTTGTTTTAGGGTTAGGGTGAGGGTTTGGGTTAGGGTCACGGTTATGGGTTAGGGTTAGGGTTAGGGTTAGGGTTAGGTTAGGGTTCGGGTTAGGGTTAGGGTTTAGGTTTGAGTTAGGATTAGGCTTAGGGTTAGGGTTAGTTTTAGGGCTTGGGTTAGGGTTAGGGTTAGGGTTAGGGCTTGCGTTTAGGTTAGGTTTAAAGTTTGGTTTATGCTTAGGGTTAGGCTTTGTGTTTGGGTTAGGTTTAGGTTTAGGGTTAGGGTTAGGGTTATGGTTACGTTTAGGGTTTGGGTTTGGGTTAGAGTAAGGTATCGGGTTAGGGTTTGGGTTAGTTTTAAGGTTAGGGTTAGGGTTTGGGTTAGGGTTTGTGTTAAGGTTAAGGTTAGGGTTAGGGTTAGGGGTTAGGGTTAATGTTAGGGTTTT
>CM069543.1:59596818-59609318 GCA_035773235.1 Eospalax fontanierii | reverse complement strand
ATAGCGATAGGGTTAGGGTTAGTGTTAGGGTTAGGGTTTGGGTTAGGGTTAGGGTTAGGGTTATGATTAGGGTTATTATTAGGGTTAGGTTTAGTGTTAGGATTAGGGTTTGGGTTTCGGTTAGGGTTAGGGTTAGGGTTAAGGTTTGGGTTAGTGTTAGGGTTTGGGATATGGTTAGGGTTAGTGTAAGGGTTAGTTTTAGGGTTTGTTTTAGGGTTAGGGTTAGTGTTAGGGTTAGGGGAAGGGTTAGGGTTAGTGTTAGGGGTGGTTTAGGCTTAGGGTTAGGGTTAGGATTAAAGTTAGGGTTAAGGTTTAAGTTTGGGTTAGAGTTAGGTTTAGAGTTGGGCTTTGGTTTACGGTTAGGTTTAGGGTTAGGGTTGGGGTTAGGGTTAGGGTTAGGGTTAGGGTTAGGGTTAGGTTTAGGTTTAGGATTAGGGTTAGGTTTAGGTTTAGGTTCTGGGTTAGGGTTAGGTTAGGGTTAGGGTTAGGGTTTGGTTTGGGTTAGGGTTAATGTTACTGATAGGGTAAGGCTTAGGTTTGGGGTTAGGGTTAGGTTTAGGGTAACTGTTATAGGTTGGTTTAGGGTTAGGGTTAGGGTTAGGGTTAGGGTTAGGGTTAGGGTTAGGGTTACGGATTGGTTTGGGGTAGGGTTAGTGTTAGGGTTAGGGATAGAGTTTAGGTTAGGTTTAGGGTTAGGGTTAGGGTTAGGGTTTAGGTTTGGTTTAGGGTTAGGGTTAGGGTTAGGGTTTGGGTTAGGGTTTAGGTTTGGGTTAGGGTTAGGTTTAGGGTTAGTTTTAGGGCTTGGGTTACGGTTAGGGTTAGGGTTAGGGCTTGGGTTTAGGTTAGGTTTAATGTTTGGGTTAGGCTTAGGATTAGGGTTTGTGTTTGGGTTAGGTTTAGCTTTAGGGTTAGTGTTAGGGTGAGGGTTAGTTTTAGGGTTAGGGTTAGGGTTAGGGTTAGGGATTGGGTTTAGGTTTGGTTTAGGGTGTGCGTTAGGCTTAGGGCAGGGGTTTGGGTTTGTGTTATGGTTAGGTTTAGGGTTAGGGTTAGGGTTAGGGTTGGGGTTTGGGTTTGGGTTAGAGTCAGGTATCGGGTTAGGGTTTGGGTTAGGTTTAAGGTTAGGGTTAGGGTTTGGGTTAGGGTTTGCGTTCGGGTTAAGATTAGTGTTAGGGTTAGGGGTTAGGGTTAGGGTTAGGGTTAGGGTTATTGATACGGTTAGGGTTTAGGGTAGGGTTAGCTTAAGGGTTAGGGTTAGGGTTAGGGTGTGTGTTAGTGTTATGGTTAGGGTTATGGTTAGGGTTACGGTTTGGGTTAGGGTTAGGGTTAGGGTTAGGTCAGTGTTTGGGCTTGGGTTACGGTTAGGTTTAGGGTTAGGGTTAGAGTTAGGGTTAGGGTTTGGCTTAATGTTAGGGTTAGGGTTAGAGTTAGGGATAGGGTTACGGCTAGGCGGTAGGGATCGGGTTAGGGTTAGAGTTAGGGTTAGCGATTGCACTTGGGTTAGGGTTAGTGTCAGTGTTAGTATTAGGGTTAGCTTTAGTGTTAGGATTAGGGTTTGATTTTCGGTTAGGGTTAGGTTTAGGGTTAGGGTTAGGGTTTGGGCTTGGGATAGGGTTAGTGTTAGGGTTAGTATTAGGGTTAGGTTTAGTGTAAGGATTAGGGTTTGGGTTTCGGTTAGGGTTAGGATTAGGGTTAGGGTTTGGGTTAGTTTTAGGGTTTGGGATACGGTTAGGGTTAGTGTAAGGGTTAGTTTTAGGGTTTGTCTTAGGGTTAGGATTAGGGTTAGGGTGAGGGTTAGGGTTAGTGTTAGGATTAGAGTTTGTGTTAGGTTTAGGTTTAGGGTTAGGGTTAGGGTTTGGGTTTGGGTTAGGGTTAGGGTTAGGGTTTGTTTTAGGGTTAGGGTTAGGGTTTGGGTTAGGGTCACGGTTATGGGTTAGGGTTAGGGTTAGGGTTAGGGTTAGGGTTTGGGTTTGGGTTAGAGTAAGGTATCGGGTTAGGGTATGGGTTAGGATTAAGGTTAGGGTTAGGGTTTGGCTTAGGGTTTGGGTTAGGGTTAAGGTTAGGGTTAGGGTTAGGGGTTAGGGTTAGGGTTAGTGTTTGGGTTAGGGTTAGGGTTAGTGTTATGGTTAGCATTTAGGGTAGGGTTATGTTTTTGGTTAGGGTTAGGGTTAGGGTTTGTGTTAGGGTTACGGTTAGTGTGATGGTTAGGGTTACGGTTTAGGGTTAGGGTTAGTGTTTGGTTTGATTTAGGGTTAGTGTTAGGGTTAGGGTAAGGGTTAGGGTTATGGTTAGGGTCAGGATTAGGGTTAGGGTTTGGGTGTGGGTTAGAGTAAGGTATAGCGTTAGGGTTTGTGTTAGGTTTAGTGTTAGGGTTAGGGTTTGGGTTAGGGTGTGGGTTAGGGTTAAGGTTAGGTTTAGGGTTAGGTGTTAGGGTTTTAGTTAGGGTTAGGGTTATGGTTAGGGTTAGGTTTAGATTTAGGTTTATATTTAGGTTTAGGTTTAGGGTTAGAATTAGGGTTAGGGTTAGGGTTAGGGTTTGGTTTGTGTTAGGGTTAATGTTACGGACAGGGTAAGGGTTAGGTTTGGGGTTAGGGTTTGGTTTAGGTTTACTGTTAGAGGTTGGTTTAGGGTTAGGGTTAGGGTAGGGTTAGGGGTTCGAATTGGTTTGGCGTAGGGTTAGTGTTAGGGTTAGGGATAGAGTTTAGGTTAGGGTTAGGGTTAGGGTTAGGGTTAGATTTAGGGTTTAGGTTTGGTTTAGGGTTAGGGTTAGGATAGTGTTTGGGTTAGGGTTTAGGTTTGGTTTAGGGTTAGGGTTAGGGTTAGTGTTAGGGCTAGGGTTAGGGTTAGGGTTAGGGTTAGGGCTTGGGTTTAGGTTAGGGTTAGGGTTAGGGTTAGGGTTAGGGTTAGGTTAGGGTTCGGGTTAGGGTTAGGGTTTAGGTTTAGGGTTAGGGTTAGGGTTAGGGTTAGTGTTAGGGTTAGGGTAACGGTTAGGGTTAGGGTTAGGGTTTGGGTTAGAGTTAGGTTTAGGCTTAGGTTTAGGGTTTGGTTTGGTTTAGGGTTAGTGTTAGGTTTAGGGTTTGGATTAGGGTTAGGGTTAGGGCTAGGCGATAGTGATAGGGTTAGGGTTAGGGTTTGGGTTAGGTTTTGGGCTTGGGATAGGGTTAGTGTTAGGGTTAGTATTAGGGTTAGGTTTAGTGTTAGGCTTAGGATTTGTGTTTTGGTTAGGGTTAGGGTTAGGGTTTAGGTTAGTGTTAGGGTTTGGGAGAGGTTTAGGGGTAGGGTAAGGGTTAGGGTGAGGTTTTGTGTTAGGGTTAGGGTTAGGGTTAGGGTTAGGGTTATGGTTAGGGTTGCGGTTTGGTTTAGGGTTAGGTTTAGGTTTAGGGTTAGTGTTTGGGCTTGGGTTAGGGTTAGGTTTAGGGTTAGGGTTAGAGTTAGGGTTAGGATTTGGCTTAGGGTTAGGGTTAGGGTTAGGTTTCGGGTTAGGGTTAGAGTTAGGGTTAGGGTTTGGCTTAGGGTTAGGGTTAGGGTTAGCGTTAGGGTTAGGGCTAGGCCATAGTGATAGGGTTAGGGTTAGATTTAGGGTTAGGGTTTGGGTTAGGGTTAGGGTGAGGGTTATGGTTAGGGTTATTTTTTGAGTTAGGTTTACTGTTAGGATTAGGGTTTGGGTTTCGGTTAGGGTTAGGGTTAGGGTTAAAGTTTGGGTTAGTGTTAGGGTTTGGGATATGGTTAGGGTTAGTGTAAGGGTTAGTTTTAGGGTTAGGGTTAGTGTTAGGGTTAGGGGAAGGGTTAGGGTTAGTGTTAGGGGTGGTTTAGGGTTAGGGTTAGGGTTAGGATTAAAGTTAGGGTTAAGGTTCAAGTTTGGGTTAGAGTTAGGTTTAGAGTTGGGGTTTGGTTTACGGTTAGGTTTAGGGTTAGGGTTGGGGTTATGGTTAGGGTTAGGGTTAGGGTTAGGGTTAGGGTAAGGTTTAGGATTAGGGTTAGGTTTAGGTTTAGGTTCTGGGTTAGGGTTAGGTTAGGGTTAGGGTTAGGGTTTGGTTTGGGTTAGGGTTAATGTTACTGATAGGGTAAGGCTTAGGTTTGGGGTTAGGGTTAGGTTTAGGGTAACTGTTATAGGTTGGTTTAGGGTTAGGGTTAGGGTTAGGGTTAGGGTTAGGGTTAGGGATTGGTTTGGGGTAGGGTTAGTGTTAGTTTTAGGGATAGAGTTTAGGTTAGGTTTAGGGTTTGGGTTAGGGTTAGGGTTTAGGTTTGGTTTAGGGTTAGGGTTAGGGTTAGGGTTTGGGTTAGGGTTTAGGTTTGGGTTAGGGTTAGGGTTAGGGCTTGGGTTAGGGTTAGGGTTAGGGTTAGGGCTTGGGTTTAGGGTAGGTTTAATGTTTGGGTTAGGCTTAGGATTAGGGTTTGTGTTTGGGTTAGGTTTAGCTTTAGGGTTAGTGTTAGGGTTAGGGTTCGTTTTAGGGTTAGGGTTAGGGTTAGGGTTAGGGATTGGGTTTAGGTTAGGTTTAGGGTGTGCGTTAGGCTTAGGGTAGGGGTTTGGGTTTGTGTTAGGGTTAGGTTTAGGGTTAGGGTTAGGGTTAGGGTTGGGGTTTGGGTTTGGGTTAGAGTCAGGTATCGGGTTAGGGTTTGGGTTAGGTTTAAGGTTAGGGTTAGGGTTTGGGTTAGGGTTTGCGTTCGGGTTAAGATTAGTGTTAGGGTTAGGGGTTAGGGTTAGGGTTAGGGTTAGGCTTAGGGTTAGGGTTATTGATACGGTTAGGGTTTAGCGTAGGGTTAGCTTAAGGGTTAGGGTGAGGGTTAGGGTTAGGGTTAGTTTTAGGGTTTGGGATACGGTTAGGGTTAGTGTAAGGGTTAGTTTTAGGATTTGTCTTAGGGTTAGGGTTAGGGTTAGGGTTAGGGTTAGTGTTAGGATTAGAGTTTGTGTTAGGTTTAGGTTTAGGGTTAGGGGTTAGGGTTTGGGTTTGGGTTAGGGTTAGGGTTAGGGTTAGGGTTAGGGTTTGTTTTAGGGTTAGGGTTAGGGTTTGGGTTAGGGTCACGGTTATGGTTTAGGGTTAGGGTTAGGGTTTGGGTTAGGGTTAGGGTTAGTGTTAGGGTTTGTTTTAGGGTTAGGGTGAGGGTTTGGGTTAGGGTCACGGTTATGGGTTAGGGTTAGGGTTAGGGTTAGGGTTAGGTTAGGGTTCGGGTTAGGGTTAGGGTTTAGGTTTGAGTTAGGATTAGGCTTAGGGTTAGGGTTAGTTTTAGGGCTTGGGTTAGGGTTAGGGTTAGGGTTAGGGCTTGCGTTTAGGTTAGGTTTAAAGTTTGGTTTATGCTTAGGGTTAGGCTTTGTGTTTGGGTTAGGTTTAGGTTTAGGGTTAGGGTTAGGGTTATGGTTACGTTTAGGGTTTGGGTTTGGGTTAGAGTAAGGTATCGGGTTAGGGTTTGGGTTAGTTTTAAGGTTAGGGTTAGGGTTTGGGTTAGGGTTTGGGTTAAGGTTAAGGTTAGGGTTAGGGTTAGGGTTAGGGGTTAGGGTTAATGTTAGGGTTTTTGTTAGGGTTAGGGTTAGTGTTGTGGTTAGCATTTAGGGTAGGGTTAGGTTTAGGGTTAGGGTTAGGGTTAGGGTTTGTGTTAGGGTTAGGGTTAGGGTGATGGTTAGGGTTACGGTTTAGGGTTAGGTTTAGTGTTAGGGTTAGGGTTAGGGTTAGGATTTGGGTTAGGGTCAGGGTTAGGGTTAGGGTTAGGGTTATGGTTTGGGTTAGGGTTATGGTTATGGTTAGGGTTAGGATTATTGTTAGGGTTAGGGTTAGGGTTTGGGTTAGGGTGAGTGTGACGGTTTGGGTTTGAGTTAGGGTTAGGTTTAGGGTTAGGGTTAGGGTTAGGGTTTGTGTTAGGGTTACGGTTAGGGTGATGGTTAGGGTTACGGTTTAGGGTTAGGTTTAGGGTTAGGGTTAGGGTTAGGGTTAGGATTTGGGTTAGGGTCAGGGTTAGGGTTAGGGTTTGGGTTAGGGTTATGGTTATGGTTAGGGTTAGGATTATTGTTAGGGTTAGGGTTAGGGTTTGGGTTAGGTTTAGTGTTACGGTTTGGGTTTGAGTTAGGGTTAGGGTTAGGGTTAGGGTTAGGGTTGGTGTTAGTGTTAGGGTTCGGGTTAGGTTTAGGGTTAGGGTTAGGGTTAGGGTTAGTGTTAGGGTTAGGGTAACGGTTAGGGTTAGGGTTAGGGTTAGGGTTAGGGTTAGGTTTAGGCTTAGGGTTAGGGTTTGGTTTGGTTTAGGGTTAGTGTTAGGTTTAGGGTTTGGATTAGGTTTAGGGTTAGGGCTAGGCGATAGTGATAGGGTTAGGGTTAGGGTTAGTGTTAGGTTTTGGGCTTGGGATAGGGTTAGTGTTAGGGTTAGTATTAGGGTTAGGTTTAGTGTTAGGATTAGGATTTGTGTTTTGGTTAGGGTTAGGGTTAGGGTTTAGGTTAGTGTTAGGGTTTGGGAGAGGTTTAGGGGTAGGGTAAGGGTTAGGGTTAGGTTTTGTGTTAGGGTTAGGGTTAGGGTTAGGGTTAGGGTTATGGTTAGGGTTGCGGTTTGGTTTAGGGTTAGGTTTAGGTTTAGGGTTAGTGTTTGGGCTTGGGTTAGGGTTAGGTTTAGGGTTAGGGTTAGAGTTAGGGTTAGGATTTGGCTTAGGGTTAGGGTTAGGGTTAGGTTTCGGGTTAGGGTTAGAGTTAGGGTTAGGGTTTGGCTTAGGGTTAGGTTTAGGTTTAGCGTTAGGGTTAGGGCTAGGCCATAGCGATAGGGTTAGGGTTAGTGTTAGGGTTAGGGTTTGGGTTAGGGTTAGGGTTAGGGTTATGATTAGGGTTATTATTAGGGTTAGGTTTACTGTTAGGATTAGGGTTTGGGTTTCGGTTAGGGTTAGGGTTAGGGTTAAGGTTTGGGTTAGTGTTAGGGTTTGGGATATGGTTAGGGTTAGTGTAAGGGTTAGTTATAGGGTTTGTTTTAGGGTTAGGGTTAGTGTTAGGGTTAGGGGAAGGGTTGGGGTTGGTGTTGGGGGTGGTTTAGGGTTAGGGTTAGGGTTAGGATTAAAGTTAGGGTTGAGGTTAAAGTTTGGGTTAGAGTTAGGTTTAGAGTTGGGGTTTGGTTTACGGTTAGGTTTAGGGTTAGGGTTGGGGTTAGGGTTAGGGTTAGGGTTAGGGTTAGGTTTAGGTTTAGGATTAGGGTTAGGTTTAGGTTTAGGTTCTGGGTTAGGGTTAGGTTACGGTTAGGGTTAGGGTTTGGTTTGCGTTAGGGTTAATGTTACTGATAGGGTAAGGCTTAGGTTTGGGGTTAGGGTTAGGTTTAGGGTAACTGTTATAGGTTGGTTTAGGGTTAGGGTTAGGGTTAGGGTTAGGGTTAGGGTAAGGGTTAGGGTTAGGGTTAGGGATTGGTTTGGGGTAGGGTTAGTGTTAGGGTTAGGGATAGAGTTTAGGTTAGGTTTAGGGTTAGGGTTAGGGTTAGGGTTTAGGTTTGGTTTAGGGTTAGGGTTAGGGTTAGGGTTTGGGTTAGGGTTTAGGTTTGGGTTAGGGTTAGGGTTAGGGTTAGTTTTAGGGCTTGGGTTACGGTTAGGGTTAGGGTTAGGGCTTGGGTTTAGGTTAGGTTTAATGTTTGGGTTAGGCTTAGGATTAGGGTTTGTGTTTGGGTTAGGTTTAGCTTTAGGGTTAGTGTTAGGGTGAGGGTTAGTTTTAGGGTTAGGGTTAGGGTTAGGGTTAGGGATTGGGTTTAGGTTAGGTTTAGGGTGTGCCTTAGGCTTAGGGTAGGGGTTTGTGTTTGTGTTAGGGTTAGGTTTAGGGTTAGGGTTAGGGTTAGGGTTGGGGTTTGGGTTTGGGTTAGAGTCAGGTATCGGGTTAGGGTTTGGGTTAGGTTTAAGGTTAGGGTTAGGGTTTGGGTTAGGGTTTGCGTTCAGGTTAAGATTAGTGTTAGGGTTAGGGGTTAGGGTTAGGGTTAGGGTTAGGGTTAGGGTTATTGATACGTTTAGGGTTTAGGGTAGGGTTAGCTTAAGGGTTAGGGTTAGGGTTAGGGTGTGTGTTAGTGTTATGGTTAGGGTTATGGTTAGGGATACGGTTTGGGTTAGGGTTAGGGTTAGGGTTAGGTCAGTGTTTGGGCTTGGGTTATGGTTAGGTTTAGGGTTAGGGTTAGAGTTAGGGTTAGGGTTTGGCTTAATGTTAGGTTTAGGGTTAGAGTTAGGGATAGGGTTACGGCTAGGCGATAGGGATAGGGTTAGGGTTAGGGTTAGGGTTAGCGATTGCACTTGGGTTAGGGTTAGTGTCAGTGTTAGTATTAGGGTTAGGTTTAGTGTTAGGTTTGGTGTTTGATTTTCGGTTAGGGTTAGGTTTAGGGTTAGGGTTAGGGTTTGGGCTTGGGATAGGGTTAGTGTTAGGGTTAGTATTAGGGTTAGGTTTAGTGTAAGGATTAGGGTTTGGGTTTCGGTTAGGGTTAGGATTAGGGTTAGGGTTTGGGTTAGTTTTAGGGTTTGGGATACGGTTAGGGTTAGTGTAAGGGTTAGTTTTAGGGTTTCTTTTAGGGTTGGGGTTAGGGTGAGGGTTGGGGTTAGTGTTAGGATTGGAGTTTGTGTTAGGTTTAGGTTTAGGTTTAGGGTTAGGGTTAGGGTTTGGGTTTGGGTTAGGGTTAGGGTTAGGGTTTGTTTTAGGGTTAGGGTTAGGGTTTGGGTTAGGGTCACGGTTATGGTTTAGGGTTAGGGTTAGGGTTAGGGTTAGGGTTTGGGTTTGGGTTAGAGTAAGGTATCGGGTTAGGGTATGGGTTAGGATTAAGGTTAGGGTTAGGGTTTGGCTTAGGGTTTGGGTTAGGGTTAAGGTTAGGGTTAGGGTTAGGGTTTAGGGTTAGGGTTAGGGTTTGGGTTAGGGTTAGGGTTAGTGTTATGGTTAGCATTTAGGGTAGGGTTATGTTTTTGGTTAGGGTTAGGGTTAGGGTTTGTGTTAGGGTTACGGTTAGTGTGATGGTTAGGGTTACGGTTTAGGGTTAGGTTTAGGGTTAGGGTTAGTGTTTGGTTTGATTTAGGGTTAGTGTTAGGGTTAGGGTAAGGGTTAGGGTTAGGGTTAGGGTTAGGGTTAGGGTTAGGGTTAGGGTTAGGGTTAGTGTTATGGTTAGCATTTTTGGTAGGGTTATGTTTTGGGTTAGGGTTAGGGTTAGGGTTTGTGTTAGGGTTACAGTTAGTGTGATGGTTAGGGTTACGGTTTAGGGTTAGGTTTAGGGTTAGGGTTAGTGTTTGGTTTGATTTAGGGTTAGTGTTATGGTTAGGGTAAGGGTTAGGGTTAGGGTTAGGGTTAGGGTTAGAGTTAGTTTTAGGGCTTGGGTTAGGGTTAGGCATAGGGTTAGGGATTGGGTTTAGGTTAGGTTTAGCGTTTGGGTTAGGCTTAGGGTTAGGGTTTGGGTTTTTGTTTGGGTTAGGTTTAGGTTTAGAGTTAGGGTTAGAGTTAGGATTAGGGTTTGGGTTTGGGTTAGAGTAGGGTATAGGGTTAGGGTTTGGGTTAGGTTTAGTGTTAGGTTTAGGGTTTGAGTTAGGGTTTGTGTTAGGGTTAAGGTTAGGTTTAGGGTTAGGTGTTAGGGTTAGGGTTTGGGTTTGGTTTAGAGTAAGGTATAGGGTTAGGGTTTGGGTTAGGTTTAGTGTTACGGTTTGGGTTTGAGTTAGGGTTAGGGTTAGTGTTAGGGTTAGGGTTGGTGTTAGTGTTAGGGTTCGGGTTAGGTTTAGGGTTAGGGTTAGGGTAAGGTTAGTGTTAGGGTTAGGGTAACGGTTAGGGTTAGGGTTAGGGTTTGGGTTAGAGTTAGGTTTAGGCTTAGGTTTAGGGTTTGGTTTGGTTTAGGGTTAGTGTTAGGTTTAGGGTTTGGATTAGGGTTAGGGTTAGGGCTAGGCGATAGTGATAGGGTTAGGGTTAGGGTTTGGGTTAGGTTTTGGGCTTGGGATAGGGTTAGTGTTAGGGTTAGTATTAGGGTTAGGTTTAGTGTTAGGATTAGGATTTGTGTTTTGGTTAGGGTTAGGGTTAGGGTTTAGGTTAGTGTTAGGGTTTGGGAGAGGTTTAGGGGTAGGGTAAGGGTTAGGGTTAGGTTTTGTGTTAGGGTTAGGGTTAGGGTTAGGGTTAGGGTTATGGTTAGGGTTGCGGTTTGGTTTAGGGTTAGGTTTAGGTTTAGGGTTAGTGTTTGGGCTTGGGTTAGGGTTAGGTTTAGGGTTAGGGTTAGAGTTAGGGTTAGGATTTGGCTTAGGGTTAGGGTTAGGGTTAGGTTTCGGGTTAGGGTTAGAGTTAGGGTTAGGGTTTGGCTTAGGGTTAGGTTTAGGTTTAGCGTTAGGGTTAGGGCTAGGCCATAGCGATAGGGTTAGGGTTAGATTTAGGGTCAGGGTTTGGGCTAGGGTTAGGGTGAGGGTTATGATTAGGGTTATTATTAGGGTTAGGTTTACTGTTAGGATTAGGGTTTGGGTTTCGGTTAGGGTTAGGGTTAAGGTTTGGGCTAGTGTTAGGGTTTGGGATATGGTTAGGATTAGTGTAAGGGTTAGTTTTAGGGTTTGTTTTAGGGTTAGGGTTAGTGTTAGGGTTAGGGGAAGTGTTAGGGTTAGTGTTAGGGGTGGTTTAGGGTTAGGGTTAGGGTTAGGATTAAAGTTAGGGTTAAGGTTTAAGTTTGGCTTAGAGTTAGGTTTAGAGTTGGGGTTTGGTTTACGGTTAGGTTTAGGGTTAGGGTTGGGGTTAGGGTTAGGGTTAGGGTTAGGTTTAGGATTAGGGTTAGGTTTAGGTTTAGGTTCTGGGTTAGGGTTAGGTTAGGGTTAGGGTTAGGGTTTGGTTTGGGTTAGGGTTAATGTTACTGATAGGGTAAGGCTTAGGTTTGGGGTTAGGGTTAGGTTTAGGGTAACTGTTATAGGTTGGTTTAGGGTTAGGGTTAGGGTTAGGGTTAGGGTTAGGGTTAGGGATTGGTTTGGGGTAGGGTTAGTGTTAGTTTTAGGGATAGAGTTTAGGTTAGGTTTAGGGTTTGGGTTAGGGTTAGGGTTTAGGTTTGGTTTAGGGTTAGGGTTAGGGTTAGGGTTTGGGTTAGGGTTTAGGTTTGGGTTAGGGTTAGGGTTAGGGCTTGGGTTAGGGTTAGGGTTAGGGTTAGGGCTTGGGTTTAGGGTAGGTTTAATGTTTGGGTTAGGCTTAGGATTAGGGTTTGTGTTTGGGTTAGGTTTAGCTTTAGGGTTAGTGTTAGGGTTAGGGTTCGTTTTAGGGTTAGGGTTAGGGTTAGGGTTAGGGATTGGGTTTAGGTTAGGTTTAGGGTGTGCGTTAGGCTTAGGGTAGGGGTTTGGGTTTGTGTTAGGGTTAGGTTTAGGGTTAGGGTTAGGGTTAGGGTTGGGGTTTGGGTTTGGGTTAGAGTCAGGTATCGGGTTAGGGTTTGGGTTAGGTTTAAGGTTAGGGTTAGGGTTTGGGTTAGGGTTTGCGTTCGGGTTAAGATTAGTGTTAGGGTTAGGGGTTAGGGTTAGGGTTAGGCTTAGGCTTAGGGTTAGGGTTATTGATACGGTTAGGGTTTAGGGTAGGGTTAGCTTAAGTGTTAGGGTTAGGGTTAGTTTTAGGGTTTGGGATACGGTTAGGGTTAGTGTAAGGGCTAGTTTTAGGGTCCGTCTCAGGGTTAGGGTTAGGGCTAGGGTTAGGGGTAGTGTTAGGATTAGACTCTGTGTTAGGTTTAGGTTTAGGTTTAGGGTTAGGGCTAGGGTTTGGGCTTGGCTTAGGGTTAGGGTTAGGGTTAGGGTTAGGGTTTGTTTTAGGGTTAGGGTTAGGGTTTGGGTTAGGGTCACGGTTATGGTTTAGGGTTAGGGTTAGGGTTTGGGTTAGGGTTAGGGTTAGTGTTAGGGTTTGTTTTAGGGTTAGGGTGAGGGTTTGGGTTAGGGTCACGGTTATGGGTTAGGGTTAGGGTTAGGGTTAGGGTTAGGTTAGGGTTCGGGTTAGGGTTAGGGTTTAGGTTTGAGTTAGGATTAGGCTTAGGGTTAGGGTTAGTTTTAGGGCTTGGGTTAGGGTTAGGGTTAGGGTTAGGGCTTGCGTTTAGGTTAGGTTTAAAGTTTGGTTTATGCTTAGGGTTAGGCTTTGTGTTTGGGTTAGGTTTAGGTTTAGGGTTAGGGTTAGGGTTATGGTTACGTTTAGGGTTTGGGTTTGGGTTAGAGTAAGGTATCGGGTTAGGGTTTGGGTTAGTTTTAAGGTTAGGGTTAGGGTTTGGGTTAGGGTTTGTGTTAAGGTTAAGGTTAGGGTTAGGGTTAGGGGTTAGGGTTAATGTTAGGGTTTTTGTTAGGGTTAGGGTTAGTGTTGTGGTTAGCATTTAGGGTAGGGTTAGGTTTAGGGTTAGGGTTAGGGTTAGGGTTTGTGTTAGTGTTAGGGTTAGGGTGATGGTTAGGGTTACGGTTTAGGGTTAGGTTTAGGGTTAGGGTTAGGGTTAGGGTTAGGATTTGGGTTAGGGTCAGGGTTAGGGTTAGGTTTAGGGTTAGGGTTTGGGTTAGGGTTATGGTTATGGTTAGGGTTAGGATTATTGTTAGGGTTAGGGTTAGGGTTTGGGTTAGGTTT
>CM069543.1:59569318-59591818 GCA_035773235.1 Eospalax fontanierii | reverse complement strand
GTTATGGTTAGCATTTAGGGTAGGGTTATGTTTTTGGTTAGGGTTAGGGTTAGGGTTTGTTTTGGGGTTACGGTTAGTGTGATGGTTAGGGTTACGGTTTAGGGTTAGGTTTAGGGTTAGGGTTAGTGTTTGGTTTGATTTAGGGTTAGTGTTAGGGTTAGGATAAGGGTTAGGGTTAGGGTTAGGGTTAGGGTTAGGGTTAGTTTTAGGGCTTGGGTTAGGGTTAGGCATAGGGTTAGGGATTGGGTTTAGGTTAGGTTTAGGGTTTGGGTTAGGCTTAGGGTTAGGGTTTGGTTTTGGGTTTGGGTTAGGTTTAGGGTAAGGGTCTGGGTAAGGGTTAGGTTAGGGTCAGGGTTAGGGTTTGGTTTGGGTTAGGGTTAATGTTACTGATAGGGTAAGGCTTAGGTTTGGGGTTAGGGTTAGGTTTAGGGTAACTGTTATAGGTTGGTTTAGGGTTAGGGTTAGGGTTAGGGTTAGGGTTAGGGTTAGGGTTAGGGTTAGGGTTAGGGATTGGTTTGGGGTAGGGTTAGTGTTAGGGTTAGGGATAGAGTTTAGGTTAGGTTTAGGGTTAGGGTTAGGGTTAGGGTTTAGGTTTGGTTTAGGGTTAGGGTTACGGTTAGGGTTTGGGTTAGGGTTTAGGTTTGGGTTAGGGTTAGGGTTAGGGTTAGTTTTAGGGCTTGGGTTACGGTTAGGGTTAGGGTTAGGGCTTGGGTTTAGGTTAGGTTTAATGTTTGGGTTAGGCTTAGGATTAGGGTTTGTGTTTGGGTTAGGTTTAGCTTTAGGGTTAGTGTTAGGGTGAGGGTTAGTTTTAGGGTTAGGGTTAGGGTTAGGGTTAAGGATTGGGTTTAGGTTAGGTTTAGGGTGTGCGTTAGGCTTAGTGTAGGGGTTTGGGTTTGTGTTAGGGTTAGGTTTAGGGTTAGGGTTAGGGTTAGGGTTGGGGTTTGGGTTTGGGTTAGAGTCAGGTATCGGGTTAGGGTTTGGGTTAGGTTTAAGGTTAGGGTTAGGGTTTGGGTTAGGGTTTGCGTTCGGGTTAAGATTAGTGTTAGGGTTAGGGGTTAGGGTTAGGGTTAGGGTTAGGGTTAGGCTTATTGATACGTTTAGGGTTTAGGGTAGGGTTAGCTTAAGGGTTAGGGTTAGGGTTAGGGTGTGTGTTAGTGTTATGGTTAGGGTTATGGTTAGGGTTACGGTTTGGGTTAGGGTTAGGGTTAGGGTTAGGTCAGTGTTTGGGCTTGGGTTATGGTTAGGTTTAGGGTTAGGGTTAGAGTTAGGGTTAGGGTTTGGCTTAATGTTAGGGTTAGGGTTAGAGTTAGGGATAGGGTTACGGCTAGGCGATAGGGATAGGGTTAGGGTTAGGGTTAGGGTTAGCGATTGCACTTGGGTTAGGGTTAGTGTCAGTGTTAGTATTAGGGTTAGCTTTAGTGTTAGGATTAGGGTTTGATTTTCGGTTAGGGTTAGGTTTAGGGTTAGGGTTAGGGTTTGGGCTTGGGATAGGGTTAGTGTTAGGGTTAGTATTAGGGTTAGGTTTAGTGTAAGGATTAGGGTTTGGGTTTCGGTTAGGGTTAGGATTAGGGTTAGGGTTTGGGTTAGTTTTAGGGTTTGGGATACGGTTAGGGTTAGTGTAAGGGTTAGTTTTAGGGTTTGTCTTAGGGTTAGGGTTAGGGTTAGGGTGAGGGTTAGGGTTAGTGTTAGGATTAGAGTTTGTGTTAGGTTTAGGTTTAGGGTTAGGGTTATGGTTTGGGTTTGGTTTAGGGTTAGGGTTAGGGTTTGTTTTAGGGTTAGGGTTAGGGTTTGGGTTAGGGTCACGGTTATGGTTTAGGGTTAGGGTTAGGGTTAGGGTTAGGGTTTGGGTTTGGGTTAGAGTAAGGTATCGGGTTAGGGTATGGGTTAGGATTAATGTTAGGGTTAGGGTTTGGCTTAGGGTTTGGGTTAGGGTTAAGGTTAGGGTTAGGGTTAGGGGTTAGGGTTAGGGTTAGGGTTTGGGTTAGGGTTAGGGTTAGTGTTATGGTTAGCATTTAGGGTAGGGTTATGTTTTTGGTTAGGGTTAGGGTTAGGGTTTGTTTTAGGGTTACGGTTAGTGTGATGGTTAGGGTTACGGTTTAGGGTTAGGTTTAGGGTTAGGGTTAGTGTTTGGTTTGATTTAGGGTTAGTGTTAGGGTTAGGATAAGGGTTAGGGTTAGGGTTAGGGTTAGGGTTAGGGTTAGTTTTAGGGCTTGGGTTAGGGTTAGGCATAGGGTTAGGGATTGGGTTTAGGTTAGGTTTAGGGTTTGGGTTAGGCTTAGGGTTAGGGTTTGGTTTTGGGTTTGGGTTAGGTTTAGGTTTAGGGTTAGGGTTAGAGTTAGGATTAGGGTTTGGGTTTGGGTTAGAGTAGGGTATAGGGTTAGGGTTTGGGTTAGGTTTAGTGTTAGGTTTAGGGTTTGATTTAGGGTTTGTGTTAGGGTTAAGGTTAGGTTTAGGGTTAGGTGTTAGGGTTAGGGTTTGGGTTTGGTTTAGAGTAAGGTATAGGGTTAGGGTTTGGGTTAGGTTTAGAGTTAGGTTTAGTGTTTGGGTTAGGGTTTGGGTTAAGGTTAAGGTTAGGGTTAGGGTTAGGGGTTAGGGTGAGGGTGAGGGTTAGGGTTAGGGTTAGGGTTAGGGTTAGATTTAGGGTTAGATTTAGGTTTAGGTTTTCTGTTAGGATTAGGGTTAGGGTTAGGGTTAGGGTTTGGTTTGGGTTAGGGTAAATGTTACCGATAGGGTAAGGGTTAGGTTTGTGGTTAGGGTTTGGTTTAGGGTTAGGGTTAGGGTTATGGTTAGGGTTACGTTTAGGATTAGGGTTAGGTTTAGGTTTAGGTTTTGGGTTAGGGTTAGGGTTAAGGTTTGGTTTGGGTTAGGGTTAATGTTACGGATAGTGTAAGGGTTAGGTTTGGGGTTAGGATTAGGTTTAGGGTTACTTTTAGAGGTTGGTTTAGGGTTAGGGTTAGGTTTAGGGTTAGGGTTAGGTTTAGGGTTAGGGATTGGTTTGGGGTAGGGTTAGTGTTTGTGTTAGGGATAGTTTAGGTTAGGGTTAGGGTTTAGGTTTGGTTTAGGGTTAGGGTTAGGGTTAGTGTATGGGTTAGGGTTTAGGTTTGGTTTAGGGTTAGGGTTAGTGTTAGTTTTAGGGCTTGGGTTAGGGTTAGGGTTAGGGTTAGGGCTTGGGTTTAGGTCAGGTTTAAGGTGTGGGTTAGGCTTACGGTTACGATTTGTGTTTGGGTTATGTTTAGCTTTAGTGTTAGGGTTAGGGTTAGCGTTAGTTTTAGGGCTTGAGTTAGGGTTAGGGTTAAGATTAGGGATTGGGTTTAGGTTAGGATTAGGGTTTGGGTTAGGCGTAGGGTTAGGTTTTGGGATTGGGTTAGGTTTAGGTTTTGGGTTAGGGTTAGTGTTAGGGTTAGGGTTAGGGTTAGGGTTTGGGTTTGGGTTAGAGTAAGGTATCGGGTTAGGGTTTGGGTTAGGTTTAAGGTTAGGCTTAGGGTTTGGATTAGGGTTTGGGTTAGGGTTAGTGTTAGGTTGAGGGTTAGGGTTAGCGTTAGGGTTTGGGTTAGGGTTAGGGTTATGGTTAGTGTTAGTGTTAGGGTTAGGGTTAGGGTTTGGGTTAGGGATAGTGTTACGGTTTGGGTTTGAGTCATGGTTAGGGTTAGGGTTAGGTTCAGGGTTGGGGTTAGTGTTAGGGTTAGGGTTAGGGTGGGGGTTTGGTTTAGGGTTAGGCTTAGGGTTAGGGTTAGGGTAAGTGTTAGGGTTAGGGCTTGGGTAAGGGTTAGGGTTAGGCTTAGGGTTAGGTTTAGGGTTTCGTTTAGGGTTAGCTTTAGGGTTCGGGTTCGGTTTAGGGTGTGGGTTTGGGTTAGGGTTAGGCTTAGGGTTCGGGTTACGGTAAGTGTTAGGTTAGGGTTTGGATTAGGGTTAGGTTTAGGCTTAGGGTTACGGTTTGATTTGGTTTAGGGTTACTGTTAGGGTTAGGGTAAGGGTTAGGGTTAGGGTTAGGGTTAAGTTTAGGGTTAGGGTTAGCGTTAGTTTTAGGGCTTGGGTTAGGGTTAGGGTTAGGGATTGGGTTTAGGTTAGGTTTAGGTTTCGGGTTAGGATTAGGGTTGGGTTAGGGTTAGGGTTAGGGTTAGGGTTAGGGTTAGGATTAGGGTTAGGGTTAGGGTTTGGTTTAGGATTAAGGTTAGGGTTAGGGTTAGGTGTTAGGGTTAGGGTTAGGTTTTGGGTTAGGGTTAGGGTTAGGGTTAGGGTTAGTGTTCCGGTTAGGATTTGGGGTAGGGTTAGGTTTAGTTGTAGGGTTAGGGTTAGGGTTTGTGTTAGGGTTAGGGTTACGGTTTGGGTTAGTGTTAGGGTTAGGTTTAGGGATAGTGTTTGGGCTTGGGTTAGGGTTAGGTTTAGGGTTACGGTTAGAGTTAGGGTTACGGTTTGGCTTAGGGTTAGGGTTAGGGTTAGGGCTAGGCAATAGGGATAGGGTTAGGGTTAGGATTGGGGTTAATAATTGAGCTTGGGTTAGAGTTAGTGTTAGCGTTAGGATTAGGGTTAGGTTTAGTGTTAGGATTAGGTTTTGGGTTTCGGTTAGGTTTAGGATTAGGATTAGTGTTTGGGCTTTGGTTAGGGTTATGTTTAGGGTTAGGGGTTGGTTTTGGTTTGGCTTACGGTTAGGGTTATTGTTAGGGTTAGGGTTAGGGTTAGTGTTAACATTAGGCTTTGGGTTAGGGTTAGGTTTAGGGTTAGGGTTAGGGTTAGGGTTGGGGTTGGGGTTTGGGTTTGGGTTAGAGTCAGGTATCGGGTTAGGTTTTGGGATAGGTTTAAGGTTAGGGTTAGGGTTTGGGTTAGGATTTGCGTTCGGGTTAAGATTAGAGTTAGGGTTAGGGGTTATGGTTAGGGTTAGGCTTAGGGTTAGGTTTAGGGTTATTGTTACGGTTAGGGTTTAGGGTAGGGTTAGCTTTAGGTTTGTGGTTAGGGTTTGGGTTAGGGTTAGGGTTAGGGTTAGGGTTAGGGCTGTGTTTGGGCTTGGGTTAGGGTTAGGTTTAGGGTTAGGGATAGGGTTAGGCTTAGGGCTACGTTATAGGGAAAGGGTAAGGGTTAGGGTTAGGGTTAGGGTTTGGGTAAGGGTTTGGGTTAGTGTTAAGGTTAGGGTTAGGGTTAGGGTTTGGGTTTGGATTTGGGTTAGGGTTAGGTTTAGGGTTAGGGTTAGGGTTAGGTATAGGGTTAGGGTTTAGGGTTTAGTGTTAGGGTTCAGGTTAGGTTTAGGGTTAGGGATTGGGTTAGGGTTAGGGTTTGGGTTTTTGTTACAGTTAGGGTTAGGGTTAAGGTTAGGGTTTGGGTTAGTGTTAGGGTTAGGAATAGGTTTAGTGTTAGGGTTTGGGTTAGGGTTAAGGTTGAAGTTTGGGTTTGGGTTAGGTTTAGGGGTAGAGTTAGGATTTGGTTTAGGGTTAGTGTTAGTGTTAGGGTTTAGGGTTTAGGGTTAGGGTTCGGGTTCGGGTTCGGGTTAGGTTTAGGGTTAGCGTTTGGGTTAGGGTTTGGGTTAGGGTTACGGTTAGGGTTCGGGTTAGGTTTAGGGTTAGTGTTACGGTTAGTGTTAGGGTTAGGGTTATGGTGTGGGTTTGGGTTAGGGTTAGGCTTAGGGTTAGGGTTAGGGTAAGTGTTAGGGTTAGGGCTTGGGTAAGGTTTAGGCTTAGCGTTAGGGTTAGGGTTTTGTTTAGGGTTAGGTTTAGGATTCGGGTTAGGTTTAGGGTGTGGGTTTCGGTTAGGTTTAGGCCTAGGCTTAGTGTTAGGGTAAGTGTTAGGGTTAGGGTTAGAGTTTAGGTTAGGGTTAGGTTTAGGGTTAGGGTTAGATTTAGGGTTTAGGTTTGGTTTAGGGTTAGGGTTAGGATAGTGTTTGGGTTAGGGTTTAGGTTTGGTTTAGGGTTAGGGTTAGGGTTAGTTTTAGGGCTAGGGTTAGGGTTAGGGTTAGGGTTAGGGCTTGGGTTTAGGTTAGGGTTAGGGTTAGGGTTAGGGTTAGGGTTAGGTTAGGGTTCGGGTTAGGGTTAGGGTTTAGGTTTGGGTTAGGGTTAGGCTTAGGGTTAGGGTTAGTTTTAGGGCTTGGGTTAGGGTTAGGGCTTGCGTTTAGTTTAGGTTTAAGGTTTGGTTTATGCTTAGGGTTAGGCTTTGTGTTTGGGTTAGGTTTAGGTTTAGGGTTAGGGTTAGGGTTATGCTTAGGGTTTGGGTTAGTTTTAAGGTTAGGGTTAGGGTTTGTGTTAGGGTTTGGGCTAGGGTTAAGGTTAGGGTTAGGGTTAGGGGTTAGGGTTAATGTTAGGGTTTTTGTTAGGGTTAGGGTTAGTGTTGTGGTTAGCATTTAGGGTAGGGTTAGGTTTAGGGTTAGGGTTAGGGTTAGGGTTTGTGTTAGGGTTACGGTTAGGGTGATGGTTAGGTTGACGGTTTAGGGTTAGGGTTAGGGTTAGGGTTAGGATTTGGGTAAGGGTCAGGGTTAGGGTTAGGGTTAGGGTTAGGGTTTGGGTTAGGGTTATGGTTATGGTTAGGGTTAGGATTATTGTTAGGGTTAGGGTTAGGGTTTGGGTTAGGTTTAGTGTTACGGTTTGGGTTTGAGTTAGGGTTAGGGTTAGTGTTAGGGTTAGGGTTGGTGTTAGTGTTAGGGTTCGGGTTAGGTTTAGGGTTAGGGTTAGGGTTAGGGTTAGTGTTAGGGTTAGGGTAACGGTTAGGGTTAGGGTTAGGGTTTGGGTTAGAGTTAGGTTTAGGCTTAGGGTTAGGGTTTGGTGTGGTTTAGGGTTAGTGTTAGGTTTAGGGTTTGGATTAGGGTTAGGGTTAGGGCTAGGCGATAGTGATAGGGTTAGGGTTAGGGTTTGGGTTAGGTTTTGGGCTTGGGATAGGGTTAGTGTTAGGGTTAGTATTAGGGTTAGGTTTAGTGTTAGGATTAGGATTTGTGTTTTGGTTAGGGTTAGGGTTAGGGTTTAGGTTAGTGTTAGGGTTTGGGAGAGGTTTAGGGGTAGGGTAAGGGTTAGGGTTAGGTTTTGTGTTAGGGTTAGGGTTAGGGTTAGGGTTAGGGTTATGGTTAGGATTGCGGTTTGGTTTAGGGTTAGGTTTAGGTTTAGGGTTAGTGTTTGGGCTTGGGTTAGGGTTAGGTTTAGGGTTAGGGTTAGAGTTAGGGTTAGGATTTGGCTTAGGGTTAGGGTTAGGGTTAGGTATCGGGTTAGGGTTAGAGTTAGGGTTAGGGTTTGGCTTAGGGTTAGGTTTAGGTTTAGCGTTAGGGTTAGGGCTAGGCCATATCGATAGGGTTAGGGTTAGTGTTAGGGTTAGGGTTTGGGTTAGGGTTAGGGTTAGGGTTATGATTAGGGTTATTATTAGGGTTAGGTTTACTGTTAGGATTAGGGTTTGGGTTTCGGTTAGGGTTAGGGTTAGGGTTAAGGTTTGGGTTAGTGTTAGGGTTTGGGATATGGTTAGGGTTAGTGTAAGGGTTAGTTTTAGGGTTTGTTTTAGGGTTAGGGTTAGTGTTAGGGTTAGGGGAAGGGTTAGGGTTAGTGTTAGGGGTGGTTTAGGGTTAGGGTTAGGGTTAGGATTAAAGTTAGGGTTAAGGTTTAAGTTTGGGTTAGAGTTAGGTTTAGAGTTGGGGTTTGGTTTACGGTTAGGTTTAGGGTTAGGGTTGGGGTTAGGGTTAGGGTTAGGGTTAGGGTTAGGGTTAGGTTTAGGATTAGGGTTAGGTTTAGGTTTAGGTTCTGGGTTAGGGTTAGGTTAGGGTTAGGGTTAGGGTTTGGTTTGGGTTAGGGTTAATGTTACTGATAGGGTAAGGCTTAGGTTTGGGGTTAGGGTTAGGTTTAGGGTAACTGTTATAGGTTGGTTTAGGGTTAGGGTTAGGGTTAGGGTTAGGGTTAGGGTTAGGGTTAGGGTTAGGGTTAGGGATTGGTTTGGGGTAGGGTTAGTGTTAGGGTTAGGGATAGAGTTTAGGTTAGGTTTAGGGTTAGGGTTAGGGTTAGGGTTTAGGTTTGGTTTAGGGTTAGGGTTACGGTTAGGGTTTGGGTTAGGGTTTAGGTTTGGGTTAGGGTTAGGGTTAGGGTTAGTTTTAGGGCTTGGGTTACGGTTAGGGTTAGGGTTAGGGCTTGGGTTTAGGTTAGGTTTAATGTTTGGGTTAGGCTTAGGATTAGGGTTTGTGTTTGGGTTAGGTTTAGCTTTAGGGTTAGTGTTAGGGTGAGGGTTAGTTTTAGGGTTAGGGTTAGGGTTAGGGTTAAGGATTGGGTTTAGGTTAGGTTTAGGGTGTGCGTTAGGCTTAGTGTAGGGGTTTGGGTTTGTGTTAGGGTTAGGTTTAGGGTTAGGGTTAGGGTTAGTGTTGGGGTTTGGGTTTGGGTTAGAGTCAGGTATCGGGTTAGGGTTTGGGTTAGGTTTAAGGTTAGGGTTAGGGTTTGGGTTAGGGTTTGCGTTCGGGTTAAGATTAGTGTTAGGGTTAGGGGTTAGGGTTAGGGTTAGGGTTAGGGTTAGGGTTAGGGTTATTGATACGTTTAGGGTTTAGGGTAGGGTTAGCTTAAGGGTTAGGGTTAGGGTTAGGGTGTGTGTTAGTGTTATGGTTAGGGTTATGGTTAGGGTTACGGTTTGGGTTAGGGTTAGGGTTAGGGTTAGGTCAGTGTTTGGGCTTGGGTTATGGTTAGGTTTAGGGTTAGGGTTAGAGTTAGGGTTAGGGTTTGGCTTAATGTTAGGGTTAGGGTTAGAGTTAGGGATAGGGTTACGGCTAGGCGATAGGGATAGGGTTAGGGTTAGGGTTAGGGTTAGCGATTGCACTTGGGTTAGGGTTAGTGTCAGTGTTAGTATTAGGGTTAGCTTTAGTGTTAGGATTAGGGTTTGATTTTCGGTTAGGGTTAGGTTTAGGGTTAGGGTTAGGGTTTGGGCTTGGGATAGGGTTAGTGTTAGGGTTAGTATTAGGGTTAGGTTTAGTGTAAGGATTAGGGTTTGGGTTTCGGTTAGTGTTAGGATTAGGGTTAGGGTTTGGGTTAGTTTTAGGGTTTGGGATACGGTTAGGGTTAGTGTAAGGGTTAGTTTTAGGGTTTGTCTTAGGGTTAGGGTTAGGGTTGGGGTGAGGGTTAGGGTTAGTGTTAGGATTAGAGTTTGTGTTAGGTTTAGGTTTAGGGTTAGGTTTATGGTTTGGGTTTGGTTTAGGGTTAGGGTTAGGGTTTGTTTTAGGGTTAGGGTTAGGGTTTGGGTTAGGGTCACGGTTATGGTTTAGGGTTAGGGTTAGGGTTAGGGTTAGGGTTTGGGTTTGGGTTAGAGTAAGGTATCGGGTTAGGGTATGGGTTAGGATTAAGGTTAGGGTTAGGGCTAGGGTTAGTTTTAGGGCTTGGGTTAGGGTTAGGCATAGGGTTAGGGATTGGGTTTAGGTTAGGTTTAGGGTTTGGGTTAGGCTTAGGGTTAGGGTTTGGTTTTGGGTTTGGGTTAGGTTTAGGTTTAGGGTTAGGGTTAGAGTTAGGATTAGGGTTTGGGTTTGGGTTAGAGTAGGGTATAGGGTTAGGGTTTGGGTTAGGTTTAGTGTTAGGTTTAGGGTCTGATTTAGGGTTTGTGTTAGGGTTATGGTTAGGTTTAGGGTTAGGTGTTAGGGTTAGGGTTTGGGTTTGGTTTAGAGTAAGGTATAGGGTTAGGGTTTGGGTTAGGTTTAGTGTTAGGTTTAGTGTTTGGGTTAGGGTTTGGGTTAGGGTTAAGGTTAGGGTTAGGGTTAGGTGTTAGGGTTAGGGTTAGGGTTAGTGTTAGGGTTAGGGTTAGGGTTAGATTTAGGGTTAGATTTAGGTTTAGGTTTTCTGTTAGGATTAGGGTTAGGGTTAGGGTTAGGGTTTGGTTTGGGTTAGGGTAAATGTTACCGATAGGGTAAGGGTTAGGTTTGTGGTTAGGGTTTGGTTTAGGGTTAGGGTTAGGGTTATGGTTAGGGTTACGTTTAGGATTAGGGTTAGGTTTAGGTTTAGGTTTTGGGTTAGGGTTAGGGTTAAGGTTTGGTTTGGGTTAGGGTTAATGTTACGGATAGTGTAAGGGTTAGGTTTGGGGTTAGGATTAGGTTTAGGGTTACTTTTAGAGGTTGGTTTAGGGTTAGGGTTAGGTTTAGGGTTAGGGTTAGGGTTAGGGTTAGGGATTGGTTTGGGGTAGGGTTAGTGTTTGTGTTAGGGATAGTTTAGGTTAGGGTTAGGGTTTAGGTTTGGTTTAGGGTTAGGGTTAGGGTTAGTGTATGGGTTAGGGTTTAGGTTTGGTTTAGGGTTAGGGTTAGTGTTAGTTTTAGGGCTTGGGTTAGGGTTAGGGTTAGGGTTAGGGCTTGGGTTTAGGTCAGGTTTAAGGTGTGGGTTAGGCTTACGGTTACGATTTGTGTTTGGGTTATGTTTAGCTTTAGTGTTAGGGTTAGGGTTAGCGTTAGTTTTAGGGCTTGAGTTAGGGTTAGGGTTAAGATTAGGGATTGGGTTTAGGTTAGGATTAGGGTTTGGGTTAGGCGTAGGGTTAGGTTTTGGGATTGGGTTAGGTTTAGGTTTTGGGTTAGGGTTAGTGTTAGGGTTAGGGTTAGGGTTAGGGTTTGGGTTTGGGTTAGAGTAAGGTTTCGGGTTAGGGTTTGGGTTAGGTTTAAGGTTAGGCTTAGGGTTTGGGTTAGGGTTTGGGTTAGGGTTAGTGTTAGGTTGAGGGTTAGGGTTAGCGTTAGGGTTTGGGTTAGGGTTAGGGTTATGGTTAGTGTTAGTGTTAGGGTTAGGGTTAGGGTTTGGGTTAGGGATAGTGTTACGGTTTGGGTTTGAGTCATGGTTAGGGTTAGGGTTAGGTTCAGGGTTGGGGTTAGTGTTAGGGTTAGGGTTAGGGTGGGGGTTTGGGTTAGGGTTAGGCTTAGGGTTAGGGTTAGGGTAAGTGTTAGGGTTAGGGCTTGGGTAAGGGTTAGGGTTAGGGTTAGGGTTAGGTTTAGGGTTTCGTTTAGGGTTAGCTTTAGGGTTCGGGTTCGGTTTAGGGTGTGGGTTTGGGTTAGGGTTAGGCTTAGGGTTCGGGTTACGGTAAGTGTTAGGTTAGGGTTTGGATTAGGGTTAGGTTTAGGCTTAGGGTTACGGTTTGGTTTGGTTTAGGGTTACTGTTAGGGTTAGGGTAAGGGTTAGGGTTAGGGTTAGGGTTAAGTTTAGGGTTAGGGTTAGCGTTAGTTTTAGGGCTTGGGTTAGGGTTAGGGTTAGGGATTGGGTTTAGGTTAGGTTTAGGTTTCGGGTTAGGATTAGGGTTGGGTTAGGGTTAGGGTTAGGGTTAGGGTTAGGGTTAGGATTAGGGTTAGGGTTAGGGTTTGGTTTAGGATTAAGGTTAGGGTTAGGGTTAGGTGTTAGGGTTAGGGTTAGGTTTTGGGTTAGGGTTAGGGTTAGGGTTAGGGTTAGTGTTCCGGTTAGGATTTGGGGTAGGGTTAGGTTTAGTTGTAGGGTTAGGGTTAGGGTTTGTGTTAGGGTTAGGGTTACGGTTTGGGTTAGTGTTAGGGTTAGGTTTAGGGATAGTGTTTGGGCTTGGGTTAGGGTTAGGTTTAGGGTTACGGTTAGAGTTAGGGTTACGGTTTGGCTTAGGGTTAGGGTTAGGGTTAGGGCTAGGCAATAGGGATAGGGTTAGGGTTAGGATTGGGGTTAATAATTGAGCTTGGGTTACAGTTAGTGTTAGCGTTAGGATTAGGGTTAGGTTTAGTGTTAGGATTAGGTTTTGGGTTTCGGTTAGGTTTAGGATTAGGATTAGTGTTTGGGCTTTGGTTAGGGTTATGTTTAGGGTTAGGGGTTGGTTTTGGTTTGGCTTACGGTTAGGGTTATTGTTAGGGTTAGGGTTAGGGTTAGTGTTAACATTAGGCTTTGGGTTAGGGTTAGGTTTAGGGTTATGGTTAGGGTTAGGCTTAGGGTTAGGTTTAGGGTTTGGGTTAGAGTCAGGTATCGGGTTAGGTTTTGGGATAGGTTTAAGGTTAGGGTTAGGGTTTGGGTTAGGATTTGCGTTCGGGTTAAGATGAGAGTTAGGGTTAGGCGTTATGGTTAGGGTTAGGCTTAGGGTTAGGTTTAGGGTTATTGTTACGGTTAGGGTTTAGGGTAGGGTTAGCTTTAGGGTTATGGTTAGGGTTACGGTTTGGGTTAGGGTTAGGGTTAGGGTTAGGTCAGTTTTTGGGCTTGGGTTAGGGTTAGGTTTAGGGTTAGGGTTAGGGTTAGGCTTAGGGCTAGGTGATAGGGATAGGGTTAGGGTTAGGGTTAGGGTTAGGGTTTGGGTAAGGGTTTGGGTTAGTGTTAAGGTTAGGGTTAGGGTTAGGGTTTGGGTTTGGATTTGGGTTAGGGTTAGGTTTAGGGTTAGGGTTAGGGTTAGGTTTAGGGTTAGGGTTTAGGGTTTAGTGTTAGGGTTCAGGTTAGGTTTAGGGTTAGGGATTGGGTTAGGGTTAGGGTTTGGGTTTTTGTTACGGTTAGGGTTAGGGTTAAGGTTAGGGTTTGGGTTAGTGTTAGGGTTAGGAATAGGTTTAGTGTTAGGGTTTGGGTTAGGGTTAAGGTTGAAGTTTGGGTTTGGGTTAGGTTTAGGGTTAGAGTTAGGATTTGGGTTAGGGTTAGTGTTAGGGTTAGGGTTTAGGGTTTAGGGTTAGGGTTCGGGTTCGGGTTCGGGTTAGGTTTAGGGTTAGCGTTTGGATTAGGGTTTGTGGTAGTGTTACGGTTAGGGTTGGGGTTAGGTTTAGGTTTAGTGTTACGGTTAGTGTTAGGGTTAGGGTTATGGTGTGGGTTTGGGTTAGGGTTAGGCTTAGGGTTAGGGTTAGGGTAAGTGTTAGGGTTAGGGCTTGGGTAAGGTTTAGGCTTAGCGTTAGGGTTAGGGCTTTGTGTCGGGTTAGGTCTAGGATACGGGCTCGGCCTAGGGTGTGGGTTTCGGATAGGTTTAGCCCTAGGCTTAGTGTTAGGGTAAGTGTTAGGGTTAGGGTTAGAGTTTAGGTTAGGGTTAGGTTTAGGGTTAGGGTTAGATTTGGGGTTGAGGTTTGGTTTAGTGTTAGGGTTAGGATAGTGTTTGGGTTAGGGTTTAGGTTTGGTTTAGGGTTAGGGTTAGGGTTAGTTTTAGGGCTAGGGTTAGGGTTAGGGTTAGGGTTAGGGCTTAGGTTTAGGTTAGGGTTAGGGTTAGGGTTAGGCTTAGGGTTAGGTTAGGGTTCGGGTTAGGGTTAGGGTTTAGGTTTGGGTTAGGGTTAGGCTTAGGGTTAGGGTTAGTTTTAGGGCTTGGGTTAGGGTTAGGGCTTGCGTTTAGTTTAGGTTTAAGGTTTGGTTTATGCTTAGGGTTAGGCTTTGTGTTTGGGTTAGGTTTAGGTTTAGGGTTAGGGTTAGGGTTATGGTTAGGGTTTGGGTTAGTTTTAAGGTTAGGGTTAGGGTTTGTGTTAGGGTTTGGGTTAGGCTTAAGGTTAGGGTTAGGGTTAGGGGTTAGGGTTAATGTTAGGGTTTTTGTTAGGGTTAGGGTTAGTGTTGTGGTTAGCATTTAGGGTAGGGTTAGGTTTAGGGTTAGGTTTAGGGTTAGGGTTTGTGTTAGGGTTACGGTTAGGGTGATGGTTAGGTTTACGGTTTAGGGTTAGGGTTAGGGTTAGGGTTAGGATTTGGGTTAGGGTCAGGGTTAGGGTTAGGGTTAGGGTTAGGGTTTGGGTTAGGGTTATGGTTATGGTTAGGGTTAGGATTATTGTTAGGGTTAGGGTTAGGGTTTGGGTTAGGTTTAGTGTTACGGTTTGGGTTTGAGTTAGGGTTAGGGTTAGTGTTAGGGTTAGGGTTGGTGTTAGTGTTAGGGTTCGGGTTAGGTTTAGGGTTAGGGTTAGGATTAGGGTTAGTGTTAGGGTTAGGGTAACGGTTAGGGTTAGGGTTAGGGTTTGGGTTAGAGTTAGGTTTAGGCTTAGGGTTAGGGTTTGGTTTGGTTTAGGGTTAGTGTTAGGTTTAGGGTTTGGATTAGGGTTAGGGTTAGGGCTAGGCGATAGTGATAGGGTTAGGGTTAGGGTTTGGGTTAGGTTTTGGGCTTGGGATAGGGTTAGTGTTAGGGTTAGTATTAGGGTTAGGTTTAGTGTTAGGATTAGGATTTGTGTTTTGGTTAGGGTTAGGGTTAGGGTTTAGGTTAGTGTTAGGGTTTGGGAGAGGTTTAGGGGTAGGGTAAGGGTTAGGGTTAGGTTTTGTGTTAGGGTTAGGGTTAGGGTTAGGGTTAGGGTTATGGTTAGGGTTGCGGTTTGGTTTAGGGTTAGGTTTAGGGTTAGTGTTTGGGCTTGGGTTAGGGTTAGGTTTAGGGTTAGGGTTAGAGTTAGGGTTAGGATTTGGCTTAGGGTTAGGGTTAGGGTTAGGTTTCGGGTTAGGGTTAGAGTTAGGGTTAGGGTTTGGCTTAGGGTTAGGTTTAGGTTTAGCGTTAGGGTTAGGACTAGGCCATAGCGATAGGGTTAGGGTTAGATTTAGGGTTAGGGTTTGGGTTAGGGTTAGGGTTAGGGTTATGATTAGGGTTATTATTAGGGTTAGGTTTAGTGTTAGGATTAGGGATTGGGTTTCGGTTAGGGTTAGGGTTAGGGTTAAGGTTTGGGTTAGTGTTAGGGTTTGGGGTATGGTTAGGGTTAGTGTAAGGGTTAGTTTTAGGGTTTGTTTTAGGGTTAGGGTTAGTGTTAGGGTTAGGGGAAGGGTTAGGGTTAGTGTTAGGGGTGGTTTAGGGTTAGTGTTAGGGTTAGGATTAAAGTTAGGGTTAAGGTTTAAGTTTGGGTTAGAGTTAGGTTTAGAGTTGGGGTTTGGTTTTCGGTTAGGTTTAGGGTTAGGGTTGGGGTTAGGGTTAGGGTTAGGGTTAGGGTTAGGGTTAGGTTTAGGATTAGGGTTAGGTTTAGGTTTAGGTTCTGGGTTAGGGTTAGGTTAGGGTTAGGGTTAGGGTTTGGTTTGGGTTAGGGTTAATGTTACTGATAGGGTAAGGCTTAGGTTTGGGGTTAGGGTTAGGTTTAGGGTAACTGTTATAGGTTGGTTTAGGGTTAGGGTTAGGGTTAGGGTTAGGGTTAGGGTTAGGGATTGGTTTGGGTTAGGGTTAGTGTTAGTTTTAGGGATAGAGTTTAGGTTAGGTTTAGGGTTTGGGTTAGGGTTAGGGTTTAGGTTTGGTTTAGGGTTAGGGTTAGGGTTAGGGTTTGGGTTAGGGTTTAGGTTTGGGTTAGGGTTAGGGTTAGGGCTTGGGTTAGGGTTAGGGTTAGGGTTAGGGCTTGGGTTTAGGGTAGGTTTAATGTTTGGGTTAGGCTTTGGATTAGGGTTTGTGTTTGGGTTAGTTTTAGCTTTAGGGTTAGTGTTAGGGTTAGGGTTCGTTTTAGGGTTAGGGTTAGGGTTAGGGTTAGGGATAGGGTTTAGGTTAGGTTTAGGGTGTGCGTTAGGCTTAGGGTAGGGGTTTGGGTTTGTGTTAGGGTTAGGTTTAGGGTTAGGGTTAGGGTTAGGGTTGGGGTTTGGGTTTGGGTTAGAGTCAGGTATCGGGTTAGGGTTTGGGTTAGGTTTAAGGTTAGGGTTAGGGTTTGGGTTAGTGTTTGCGTTCGGGTTAAGATTAGTGTTAGTGTTAGGGGTTAGGGTTAAGGTTAGGGTTAGGCTTAGGGTTAGGGTTATTGATACGGTTAGGGTTTAGGGTAGGGTTAGCTTAAGGGTTAGGGTTAGGGTTAGGGTTAGGGTTAGTTTTAGGGTTTGGGATACGGTTAGGGTTAGTGTAAGGGTTAGTTTTAGGGTTTGTCTTAGGGTTAGGGTTAGGGTTAGGGTTAGGGTTAGGGTTAGTGTTAGGATTAGAGTTTGTGTTAGGTTTAGGTTTAGGGTTAGGGTTAGGGTTTGGGTTTGGGTTAGGGTTAGGTTTAGGGTTACGGTTTGTTTTAGGGTTAGGGTTAGGGTTTGGGTTAGGGTCACGGTTATGGTTTAGGGTTAGGGTTAGGGTTTGGGTTAGGGTTAGGGTTAGGGTTAGGGTTTGTTTTAGGGTTAGGGTGAGGGTTTTGGTTAGGGTCACGGTTATGGGTTAGGGTTAGGGTTAGGGTTAGGGTTAGGTTAGGGTTCGGGTTAGGGTTAGGGATTAGGTTTGGGTTAGGATTAGGCTTAGGGTTAGGGTTAGTTTTAGGGCTTGGGTTAGGGTTAGGGTTAGGGTTAGGGCTTGCGTTTAGGTTAGGTTTAAAGTTTGGTTTATGCTTAGGGTTAGGCTTTGTGTTTGGGTTAGGTTTAGGTTTAGGGTTAGGGTTAGGGTTATGGTTACGGTTAGGGTTTGGGTTTGGGTTAGAGTAAGGTATCGGGTTAGGGTTTGGGTTAGTTTTAAGGTTAGGGTTAGGGTTTGGGTTAGGGTTTGGGTTAAGGTTAAGGTTAGGGTTAGGGTTAGGGGTTAGGGTTAATGTTAGGGTTTTTGTTAGGGTTAGGGTTAGTGTTGTGGTTAGCATTTAGGGTAGGGTTAGGTATAGGGTTAGGGTTAGGGTTTGGGTTTGTGTTAGGGTTACGGTTAGGGTGAAGGTTAGGGTTACGGTTTAGGGTTAGGTTTAGGGTTAGGGTTAGGGTTAGGGTTAGGATTTTAGTAAGGGTCAGGGTTAGGGTTAGGGTTAGGGTTAGGGTTTGGGTTAGGGTTATGGTTATGGTTACGGTTAGGATTATTGTTAGGGTTAGGGTTAGGATTTGGGTTAGGTTTAGTGTTACGGTTTGGGTTTGAGTTAGGGTTAGGGTTAGGGTTAGGGTTAGGGTTGGTGTTAGTGTTAGGGTTCGGGTTAGGTTTAGGGTTAGGGTTAGGGTTAGGGTTAGTGTTAGGGTTAGGGTAACGGTTAGGGTTAGGGTTAGGGTTAGGGTTAGGGTTAGGTTTAGGCTTAGGGTTAGGGTTTGGTTTGGTTTAGGGTTAGTGTTAGGTTTAGGGTTTGGATTAGGTTTAGGGTTAGGGCTAGGCGATAGTGATAGGGTTAGGGTTAGGGTTAGTGTTAGGTTTTGGGCTTGGGATAGGGTTAGTGTTAGGGTTAGTATTAGGGTTAGGATTAGTGTTAGGATTAGGATTTGTGTTTTGGTTAGGGTTAGGGTTAGGGTTTAGGATAGTGTTAGGGTTTGGGAGAGGTTTAGGGGTAGGGTAAGGGTTAGGGTTAGGTTTTGTGTTAGGGTTAGGGTTAGGGTTAGGGTTAGGGTTATGGTTAGGGTTGCGGTTTGGTTTAGGGTTAGGTTTAGGTTTAGGGTTAGTGTTTGGGCTTGGGTTAGGGTTAGGTTTAGGGTTAGGGTTAGAGTTAGGGTTAGGATTTGGCTTAGGGTTAGGGTTAGGGTTAGGTTTCGGGTTAGGGTTGGAGTTAGGGTTAGGGTTTGGCTTAGGGTTAGGTTTAGGTTTAGCGTTAGGGTTAGGGCTAGGCCATAGCGATAGGGTTAGGGTTAGTGTTAGGGTTAGGGTTTGGGTTAGGGTCAGGGTTAGGGTTATGATTAGGGTTATTATTAGGGTTAGGTTTAGTGTTAGGATTAGGGTTTGGGTTTCGGTTAGGGTTAGGGTTAGGGTTAAGGTTTGGGTTAGTGTTAGGGTTTGGGATATGGTTAGGGTTAGTGTAAGGGTTAGTTTTAGGGTTTGTTTTAGGGTTAGGGTTAGTGTTAGGGTTAGGGGAAGGGTTAGGGTTAGTGTTAGGGGTGGTTTAGGGTTAGGGTTAGGGTTAGGATTAAAGTTAGGGTTAAGGTTTAAGTTTGGGTTAGAGTTAGGTTTAGAGTTGGGGTTTGGTTTACGGTTAGGTTTAGGGTTAGGGTTGGGGTTAGGGTTAGGGTTAGGGTTAGGGTTAGGGTTAGGTTTAGGATTAGGGTTAGGTTTAGGTTTAGGTTCTGGGTTAGGGTTAGGTTAGGGTTAGGGTTAGGTTTTGGTTTGGGTTAGGGTTAATGTTACTGATAGGGTAAGGCTTAGGTTTGGGGTTAGGGTTAGGTTTAGGGTAACTGTTATAGGTTGGTTTAGGGTTAGGGTTAGGGTTAGGGTTAGGGTTAGGGTTAGGGTTAGGGATTGGTTTGGGGTAGGGTTAGTGTTAGGGTTAGGGATAGAGTTTAGGTTAGGTTTAGGGTTAGGGTTAGGGTTAGGGTTTAGGTTTGGTTTAGGGTTAGGGTTAGGGTTTGGGTTAGGGTTTAGGTTTGGGTTAGGGTTAGGGTTAGGGTTAGTTTTAGGGCATGGGTTACGGTTAGGGTTAGGGTTAGGGCTTGGGTTTAGGTTAGGTTTAATGTTTGGGTTAGGCTTAGGATTAGGGTTTGTGTTTGGGTTAGGTTTAGCTTTAGGGTTAGTGTTAGGGTGAGGGTTAGTTTTAGGGTTAGGGTTAGGGTTAGGGTTAGGGATTGGGTTTAGGTTAGGTTTAGGGTGTGCGTTAGGCTTAGGGTAGGGGTTTGGGTTTGTGTTAGGGTTAGGTTTAGGGTTAGGGTTAGGGTTAGGGTTGGGGTTTGGGTTTGGGTTAGAGTCAGGTATCAGGTTAGGGTTTGGGTTAGGTTTAAGGTTAGGGTTAGGGTTTGGGTTAGGGTTTGCGTTCGGGTTAAGATTAGTGTTAGGGTTAGGGGTTAGGGTTAGGGTTAGGGTTAGGGTTAGGGTTAGGGTTATTGATACGGTTAGGGTTTAGGGTAGGGTTAGCTTAAGGGTTAGGGTTAGGGTTAGGGTGTGTGTTAGTGTTATGGTTAGGGTTATGGTTAGGGTTACGGTTTGGGTTAGGGTTAGGGTTAGGGTTAGGTCAGTGTTTGGGCTTGGGTTACGGTTAGGTTTAGGGTTAGGGTTAGAGTTAGGGTTAGGGTTTGGGTTAGGGTTAGGGTTAGGGTTAGCGATTGCACTTGGGTTAGGGTTAGTGTCAGTGTTAGTATTAGGGTTAGCTTTAGTGTTAGGATTAGGGTTTGATTTTCGGTTAGGGTTAGGTTTAGGGTTAGGGTTAGGGTTTGGGCTTGGGCTAGGGTTAGTGTTAGGGTTAGTATTAGGGTTAGGTTTAGTGTAAGGATTAGGGTTTGGGTTTCGGTTAGCGTTAGGATTAGGGTTAGGGTTTGGGTTAGTTTTAGGGTTTGGGATACGGTTAGGGTTAGTGTAAGGGTTAGTTTTAGGGTTTGTCTTAGGGTTAGGGTTAGGGTTAGGGTGAGGGTTAGTGTTAGTGTTAGGATTAGAGTTTGTGTTAGGTTTAGGTTTAGGGTTAGGGTTAGGGTTTGGGTTTGGGTTAGGGTTAGGGTTAGGGTTTGTTTTAGGGTTAGGGTTAGGGTTTGGGTTAGGGTCACGGTTATGGTTTAGGGTTAGGGTTAGGGTTAGGGTTAGGGTTAGGGTTAGGGTTTGTTTTAGGGTTAGGGTGAGGGTTTGGGTTAGGGTCACGGTAATGGGTTAGGGTTAGGGTTAGGGTTAGGTTAGGGTTCGGGTTAGGGTTAGGGTTTAGGTTTGAGTTAGGATTAGGCTTAGGGTTAGGGTTAGTTTTAGGGCTTGGGTTAGGGTTAGGGTTAGGATTAGGGCTTGCGTTTAGGTTAGGTTTAAAGTTTGGTTTATGCTTAGGGTTAGGCTTTGTGTTTGGGTTAGGGTTAGGGTTAGGGTTAGGGTTAGATTTAGGGTTAGGATTTGGCTTAGGGTTAGGGTTAGGGTTAGGTTTCGGGTTAGGGTTAGAGTTAGGGTTAGGGTTTGGCTTAGGGTTAGGTTTAGGTTTAGCATTAGGGTTAGGGCTAGGCCATAGCGATAGGGTTAGGGTTAGTGTTAGGGTTAGGGTTTGGGTTAGGGTTAGGGTTAGGGTTATGATTAGGGTTATTATTAGGGTTAGGTTTACTGTTAGGATTAGGGTTTGGGTTTCGGTTAGGGTTAGGGTTAGGGTTAAGGTTTGGGTTAGTGTTAGGGTTTGGGATATGGTTAGGGTTAGTGTAAGGGTTAGTTTTAGGGTTTGTTTTAGGGTTAGGGTTAGTGTTAGGGTTAGGGGAAGGGTTAGGGTTAGTGTTAGGGGTGGTTTAGGGTTAGGGTTAGGGTTAGGATTAAAGTTAGGGTTAAGGTTTAAGTTTGGGTTAGAGTTAGGTTTAGAGTTGGGGTTTGGTTTACGGTTAGGTTTAGGGTTAGGGTTGGGGTTAGGGTTAGGGTTAGGGTTAGGGTTAGGTTTAGGTTTAGGATTAGGGTTAGGTTTAGGTTTAGGTTTTGGTTCTGGGTAAGGGTTAGGTTAGGGTTAGGGTTAGGGTTTGGTTTGGGTTAGGGTTAATGTTACTGATAGGGTAAGGCTTAGGTTTGGGGTTAGGGTTAGGTTTAGGGTAACTGTTATAGGTTGGTTTAGGGTTAGGGTTAGGGTTAGGGTTAGGGTTAGGGTTAGGGTTAGGGTTAGGGTTAGGGATTGGTTTGGGGTAGGGTTAGTGTTAGGGTTAGGGATAGAGTTTAGGTTAGGTTTAGGGTTAGGGTTAGGGTTAGGGTTTAGGTTTGGTTTAGGGTTAGGGTTACGGTTAGGGTTTGGGTTAGGGTTTAGGTTTGGGTTAGGGTTAGGGTTAGGGTTAGTTTTAGGGCTTGGGTTACGGTTAGGGTTAGGGTTAGGGCTTGGGTTTAGGTTAGGTTTAATGTTTGGGTTAGGCTTAGGATTAGGGTTTGTGTTTGGGTTAGGTTTAGCTTTAGGGTTAGTGTTAGGGTGAGGGTTAGTTTTAGGGTTAGGGTTAGGGTTAGGGTTAAGGATTGGGTTTAGGTTAGGTTTAGGGTGTGCGTTAGGCTTAGTGTAGGGGTTTGGGTTTGTGTTAGGGTTAGGTTTAGGGTTAGGGTTAGGGTTAGGGTTGGGGTTTGGGTTTGGGTTAGAGTCAGGTATCGGGTTAGGGTTTGGGTTAGGTTTAAGGTTAGGGTTAGGGTTTGGCTTAGGGTTTGCGTTCGGGTTAAGATTAGTGTTAGGGTTAGGGGTTAGGGTTAGGGTTAGGGTTAGGGTTAGGGTTATTGATACGTTTAAGGTTTAGGGTAGGGTTAGCTTAAGGGATAGGGTTAGGGTTAGGGTGTGTGTTAGTGTTATGGTTAGGGTTATGGTTAGGGTTACGGTTTGGGTTAGGGTTAGGGTTAGGGTTAGGTCAGTGTTTGGGCTTGGGTTATGGTTAGGTTTAGGGTTAGGGTTAGAGTTAGGGTTAGGGTTTGGCTTAATGTTAGGGTTAGGGTTAGAGTTAGGGATAGGGTTACGGCTAGGCGATAGGGATAGGGTTAGGGTTAGGGTTAGGGTTAGCGATTGCACTTGGGTTAGGGTTAGTGTCAGTGTTAGTATTAGGGTTAGCTTTAGTGTTAGGATTAGGGTTTGATTTTCGGTTAGGGTTAGGTTTAGGGTTAGGGTTAGGGTTTGGGCTTGGGATAGGGTTAGTGTTAGGGTTAGTATTAGGGTTAGGTTTAGTGTAAGGATTAGGGTTTGGGTTTCGGTTAGGGTTAGGATTAGGGTTAGGGTTTGGGTTAGTTTTAGGGTTTGGGATACGGTTAGGGTTAGTGTAAGGGTTAGTTTTAGGGTTTGTCTTAGGGTTAGGGTTAGGGTTAGGGTGAGGGTTAGGGTTAGTGTTAGGATTAGAGTTTGTGTTAGGTTTAGGTTTAGGGTTAGGGTTATGGTTTGGGTTTGGTTTAGGGTTAGGGTTAGGGTTTGTTTTAGGGTTAGGGTTAGGGTTTGGGTTAGGGTCACGGTTATGGTTTAGGGTTAGGGTTAGGGTTAGGGTTAGGGTTTGGGTTTGGGTTAGAGTAAGGTATCGGGTTAGGGTATGGGTTAGGATTAAGGTTAGGGTTAGGGTTTGGCTTAGGGTTTGGGTTAGGGTTAAGGTTAGGGTTAGGGTTAGGGGTTAGGGTTAGGGTTAGGGTTTGCGTTAGGGTTAGGGTTAGTGTTATGGTTAGCATTTAGGGTAGGGTTATGTTTTTGGTTAGGGTTAGGGTTAGGGTTTGTTTTAGGGTTACGGTTAGTGTGATGGTTAGGGTTACGGTTTAGGGTTAGGTTTAGGGTTAGGGTTAGTGTTTGGTTTGATTTAGGGTTAGTGTTAGGGTTAGGATAAGGGTTAGGGTTAGGGTTAGGGTTAGGGTTAGGGTTAGTTTTAGGGCTTGGGTTAGGGTTAGGCATAGGGTTAGGGATTGGGTTTAGGTTAGGTTTAGGGTTTGGGTTAGGCTTAGGGTTAGGGTTTGGTTTTGGGTTTGGGTTAGGTTTAGGTTTAGGGTTAGGGTTAGAGTTAGGATTAGGGTTTGGGTTTGGGTTAGAGTAGGGTATAGGGTTAGGGTTTGGGTTAGGTTTAGTGTTAGGTTTAGGGTTTGATTTAGGGTTTGTGTTAGGGTTAAGGTTAGGTTAAGGGTTAGGTGTTAGGGTTAGGGTTTGGGTTTGGTTTAGAGTAAGGTATAGGGTTAGGGTTTGGGATAGGTTTAGTGTTAGGTTTAGTGTTTGGGTTAGGGTTTGTGTTAGGGTTAAGGTTAGGGTTAGGGTTAGGTGTTAGGGTTAGGGTTAGGGTTAGGGTTAGGGTTAGGGTTAGGGCTAGATTTAGGGTTAGATTTAGGTTTAGGTTTTCTGTTAGGATTAGGGTTAGGGTTAGGGTTAGGGTTTGGTTTGGGTTAGGGTAAATGTTACCGATAGGGCAAGGGTTAGGTTTGTGGTTAGGGTTTGGTTTAGGGTTAGGGTTAGGGTTATGGTTAGGGTTACGTTTAGGATTAGGG
>CM069543.1:59561818-59566818 GCA_035773235.1 Eospalax fontanierii | reverse complement strand
TGGGTTAGTGTTAGGGTTAGGAATAGGTTTAGTGTTAGGGTTTGGGTTAGGGTTAAGGTTGAAGTTTGGGTTTGGGTTAGGTTTAGGGTTAGAGTTAGGATTTGGGTTAGGGTTAGTGTTAGTGTTAGGGTTTAGGGTTTAGGGTTAGGGTTCGGGTTCGGGTTCGGGTTAGGTTTAGGGTTAGCGTTTGGATTAGGGTTTGGGTTAGGGTTACGGTTAGGGTTCGGGTTAGGTTTAGGGTTAGTGTTACGGTTAGTGTTAGGGTTAGGGTTATGGTGTGGGTTTGGGTTAGGGTTAGGCTTAGGGTTAGGGTTAGGGTAAGTGTTAGGGTTAGGGCTTGGGTAAGGTTTAGGCTTAGCGTTAGGGTTAGGGTTTTGTTTAGGGTTAGGTTTAGGATTCGGGTTAGGTTTAGGGTGTGGGTTTCGGTTAGGTTTAGGCCTAGGCTTAGTGTTAGGGTAAGTGTTAGGGTTAGGGTTAGAGTTTAGGTTAGGGTTAGGTTTAGGGTTAGGGTTAGATTTAGGGTTTAGGTTTGGTTTAGGGTTAGGGTTAGGATAGTGTTTGGGTTAGGGTTTAGGTTTGGTTTAGGGTTAGGGTTAGGGTTAGTTTTAGGGCTAGGGTTAGGGTTAGGGTTAGGGTTAGGGCTTAGGTTTAGGTTAGGGTTAGGGTTAGGGTTAGGCTTAGGGTTAGGTTAGGGTTCGGGTTAGGGTTAGGGTTTAGGTTTGGGTTAGGGTTAGGCTTAGGGTTAGGGTTAGTTTTAGGGCTTGGGTTAGGGTTAGGGCTTGCGTTTAGTTTAGGTTTAAGGTTTGGTTTATGCTTAGGGTTAGGCTTTGTGTTTGGGTTAGGTTTAGGTTTAGGGTTAGGGTTAGGGTTATGGTTAGGGTTTGGGTTAGTTTTAAGGTTAGGGTTAGGGTTTGTGTTAGGGTTTGGGTTAGGCTTAAGTTTAGGGTTAGGGTTAGGGGTTAGGGTTAATGTTAGGGTTTTTGTTAGGGTTAGGGTTAGTGTTGTGGTTAGCATTTAGGGTAGGGTTAGGTTTAGGGTTAGGTTTAGGGTTAGGGTTTGTGTTAGGGTTACGGTTAGGGTGATGGTTAGGTTTACGGTTTAGGGTTAGGGTTAGGGTTAGGGTTAGGATTTGGGTTAGGGTCAGGGTTAGGGTTAGGGTTAGGGTTAGGGTTTGGGTTAGGGTTATGGTTATGGTTAGGGTTAGGATTATTGTTAGGGTTAGGGTTAGGGTTTGGGTTAGGTTTAGTGTTACGGTTTGGGTTTGAGTTAGGGTTAGGGTTAGTGTTAGGGTTAGGGTTGGTGTTAGTGTTAGGGTTCGGGTTAGGTTTAGGGTTAGGGTTAGGATTAGGGTTAGTGTTAGGGTTAGGGTAACGGTTAGGGTTAGGGTTAGGGTTTGGGTTAGAGTTAGGTTTAGGCTTAGGGTTAGGGTTTGGTTTGGTTTAGGGTTAGTGTTAGGTTTAGGGTTTGGATTAGGGTTAGGGTTAGGGCTAGGCGATAGTGATAGGGTTAGGGTTAGGGTTTGGGTTAGGTTTTGGGCTTGGGATAGGGTTAGTGTTAGGGTTAGTATTAGGGTTAGGTTTAGTGTTAGGATTAGGATTTGTGTTTTGGTTAGGGTTAGGGTTAGGGTTTAGGTTAGTGTTAGGGTTTGGGAGAGGTTTAGGGGTAGGGTAAGGGTTAGGGTTAGGTTTTGTGTTAGGGTTAGGGTTAGGGTTAGGGTTAGGGTTATGGTTAGGGTTGCGGTTTGGTTTAGGGTTAGGTTTAGGGTTAGTGTTTGGGCTTGGGTTAGGGTTAGGTTTAGGGTTAGGGTTAGAGTTAGGGTTAGGATTTGGCTTAGGGTTAGGGTTAGGGTTAGGTTTCGGGTTAGGGTTAGAGTTAGGGTTAGGGTTTGGCTTAGGGTTAGGTTTAGGTTTAGCGTTAGGGTTAGGACTAGGCCATAGCGATAGGGTTAGGGTTAGATTTAGGGTTAGGGTTTGGGTTAGGGTTAGGGTTAGGGTTATGATTAGGGTTATTATTAGGGTTAGGTTTAGTGTTAGGATTAGGGATTGGGTTTCGGTTAGGGTTAGGGTTAGGGTTAAGGTTTGGGTTAGTGTTAGGGTTTGGGGTATGGTTAGGGTTAGTGTAAGGGTTAGTTTTAGGGTTTGTTTTAGGGTTAGGGTTAGTGTTAGGGTTAGGGGAAGGGTTAGGGTTAGTGTTAGGGGTGGTTTAGGGTTAGTGTTAGGGTTAGGATTAAAGTTAGGGTTAAGGTTTAAGTTTGGGTTAGAGTTAGGTTTAGAGTTGGGGTTTGGTTTACGGTTAGGTTTAGGGTTAGGGTTGGGGTTAGGGTTAGGGTTAGGGTTAGGGTTAGGGTTAGGTTTAGGATTAGGGTTAGGTTTAGGTTTAGGTTCTGGGTTAGGGTTAGGTTAGGGTTAGGGTTAGGGTTTGGTTTGGGTTAGGGTTAATGTTACTGATAGGGTAAGGCTTAGGTTTGGGGTTAGGGTTAGGTTTAGGGTAACTGTTATAGGTTGGTTTAGGGTTAGGGTTAGGGTTAGGGTTAGGGTTAGGGTTAGGGATTGGTTTGGGTTAGGGTTAGTGTTAGTTTTAGGGATAGAGTTTAGGTTAGGTTTAGGGTTTGGGTTAGGGTTAGGGTTTAGGTTTGGTTTAGGGTTAGGGTTGGGGTTAGGGTTTGGGTTAGGGTTTAGGTTTGGGTTAGGGTTAGGGTTAGGGCTTGGGTTAGGGTTAGGGTTAGGGTTAGGGCTTGGGTTTAGGGTAGGGTTATGGTTATGGTTACGGTTAGGATTATTGTTAGGGTTAGGGTTAGGATTTGGGTTAGGTTTAGTGTTACGGTTTGGGTTTGAGTTAGGGTTAGGGTTAGGGTTAGGGTTAGGGTTCGTTTTAGGGTTAGGGTTAGGGTTAGGGTTAGGGATAGGGTTTAGGTTAGGTTTAGGGTGTGCGTTAGGCTTAGGGTAGGGGTTTGGGTTTGTGTTAGGGTTAGGTTTAGGGTTAGGGTTAGGGTTAGGGTTGGGGTTTGGGTTTGGGTTAGAGTCAGGTATCGGGTTAGGGTTTGGGTTAGGTTTAAGGTTAGGGTTGGGGTTTGGGTTAGTGTTTGCGTTCGGGTTAAGATTAGTGTTAGGGTTAGGGGTTAGGGTTAAGGTTAGGGTTAGGCTTAGGGTTAGGGTTATTGATACGGTTAGGGTTTAGGGTAGGGTTAGCTTAAGGGTTAGGGTTAGGGTTAGGGTTAGGGTTAGTTTTAGGGTTTGGGATACGGTTAGGGTTAGTGTAAGGGTTAGTTTTAGGGTTTGTCTTAGGGTTAGGGTTAGGGTTAGGGTTAGGGTTAGGGTTAGTGTTAGGATTAGAGTTTGTGTTAGGTTTAGGTTTAGGGTTAGGGTTAGGGTTTGGGTTTGGGTTAGGGTTAGGTTTAGGGTTAGGGTTTGTTTTAGGGTTAGGGTTAGGGTTTGGGTTAGGGTCACGGTTATGGTTTAGGGTTAGGGTTAGGGTTTGGGTTAGGGTTAGGGTTAGGGTTAGGGTTTGTTTTAGGGTTAGGGTGAGGGTTTTGGTTAGGGTCACGGTTATGGGTTAGGGTTAGGGTTAGGGTTAGGGTTAGGTTAGGGTTCGGGTTAGGGTTAGGGATTAGGTTTGGGTTAGGATTAGGCTTAGGGTTAGGGTTAGTTTTAGGGCTTGGGTTAGGGTTAGGGTTAGGGTTAGGGCTTGGGTTTAGGTTAGGTTTAAAGTTTGGTTTATGCTTAGGGTTAGGCTTTGTGTTTGGGTTAGGTTTAGGTTTAGGGTTAGGGTTAGGGTTATGGTTACGGTTAGGGTTTGGGTTTGGGTTAGAGTAAGGTATCGGGTTAGGGTTTGGGTTAGTTTTAAGGTTAGGGTTAGGGTTTGGGTTAGGGTTTGGGTTAAGGTTAAGGTTAGGGTTAGGGTTAGGGGTTAGGGTTAATGTTAGGGTTTTTGTTAGGGTTAGGGTTAGTGTTGTGGTTAGCATTTAGGGTAGGGTTAGGTATAGGGTTAGGGTTAGGGTTTGGGTTTGTGTTAGGGTTACGGTTAGGGTGAAGGTTAGGGTTACGGTTTAGGGTTAGGTTTAGGGTTAGGGTTAGGGTTAGGGTTAGGATTTGGGTAAGGGTCAGGGTTAGGGTTAGGGTTAGGGTTAGGGTTTGGGTTAGGGTTATGGTTATGGTTACGGTTAGGATTATTGTTAGGGTTAGGGTTAGGATTTGGGTTAGGTTTAGTGTTACGGTTTGGGTTTGAGTTAGGGTTAGGGTTAGGGTTAGGGTTAGGGTTGGTGTTAGTGTTAGGGTTCGGGTTAGGTTTAGGGTTAGGGTTAGGGTTAGGGTTAGTGTTAGGGTTAGGGTAACGGTTAGGGTTAGGGTTAGGGTTAGGGTTAGGGTTAGGTTTAGGCTTAGGGTTAGGGTTTGGTTTGGTTTAGGGTTAGTGTTAGGTTTAGGGTTTGGATTAGGTTTAGGGTTAGGGCTAGGCGATAGTGATAGGGTTAGGGTTAGGGTTAGTGTTAGGTTTTGGGCTTGGGATAGGGTTAGTGTTAGGGTTAGTATTAGGGTTAGGATTAGTGTTAGGATTAGGATTTGTGTTTTGGTTAGGGTTAGGGTTAGGGTTTAGGATAGTGTTAGGGTTTGGGAGAGGTTTAGGGGTAGGGTAAGGGTTAGGGTTAGGTTTTGTGTTAGGGTTAGGGTTAGGGTTAGGGTTAGGGTTATGGTTAGGGTTGCGGTTTGGTTTAGGGTTAGGTTTAGGTTTAGGGTTAGTGTTTGGGCTTGGGTTAGGGTTAGGTTTAGGGTTAGGGTTAGAGTTAGGGTTAGGATTTGGCTTAGGGTTAGGGTTAGGGTTAGGTTTCGGGTTAGGGTTAGAGTTAGGGTTAGGGTTTGGCTTAGGGTTAGGTTTAGGTTTAGCGTTAGGGTTAGGGCTAGGCCATAGCGATAGGGTTAGGGTTAGTGTTAGGGTTAGGGTTTGGGTTAGGGTCAGGGTTAGGGTTATGATTAGGGTTATTATTAGGGTTAGGTTTAGTGTTAGGA
>CM069543.1:59551818-59559318 GCA_035773235.1 Eospalax fontanierii | reverse complement strand
GGTTTGGTTTAGAGTAAGGTATAGGGTTAGGGTTTGGGTTAGGTTTAGTGTTAGGTTTAGTGTTTGGGTTAGTGTTTGGGTTAGGGTTAAGGTTAGGGTTAGGGTTAGGTGTTAGGGTTAGGGTTAGGGTTAGGGTTAGGGTTAGGGTTAGGGTTAGATTTAGGGTTAGATTTAGGTTTAGGTTTTCTGTTAGGATTAGGGTTAGGGTTAGGGTTAGGGTTTGGTTTGGGTTAGGGTAAATGTTACCGATAGGGTAAGGGTTAGGTTTGTGGTTAGGGTTTGGTTTAGGGTTAGGGTTAGGGTTATGGTTAGGGTTACGTTTAGGATTAGGGTTAGGTTTAGGTTTAGGTTTTGGGTTAGGGTTAGGGTTAATGTTTGGTTTGGGTTAGGGTTAATGTTACGGATAGTGTATGGGTTAGGTTTGGGGTTAGGATTAGGTTTAGGGTTACTTTTACAGGTTGGTTTAGGGTTAGGGTTAGGTTTAGGGTTAGGGTTAGGGTTAGGGTTAGGGATTGGTTTGGGGTAGGGTTAGTGTTTGTGTTAGGGATAGTTTAGGTTAGGGTTAGGGTTTAGGTTTGGTTTAGGGTTAGGGTTAGGGTTAGTGTATGGGTTAGGGTTTAGGTTTGGTTTAGGGTTAGGGTTAGTGTTAGTTTTAGGGCTTGGGTTAGGGTTAGGGTTAGGGTTAGGGCTTGGGTTTAGGTCAGGTTTAAGGTGTGGGTTAGGGTTACGGTTACGATTTGTGTTTGGGTTATGTTTAGCTTTAGTGTTAGGGTTAGGGTTAGCGTTAGTTTTAGGGCTTGAGTTAGGGTTAGGGTTAAGATTAGGGATTGGGTTTAGGTTAGGATTAGGGTTTGGGTTAGGCGTAGGGTTAGGTTTTGGGATTGGGTTAGGTTTAGGTTTAGGATTAGGGTTAGTGTTAGGGTTAGGGTTAGGGTTAGGGTTTGGGTTTGGGTTAGAGTAAGGTATCGGGTTAGCGTTTGGGTTAGGTTTAAGGTTAGGCTTAGGGTTTGGGTTAGGGTTTGGGTTAGGGTTAGTGTTAGGTTGAGGGTTAGGGTTAGCGTTAGGGTTTGGGTTAGGGTTAGGGTTATGGTTAGTGTTAGTGTTAGGGTTAGGGTTAGGGTTTGGGTTAGGGATAGTGTTACGGTTTGGGTTTGAGTCATGGTTAGGGTTAGGGTTAGGTTCAGGGTTGGGGTTAGTGTTAGGGTTAGGGTTAGGGTGGGGGTTTGGGTTAGGGTTAGGCTTAGGGTTAGGGTTAGGGTAAGTGTTAGGGTTAGGGCTTGGGTAAGGGTTAGGGTTAGGGTTAGGGTTAGGTTTAGGGTTTCGTTTAGGGTTAGTTTAGGGTTCGGGTTCGGTTTAGGGTGTGGGTTTGGGTTAGGGTTAGGCTTAGGGTTCGGGTTACGGTAAGTGTTAGGTTAGGGTTTGGATTAGGGATAGGTTTAGTCTTAGGGTTACGGTTTGGTTTGGTTTAGGGTTACTGTTAGGGTTAGGGTAAGGGTTAGGGTTAGGGTTAGGGTTAAGGTTAGGGTTAGGGTTAGCGTTAGTTTTAGGGCTTGGGTTAGGGTTAGGGTTAGGGATTGGGTTTAGCTTAGGTTTAGGTTTCGGGTTAGGATTAGGGTTGGGTTAGGGTAAGGGTTAGGGTTAGGGTTAGGGTTAGGGTTAGGGTTTGGTTTAGGATTAAGGTTAGGGTTAGGGTTAGGTGTTAGGGTTAGGGTTAGGTTTTGGGTTAGGGTTAGGGTTAGGGTTAGGGTTAGTGTTCCGGTTAGGATTTGGGGTAGGGTTAGGTTTAGTTGTAGGGTTAGGGTTAGGGTTTGTGTTAGGGTTAGGGTTACGGTTTGGGTTAGTGTTAGGGTTAGGTTTAGGGATAGTGTTTGGGCTTGGGTTAGGGTTAGGTTTAGGGTTACGGTTAGAGTTAGGGTTACGGTTTTGCTTAGGGTTAGGGTTAGGGTTAGGGCTAGGCAATAGGGATAGGGTTAGGGTTAGGATTGGGGTTAATAATTGAGCTTGGGTTAGAGTTAGTGTTAGCGTTAGGATTAGGGTTAGGTTTAGTGTTAGGATTAGGTTTTGGGTTTCGGTTAGGTTTAGGGTTAGGATTAGTGTTTGGGCTTTGGTTAGGGTTATGTTTAGGGTTAGGGGTTGGTTTTGGTTTGGCTTACGGTTAGGGTTATTGTTAGGGTTAGGGTTAGGGTTAGTGTTAGCATTAGGCTTTGGGTTAGGGTTAGGTTTAGGGTTAGGGTTAGGGTTAGGGTTGGGGTTGGGGTTTGGGTTTGGGTTAGAGTCAGGTATCGGGTTAGGTTTTGGGATAGGTTTAAGGTTAGGGTTAGGGTTTGGGTTAGGATTTGCGTTCGGGTTAAGATTAGAGTTAGGGTTAGGGGTTATGGTTAGGGTTAGGCTTAGAGTTAGGTTTAGGGTTATTGTTACGGTTAGGGTTTAGGGTAGGGTTAGCTTTAGGGTTAGGGTTAGGGTTATGATGTGTGTTAGTGTTACGGTTAGTGTTATGGTTAGGGTTACGGTTTGGGTTAGGGTTAGGGTTAGGGTTAGGTCAGTTTTTGGGCTTGGGTTAGGGTTAGGTTTAGGGTTAGGGTTAGGGTTAGGCTTAGGGCTAGGTGATAGGGATAGGGTTAGGGTTAGGGTTAGGGTTAGGGTTTGGGTAAGGGTTTGGGTTAGTGTTAAGGTTAGGGTTAGGGTTAGGGTTTGGGTTTGGATTTGGGTTAGGGTTAGGTTTAGGGTTAGGGTTAGGGTTAGGTTTAGGGTTAGGGTTTAGGGTTTAGTGTTAGGGTTCAGGTTAGGTTTAGGGTTAGGGATTGGGTTAGGGTTAGGGTTTGGGTTTTTGTTACGGTTAGGGTTAGGGTTAAGGTTAGGGTTTGGGTTAGTGTTAGCGTTAGGAATAGGTTTAGTGTTAGGGTTTGGGTTAGGGTTAAGGTTGAAGTTTGGGTTTGGGTTAGGTTTAGGGTTAGAGTTAGGATTTGGGTTAGGGTTAGTGTTAGTGTTAGGGTTTAGGGTTTAGGGTTAGGGTTCGGATTCCGGTTCGGGTTAGGTTTAGCGTTAGCGTTTGTGTTAGGGTTTGGGTTAGGGTTACGCTTAGGGTTCGGGTTAGGTTTAGGGTTAGTGTTACGGTTAGGGTTTGGGTTAGGGTTATGGTTATGTTTAGGGTTAGGATTAGGATTAGGGTTAGGATTAGGGTTTGGGTTAGGGTTAGTTTTAGGGTTTGTATTAGGGTTAGTATTAGGGTTTGGGTTTGAGTTAGGGTTAGGGTTAGGGTTAGGGTTGGGGTTAGTGTTAGGGTTTGGGATAGGTTTAGGGGTAGGGTAAGGTTAGGGTTAGGGTTAGGGTTAGGGTTTAGGTTTGGTTTAGGGTTAGGGTTAGGGTTAGGGTTTGCGTTAGGGTTTAGGTTTGGGTTAGGGTTAGGGTTAGGGTTAGTTTTAGGGCTTCGTTTAGGGTTAGGGTTAGGGTTAGGGCTTGGGTTTAGGTTAGGTTTAATGTTTGGGTTAGGCTTAGGATTAGGGTTTGTGTTTGGGTTAGGTTTAGCTTTAGGGTTAGTGTTAGGGTTAGGGTTAGTTTTAGGGTTAGGGTTAGGGTTAGGGTTAGGGATTGGGTTTAGGTTAGGTTTAGGGTGTGCGTTAGGCTTAGGGTAGGGGTTTGGGTTTGTGTTAGGGTTAGGTTTAGGGTTAGGGTTAGGGTTAGGGTTGGGGTTTGGTTTTGGGTTAGAGTCAGGTATCGGGTTAGGGTTTGGGTTAGGTTTAAGGTTAGGGTTAGGGTTTGGGTTAGGGTTTGCGTTCGGGTTAAGATTAGTGTTAGGGTTGGGGTTAGGGTTAGGGTTAGGGTTAGGCTTAGGGTTAGGGTTATTGATACGGTTAGGGTTTAGGGTAGGGTTAGCTTAAGGGTTAGGGTTAGGATTAGGGTGTGTGTTAGTGTTATGGTTAGGGTTATGGTTAGGGTTACGGTTTGGGTTAGGGTTAGGGTTAGAGTTAGGTCAGTGTTTGGGCTTGGGTTGGGGTTAGGTTTAGGGTTGGGGTTAGAGTTAGGATTAGGGTTTGGCTTAATGTTAGGGTTAGGGCTAGAGTTAGGGATAGGGGTACGGTTGGGCGATAGGGGTAGGGTTAGGTTTAGGGTTAGGGTTAGCGATTGCACTTGGGTTAGGGTTAGTGTTAGTGTTAGTATTAGGGTTAGCTTTAGTGTTAGGATTAGGGTTTGATTTTCGGGTAGGGTTAGGTTTAGGGTTAGGGTTAGGGTTTGGGCTTGGGATAGGGTTAGTGTTAGGGTTAGTATTAGGGTTAGGTTTAGTGTAAGGATTAGGGTTTGGGTTTCGGTTAGGTTTAGGATTAGGGTTAGGGTTTGGGTTAGTTTTAGGGTTTGGGATACTGTTAGGGTTAGAGTAAGGGTTAGTTTTAGGGTTTGTCTTAGGGTTAGGGTTAGGGTTAGGGTTAGGTTTAGGTTTAGGGTTAGGGTTAGGGTTAGGGTTTGTTTTAGGGTTAGGGTGAGGGTTTGGGTTAGGGTCACGGTTATGGGTTAGGGTTAGGGTTAGGGTTAGGTTAGGGTTCGGGTTAGGGTTAGGGTTTAGGTTTGGGTTAGGGTTAGGCTTAGGGTTAGGGTTAGTTTTAGCGCTTGGGTTAGGGTTAGGGTTAGGGTTAGGGCTTGCGTTTAGGTTATGTTTAAAGTTTGGTTTATGCTTAGGGTTAGGCTTTGTGTTTGGGTTAGGTTTAGGTTTAGGGTTAGGGTTAGGGTTATGGTTACGGTTAGGGTTTTGGTTTGGGTTAGAGTAAGGTATCGGGTTAGGGTTTGGGTTAGTTTTAAGGTTAGGGTTAGGGTTTGGGTTAGGGTTTGGGTTAGGGTTAAGGTTAGGGTTAGGGTTAGGGGTTAGGGTTAATGTTAGGGTTTTTGTTAGGGTTAGGGTTAGTGTTGTGGTTAGCATTTAGGGTAGGGTTAGGTTTAGGGTTAGGGTTAGGGTTAGGGTTTGTGTTAGGGTTACGGTTAGGGTGATGTTTAGGGTTACGGTTTAGGGTTAGGTTTAGGGTTAGGGTTAGGTTTAGGGTTAGGATTTGGGTTTGGGTTAGGGTTAGGGTTTGGGTTAGGGTTATGGTTATGGTTAGGGTTAGGATTATTGTTAGGGTTAGGGTTAGGGTTTGGGTTAGGTTTAGTGTTACGGTTTGGGTTTGAGTTAGGGTTAGGGTTAGGGTTAGGGTTAGGGTTAGGGTTGGTGTTAGTGTTAGGGTTCGGGTTAGGTTTAGGGTTAGGGTTAGGGTTAGTGTTAGGGTTAGGGTTAGGGTAACGGTTAGGGTGAGGGTTAGGGTTAGGGTTAGGGTTAGGGTTAGGGTTAGGGTTTGGTTTGGTTTAGTGTTAGTGTTAGGTTTAGGGTTTGGATTAGGGTTAGGGTTAGGGCTAGGCGATAGTGATAGGGTTAGGGTTAGGGTTAGGGGTAGGTTTTGGGCTTGGGATAGGGTTAGTATTAGGGTTAGTATTAGGGTTAGGTTTAGTGTTAGAATTAGGATTTGTGTTTTGGTTAGGGTTAGGGTTAGGGTTTAGGTTAGTGTTAGAATTTGGGAGAGGGTTAGGGGTAGGGTAAGGGTTAGGGTTAGGGTTTGTATTAGGGTTAGGGGTAGGGAGAGGGTTAGGGTTATGGTTAGGGTTGCGGTTTGGTTTAGGGTTAGGTTTAGGTTTAGGGTTAGTGTTTGGGCTTGGGTTAGGGTTAGGTTTAGGGTTAGGGTTAGAGTTAGGGTTAGGATTTGGCTTAGGGTTAGGGTTAGGGTTAGGTTTCGGTTAGGGTTAGAGTTAGGGTTAGGGTTTGGCTTAGGGTTAGGTTTAGGTTTAGCGTTAGGGTTAGGGCTAGGCCATAGCGATAGGGTTAGGGTTAGTGTTAGGGTTAGGGTTTGGGTTAGGGTTAGGGTTAGGGTTATGATTAGGGTTATTATTAGGGTTAGGTTTAGTGTTAGGATTAGGGTTTGGGTTTCGGTTAGGGTTAGGGTTAGGGTTAAGGTTTGGGTTAGTGTTAGGGTTTGGGATATGGTTAGGGTTAGTGTAAGGGTTAGTTTTAGGGTTTGTTTTAGGGTTAGGGGAAGGGTTAGGGTTAGTGTTAGGGGTGGTTTATGGTTAGGTTTAGGGTTAGGATTAAAGTTAGGGTTAAGTTTTAAGTTTGGGTTAGATTTAGGTTTAGAGTTGGGGTTTGGTTTACGGTTAGGTTTAGGGTTAGGGTTGGGGTTAGGGTTAGGGTTAGGGTTAGGGTTAGGTTTAGGATTAGGGTTAGGTTTAGGTTTAGGTTCTGGGTTAGGGTTAGGGTTAGGGTTAGGGTTAGGGTTTGGTTTGGGTTAGGGTTAATGTTACTGATAGGGTAAGGCTTAGGTTTGGGGTTAGGGTTAGGTTTAGGGTAACTGTTATAGGTTGGTTTAGGGTTAGGGTTAGGGTTAGGGTTAGGGTTAGGAATTGGTTTGGGGTAGGGTTAGTGTTAGGGTTAGGGATAGAGTTTAGGTTAGGTTTAGGGTTAGGGTTAGGGTTAGGGTTTAGGTTTGGTTTAGGGTAAGGGTTAGGGTTAGGGTTTGGGTTAGGGTTTAGGTTTGGGTTATGGTTAGGGTTAGGGTTAGTTTTAGGGCTTGAGTTAGGTTTAGGGTTAGGGTTAGGGCTTGGGTTTAGGTTAGGTTTAATGTTTGGGTTAGGCTTAGGATTAGGGTTTGTGTTTGGGTTAGGTTTAGCTTTAGGGTTAGTGTTAGGGTGAGGGTTAGTTTTAGGGTTAGGGTTAGGGTTAGGGTTAGGGAATGGGTTTAGGTTAGGTTTGGGGTGTGCGTTAGGCTTAGGGTAGGGGTTTGTGTTTGTGTTAGGGTTAGCTTTAGGGTTAGGGTTAGGGTTAGGGTTGGGGTTTGGGTTTGGGTTAGAGTCAGGTATAGGGTTAGGGTTTGGGTTAGGTTTAAGGTTAGGGTTAGGGTTTGGGTTAGGGTTTGCGTTCGGGTTAAGATTAGTGTTAGGGTTAGGGGTTAGGGTTAGGGTTAGGGTTAGGGTTAGGGTTAGGGTTATTGATACGGTTAGGGTTTAGGGTAGGGTTAGCTTAAGGGTTAGGGTTAGGGTTAGGGTGTGTGTTAGTGTTATGGTTAGGGTTATGGTTAGGGTTACGGTTTGGGTTAGGGTTAGGGTTAGGGTTAGGTCAGTGTTTGGGCTTGGGTGAGGGTTAGGTTTAGGGTTAGGGTTAGAGTTAGGGTTAGGGTTTGGCTTAATGTTAGGGTTAGGGTTAGAGTTAGGGATAGGGTTACGGCTAGGCGATAGGGATAGGGTTAGGGTTAGAGTTAGGGTTAGCGATTGCACTTGGGTTAGGGTTAGTGTCAGTGTTAGTATTAGGGTTAGCTTTAGTGTTAGGATTAGGGTTTGATTTTCGGTTAGGGTTAGGTTTAGGGTTAGGGTTAGGGTTTGGGCTTGGGATAGGTTTAGTGTTAGGGTTAGTATTAGGGTTAGGTTTAGTGTAAGGATTAGGGTTTGGGTTTCGGTTAGGGTTAGGATTAGGGTTAGGGTTTGAGTTAGTTT
>CM069543.1:59536818-59546818 GCA_035773235.1 Eospalax fontanierii | reverse complement strand
AGGTTTAGTTGTAGGGTTAGGGTTAGGGTTAGGGTTAGGGTTATGGTTAGGTTTAGGGTTTGGGTTTGGTTTAGGATTAGGCTTAGGGTTAGGGTTAGGGTAAGTGTTAGGGTTTGGGTTAGGGTTATTGTTAGGTTTAGGGTTAGGTGTATGGTTTGGTTTGTTTTAGGGTTAGTGTTAGTGTTAGGATTAGAGTTTGTGTTAGGTTTAGGTTTAGGGTTAGGTTTAGGGTTTGGGTTCGGGTTAGGGTTAGGGTTAGGGTTAGGGTTTGTTTTAGGGTTAGGGTTAGGTTTAGGGTTAGGGTTTGGGTTAGGGTCAGGTTTATGGTTAAGGTTAGGGTTAGGATTAGGGTTAGGGTTAGGGTTTGGGTTAGGGTTAGTGTTAGGGTTTGGTTTTGAGTTAGGGTTAGGGTTAGGGTTAGGGTTAGGGTTAGGGTTGGGGTTAGTGTTAGGGTTAGGGTTACGGTTAGGGTTAGGGTTAGGGTTAGGGTCAGGGTTATGGTTAGGGTTAGGGTTAGGATTATGGTTAGGGTTAGGGTTTTGGTTAGGGTAAGTGTTAGGGTTAGGGTTTGGATTAGGGTTAGGGTTAGGTTTAGGCTTAGGGTTAGTGTTAGGTTTGGTTTGGGGTTAGTGTTAGGGTTAGGGTAAGGGGTAGGGTTAGGGTTAGGGTTAGTTTTAGGGCTTGGGTTAGGGTTAGGGTTAGGGTTAGGGATTGGGTTTAGGTTAGGTTTAGGGTTTGGGTTTGGGTTAGGTTTAGGGTTAGGGTTTTGGTTTGGGTTAGGTTTAGCTTTAGGGTTAGGGTTAGGGTTAGGGTTAGTGTTTGGGTTTGGGTTAGAGTAAGGTATAGGGTTAGGGTTTGGTTTAGGTTTAGTGTTAGGGTTAGTTTTTGGGTTAGGGTTTGGGTTAGGGGTAAGTTTAGGGTTTGGAATACGGTTAGTGTTAGTGGTTGGGTTAGGGTTAAGGTTGAAGTTTGGGTTTGGGTTAGGTTTAGGGTTAGAGTTAGGATTTGCGTTAGGGTTAGTGTTAGGGTTTGGGTTAGGCTTAGTGATTGCACTTGATTTAGGGTTAGTGTTAGGGTTAGTATTAGGGTTAGCTTTAGTGTTAGGAATATATTTTGGTTTTCGGTTAGGCTTAGGTTTAGGGTTAGGGTTAGGGTTTGGGTTAGGGTTTGGGTTAGTGTTAAGGTTAGGGTTAGGGTTAGGGTTTGGGTTTGGGTTTGGGTTAGGGTTAGGGTTTGGGTTAGGTTTAGGGTTAGGTTTAGGGTTAGAGTTAGGATTTGGGTTAGGGTTAGTGTTAGGGTTTGTTTTAGGGTTAGGGTTAGTGTTAGGGTTTAGGGTTTAGGGTTAGGGTTCGGGTTAGGGTTAGGGTTAGGGTTAGTGTTTGGGTTAAGGTTTGGGTTAGGGTTAAGTTAGGGTTCGGGTTAGGTTTAGGGTTAGTGTTATGTTTAGGGTTTGGGTTAGGATTAGGGTTAGGGTTAGGGTTTGTGTTAGGGTTACTGTTAGGGTTATCGTTAGGTTTACGGTTTGGGTTAGGGTTAGGGTTAGGTTTAGGGTTAGTGTTTGGGCTTGGGTTAGGGTTAGGTTTAGGGTTATGGTTAGAATTATGGTTAGGGTTTGGCTTAGGGTTAGGTTTAGGGATAGGTTTCTGGTTAGGGTTAGAGTTAGGGTTAGGGTTTGGCTTAGTCTTAGGGTTAGGGTTAGGGTAAGTTTTTAGGGTTAGGGCTTGGGTAAGGGTTAGGTTTAGGGTTAGGGTTAGGGTTAGGGTTACGTTTAGGGTTAGGTTTAGGGTTCGAGTTAGGTTTAGGGTGTGGGTTTGGGTTAGGGTTAGGCTTAGGGTTAGGGTTAGGGTAAGTGTTAAGGTTAGGGTTTGGATTAGGGTTAGGGTTTGCTTTAGTCTTAGGCTTAGGGTTTGGTTTGGTTGAGGGTTAGTGTTAGGGTTAGGGTAAGGGTTAGGGTTAGGGTAAGGATTAGGGTTAGGGTTAGTTTTAGGGCTTTGGTTAGGGTTAGGGTTAGGGTTAAGGCTTGGGTTTAGGTTAGGTTTAGGGTTTTGGTTTGGGTTAGGCTTAGGGTTAGGGTTTGGGTTAGGGTTTGGGTTAGGGTTAAGGTTAGGGTTAGGGTTTGGGGTTAAGGTTAGGGTTAGGGTTAGGGTTTGGGTTACGTTTAGGATTAGGGTTTTGGTTTGGGTTAGGGTTAGGGTTAGGTTTAGGGTTAGTGTTTGGGCTTGGGTTAGGTTTAGGTTTAGGGTTAGGGTTAGAGTTAGGGTTAGGGATTGCCTTAGGTTTAGGGTTAGGGTTAGGCCTAGGCGATAGGGCTAGGTTTAGGGTTAGGGATTTTGTTAGGGTTAGGGTTAGGTTTAGGGTTAGGGTTAGGGTTTGGTTTGGTTTAGGGTTAGTGTTAGGGTTAGGGGAAAGGTTAGGGTTAGGGTTAGGGTTAGGGTTAGGGGTGGTTTAGGGTTAGGGTTAGGGTTTGGGTTTGGGTTTGGGTTAGGGTTAGGGTTAGGATTAGGGTTAGGATTTGGGTTTGGGTTTGGGTTAGGGTTAGGGTTAGGGTTAGGGTTAGGGTTAGGATTTGGGTTAGGGTTAGGGTTAGGGTTAGGGTTAGTGATTGCACTTGGGTTAGGGTTAGTGTTAGGGTTAGTATTAGGGTGAGCTTTAGTGTTAGGATTATGGTTTGGTTTTCGGTTAGGGTTAGGTTTAGGGTTAGGGTTAGGGTTTGGGTTAGGGTTTGGGTTAGTGTTAAGGTTAGGGTTAGGGTTAGGGTTTGGGTTAGGGTTTGGGTTAGTGTTAAGGTTAGGGTTAGGGTTAGGGTTTGGTTTTGGGTTAGGGTTAGGTTTAGGGTTAGGGTTTAGGGTTTAGTGTTAGGGTTCAGGTTGGGGTTAGGGTTAAGCTTTGTGTTAGGGGTAGTGTTTGGGTTTTTGTTAGAGTTAGCGTTAGGGTTAAGTTTAGGGTTTGGGTTAGTGTTAGGGTTTGGAATAGGGTTAGGGTTAGGGTAAGGTTTAGGGTTAGGTTTTGTGTTAGGGTTAGGATTAGGGTTAGGGTTAGGGTTAGTGTTAGGATTAGGGTTTGGGTTAGGATTAGGGTTAGGGTTAGTGTTAGGGTTTGAGTTAGGGTTAGGGTTGAAGTTTGGGTTTGGGTTAGGTTTAGGGTTGGAGTTAGGATTTGGATTAGGGTTAGTGTTAAGTTTTGTGTTAGGGTTAGGGTTAGGGTTAGCGTTTAGGTTAGGGTTTGAGTTAGGGTTACGTTTGGGTTCGGGTTATTTTTAGGGTTTGTGTTACGGTTAGGGTTTGGGTTAGGGTTAGGGTTAGGGTTAGGGTTTCTGTTAGGGTTATGGTTAGCGTTACGGTTTGGGTTAGGTTTAGGGTTAGGTTCACGGTTCGTGTTTGTTCTTGGGTTAGGGTTAGGTTTAGGGTTATGGTTAGAGTTAGGGTTAGGGTTTGGCTTAGGGTTAGGGTTAGGGTTAGGGTTAGGTTTCAGGTTAGGGTTAGAGTTAGGGTTAGGGTTTGGCTTAGGGTTAGGTTTAGGTTTATGTTTAGGGTTAGGGCTAGGCCATAGCGATAGGGTTAGGGTTAGTGTTAGGGTTAGGGTTTGGGTTAGGGTTAGGGTTAGGGTTCTGATTAGGGTTATTATTAGGGTTAGGTTTAGTGTTAGGATTAGGGGTTGGGTTTCGGTTAGGGTTAGGGTTTGGGTTAGTGTTAGGGTTTGGGATATGGTTTGGTTAGTGTAAGGGATAGTTTTAGGGTTTGTTTTAGGGTTAGGGTTAGTGTTAGGGTTAGGGGAAGGGGAAGTGTTAGGGTTAGGGGTGGTTTAGGGTTAGGGTTAGGGTTAGGATTAAATTTAGTGTTAAGGTTTAAGTTTGGGTTAGAGTTAGGTTTAGAGTTCGTGTTTGGTTTACGGTTAGGTTTAGGGTTAGGGTTGGGGTTAGGGTTAGGTTAGGGTTAGGGTTAGGGTTAGGTTTAGGATTAGGGTTAGGTTTAGGTTTAGGTTTTGGTTTAGGGTTAGGGTTAGTGTTAGGGTTTGGTTTGGGTTAGGGTTAATGTTACTGATAGGGTAAGGCTTAGGTTTGGGGTTAGGGTTAGGTTTAGGGTAACTGTTATAGGTTGGTTTAGGGTTAGGGTTAGGGTTAGGGTTAGGGTTAGGGTTAGGGATTGGTTTGGGGAAGGGTTAGTTTTAGGGTTAGGGATAGAATTTAGGTTAGGTTTAGGGTTAGGGTTAGGGTTAGGGTTTAGGTTTGGTTTAGGGTTAGGGTTAGGGTTAGGGTTTGGGTTAGGGTTTAGGTTTGGGTTAGGGTTAGGGTTAGGGTTAGTTTTAGCGCTAGGGTTAAGGTTAGGGTTAGGGTAAGGGCTTGGGTTTAGGTTAGCTTTAATGTTTGGGTTAGGCTTAGGATTAGGGTTTGTGTTTGGGTTAGGTTTAGCTTTAGGGTTAGTGTTAGGGTTAGGGTTAGTTTTAGGGTTAGGGTTAGGGTTAGGGTTTGGGTTAGGATTAGGGCTGGTTTTAGGGCTTGGGTTAGGGTTAGCGTTAGGGTTAGGGATTGGCTTTAGGTTAGGCTTAGGAGGTGTGTGAGGCTTAGGGTGGGGGTTTGTGTTTGTGTTATGGTTAGGTTTAGGGTTAGGGTTAGGTTTAGGGTTGGGGTTTGGGTTTGGGTTAGAGTCAGGTATCGGGTTAGGGTTTGGGTTAGGTTTAAGGTTAGGGTTAGGGTTTGGGTTAGGGTTTGCGTTCGGGTTAAGATTAGTGTTAGGGTTAGGAGTTAGGGTTAGGGTTAGGGTTAGGCTTAGGGTTAGGGTTATTGTTACGGTTAGTGTTTAGGGTAGGGTTAGCTTAAGGGTTAGGGTTAGGGTTAGGGTGTGTGTTAGTGTTATGGTTAGGGTTATGGTTAGGGTTACGGTTTGGGTTAGGGTTAGGTTAGGGTTAGGTCAGTGTTTGGGCTTGGGTTAGGGTTAGGTTTAGGGTTACGATTAGAGTTAGGGTTTGGGTTAGGGTTAGGGTTAGGGTTTGTGTTAGGGTTACGGTTAGGGTTATGGTTAGGGTTACGGTTTGGGTTAGGGTTAGGGTTAGGTTTAGGGTTAGTGTTTGGGCTTGGGTTAGGGTTAGGTTTAGGGTTATGTTTAGAGTTAAGCTTAGGGTTTGGCTTAGGGTTAGGGTTAGGGTTACGTTTCAGGTTAGGGTTAGAGTTAGGTTTAGGGTTTGGCTTAGGGTTAGGTTTAGGTTTAGGGTTAGGGTTAGGGCTAGGCGATAGCGATAGGGTTAGGGTTAGGGTTTGGGTTAGGGTAAGGGTTAGGGTTATGATTAGGGTTAGTATTACGGTTAGGTTTAGTGTTAGTATTAGGGTTTGGGTTTCGGTTACTGTTAGGGTTAGGGTTAGGATTTGGGTTAGTGTTAGGGTTTGGGATATGGTTAGGGTTAGTGTAAGGGTTAGTTTTAGGGTTTGTTTTAGGGTTAGGGTTAGTGTTAGGGTTAGGGTTAGTGTTAGGATTAGGGTTTGTGTTAGGTTTAGGGTTACGGTAAGGGTTAGGGTTTGGGTTTGGGTTAGGGTTGGGGTTAGGGTTAGGGTTTGGTATAGGGTTAGGGTTAGGGTTAGGGGTAGGTTTAGGATTTGGGTTAGGGTCAGGGTTAGGTTTAGAGTTAGGGTTAGGTTTTGGGTTAGGGTTATGGTTATGGTTAGGGTTAGGGTTAGGATTAGGGTTCGAGTTTGGTTTTGGGTTAGAGTAAAGTATAGGGTTAGGGTTTGTGTTAGGTTTAGTGTTAGGGTTAGGGTTTGGTTTAGGGTTTGGGTTTGGGTTAAGGTTAGGGTTAGGGTTAGGTGTTAGGGTTTGAGTTAGGGTTAGGGTTAGGGTTAGGTTTAGATTTAGGGTTATATTTATGTTTAGGTTTTGGGTTAGAATTAGGGTTAGGTTTAGGGTTACGGTTTGGTTTCGGTTAGGGTTAATGTTACGGATAGGGTAAGGGTTAGGTTTGGGGTTAGGGTTTGGTTTAGGGTTACTGTTAGAGGTTGGTTTAGGTTAGGGTTAGGGTTAGGGTTAGGGTTTAGGTTTGGGTTAGGGTTAGGGTAGGATAGGGTTTGGGTTAGGGTTTAGGTTTGGTTTAGGGTTAGGTTTAGGGTTAGTTTTAGGGCTAGGTTTAGGGTTAGGGTTAGGGCTTGGGTTTATGTTAGGGTTAGGGTTAGGGTTAAGGTTAGGTTTAGGGTTAGCTTTAGGCCTAGGGTTAGGGTTAGGGTTAGGGTTAGGGCTTGGGTTTAGGTTAGGGTTAGGGTTAGGGTTAGGGTTAGGTTTAGGGTTAGGTTAGGCTTCGGGTTAGGGTTAGGGTTTAGGTTTCGGTTAGGGTTAGGCTTAGGGTTAGGGTTAGTTTTAGGGCTTGGGTTAGGGTTAGGGTTAGGGTTAGGGCTTGCGTTTAGGTTAGGTTTAAGGTTTGGTTTAGGCTTAGGGTTAGGTTTTGTGTTTGGGTTATTTTTAGGTTTAGGGCTTGGGTTAGGGTTAGGGTTAGGGTTTGGGTTAGAGTAAGGTATCGGGTTAGGGTTTGGGTTAGTTTTAAGGTTAGGGTTAGGGTTTGGGTTAGGGTTTGAGTTAGGGTTAATGTTAGGGTTAGGGTTAGGGGTTAGGGTTAATGTTAGGGTTTGGGTTAGTTTTAGGGTTAGTGTTATGGTTAGCATTTAGGGTAGGGTTTGGTTTAGGGTTAGGGTTAGGGTTAGGGTTACGGCTAGGCGATAGTGATAGAGTTAGAGTTAGGTTTTGAGCTTGGGATAGGGTTAGTGTTAGGGTTAGTATTAGGGTTAGGTTTAGTGTAAGGATTAGGGTTTGAATTTCGGTTAGGGTTAGGGTTAGGGTTAGGGTTAGATTTAGGGTTACCGTTAGAGGTTGGTTTGGGGTTAGGGTTAAGGTTAGGGTTAGGGTTAGGGATTGATTTGGGGTAGGGTTAGTGTTAGGGTTAGGGATAGAGTTTGGGTTAAGGTTAGGGTTAGGGTTAGGGTTACGGTTTAGGTTTGGTTTAGGGTTAGAGTTAGGTTTAGGGTTTGGGTTAGGGTTTAGGTTTGGGTTAGGGTTAGGGTTAGGGTTAGTTTTAGGGTTAGGGTTAGGACTTGGGTTTAGGTTAGGTTTAAGGTTTGGGTTAGACTTAGGCTTAGGGTTTGTGTTTGGGTTAGGTTTAGCTTTAGGGTTAGGGTTAGGGTTAGGGTTACGGTTAGTTTTAGTGCTTGGGTTAGGGTTAGTTTTATTGTTAGGGATTGGGTTTAGGTTAGGTTTAGGGTTTGGGTTAGGCTTAGGTTTAATGTTTTGGTTTGGGTTAGGTTTAGGTTTAGGTTTAGGGTTAGGGTTAGGGTTAGGGTTAGGCTTAGGGTTTGGGTTTGGCTTAGAGTGAGGTATCTGGTTAGGGTTTGCGTTAGGTTTAAGGTTAGGGTTAGGGTTTGGGTTAGGGTTTGGGTTAGGGTTAAGGTTAGTGTTAGGGTTAGGGATTATGGTTAGGGTTAGAGTTACGGTTAGGGTTAGGGTTAGTGTTACCGTTATGATTTGGGGTAGGAATAGGGTTTGGTTTAGGGTTAGGGTTAGGGTTAGGGTTAGTGTTAGGATTTGGGTTAGCGTTAGGTTTAGGGTTAGGGTTAGGGTTAGGGTTTGGGTTAGGGTTATGGTTATGGTTAGGGTTAGGATTAGGGTTTGTGTTAGGTTTAGGTTTAGGGTTAGGATTAGCGTTTGGGTTTGGGTTAGTGTTAGTGTTAGGGTTAGTATTAGGGTTAGGTTTAGTGTTAGGATTAGGGTTTGGGTTTCAGTTAGGGTTAGGGTTAGGGTTTGGCTTTGGGTTAGTGTTAGGGTTTGGGATAGGGTTAGGTGTAGTGTAAGGGTTAGGGTTAGGGTTTGTGTTAGGGTTAGGGTTAGGGTTAGGGTTAGTGTTAGGATTAGGGTTTGTGTTAGGTTTAGGTTTAGGGTTAGGGTTAGTGTTTGGGTTTGGTTAGTGTTAGTGTTAGGGTTAGTGTTTGGTTTAGGGTTAGGGTTAGGGTTAGGGTTAGGGTTAGGATTTGGGTTAGGCTCAGGGGTAGTGTTAGGGTTAGGTTTAGGGTTTGGGTTAGGTTTAGGTTAGGATTAGGGTTAGGGTTAGGGTTAGGGGAAGGGTTAGGTTTAGGTTTAGGGTTAGGGGTGGTTTAGGGTTAGGGTTAGGGTTAGGATTTAAGTTAGGGTTAAGGTTAGCGTTAGGGTTAGGGTTAGTGTTAGGGTTTGGGTTTGAGTTAGGGTTAAGGTTAGGGTTAGGGTTGGGGTTAGTGTTAGGGTTAGGGTTAGGTTGTGGTTTTGGGTTAGGGTTAGGCTTAGGGTTATGGTTAGGGTAAGTGTTAGGGTTAGGGCTTGGGTAAGTATTAGGGTTAGGGTTAGGGTTAGGGTTATGTTTAGGGTTAGGTTTAGGGTTCGGGTTAGGTTTAGGGTGTGGGTTTGGGTGAGGGTTAGGGTTAGGGTTAGGGTTAGGGTGAGAGTTAGGGTTAGGGTTTGGATTAGGGTTAGGGTTAGCTTTATTCTTAGGGTTAGGGTTTGGTTTTGTTTAGGATTAGTGTTAGGGTCAGGGTAAAGGTTAGGGTTAGGGTTAGGGTTAGGGTTCGTTTTAGGGCTTGGGTTAGGGTTCGGGTTAGAGTTAGGGCTTGGGTTTAGGTTAGATTTAGGGTTTGGGTTAGGCTTAGGTTTAGGGTTTGGGTTTGGGTTAGGTTTAGGGTTACGGTTAGGGTTAGGGTTTGGGTTTGGGTTAGAGTAAGGTATAGGTTTAGGGTTGGGGTTAGGTTCAGTGTTAGGGTTACGGTTTGGGTTAGGGTTTGGGTTAGGGTTAAGGTTAGGGTTAGGGTTAGGGGTTAGGGTTAGGGTTAGGATTTGGGTTAGTATTAGTGTTAGGGTTAGGGTTAGGGTTTGGGTTAGGGTTAGGTTTAGGTTTAGGGTTAGTGTTTGGGCTTGGGTTAGGGTTAGAGTTAGGGTTAGGGTTTGGCTTAGGGTTAGGGTTAGGGTTACGGGTAGGCGATAGTGACAGGGTTAGGGTTAGTGTTTGGGTTAGGGTTAGGGTTAGGTTTAGGTTTAGGGTTAGGGTTTGGATTGGTTTAGGGTTAGTGTTAGGCTTAGGGGAAGGATTAGGGTTAGGGTTTAGGTTAGGGGTGGTTTAGCATTAGGGTTAGGGTTAGGATTAAGGTTAGGGTTAAGGTTTAGGTTTGGGTTAGAGTTAGGTTTAGAGTTGGGGTTTGGTTTAGGGTTAGGGTTAGGGATAGGTTTCTGGTTAGGGTTAGAGTTAGGGTTAGGGTTTGGCTTAGGCTTGGGGTTAGGGTTAGGGTAAGTGTTTAGGGTTAGGGCTTGGGTAAGGGTTAGGTTTAGGGTTAGGGTTTGTTAGGGTTACGTTTAGGGTTAGGTTTAGGGTTCGAGTTAGGTTTAGGGTGTGGGTTTTGGTTAGGGTTAGGCTTAGGGTTAGGGTTAGGGTAAGTGTTAGGGTTAGGGTTTGGATTAGGGTTAGGGTTTGCTTTAGTCTTAGGGTTAGGGTTTGGTTTGGTTGAGGGTTAGTGTTAGGTTTAGGGTCAGGGTTAGGGTTAGGTTTAGTGTTAGGGTTAGGGATAGGGTTCGGTTTAGGGTTAGGGTTACGGTTACGGTTACGTTTAGGGTTAAAGATAGGGTTTGTGTTAGGATTAGGGTTAGGGTTAGGTTTAGGGTTTGGGTTAGGGTCAGGGTTAGGGTTAGGTTTAGGTTTAGGGTTAGGGTTTGGGTTTGGGTTAGGGTAAGGTTTAGGGTTTGGTTTAGGGTAAGGGTTAGGGTTGGGGTTAGGTTTAGGTTTAGGGTTAGGATTAGGGTTTGGGTTAGGGTTGGGGTTAGGTTTTGGGTTAGGGTTAGAGTTAATGTTAGGTTTAAGGTTAGGGTTTGGTTTTGCGTTAGGGTTAGCGTACGGGTTTTGGTTTCGATTAGCGTTTGGTTAGGGTTACTGTCAGGGTTTGGGTTTGGGTTAGCATTAGGGTTCGGATTAGGGTTAGTGTTAAGGCTAGGTTTTCGCTTAGGGTTAGGTTTAAGGT
>CM069543.1:59529318-59531818 GCA_035773235.1 Eospalax fontanierii | reverse complement strand
GGTTTAGGGTTAAGGTTAGGGTTAGGGTTAGGGTTAGCTTTAGGGTTTATGTTAGTGTTAGGGTGAGGGTTAGGGTTTGGGTTAGGATTAGGGTTAGGTTTAGGGTTTGGGTTAGGTTTAGGGTCAGGGTTTGGGGTAGGGTTAGGGTTAGGGTTTCGGTTTGTCTTAGGGTTAGGTTTAGGATTAGGGTTAGGGTTAGGGTTAGGGATAAGATTAGGGTTAGGGTTAGGGTTAAGGCTAGGTTTTATGTTAGGGTTAGGTTTAAGGTTAGGGATAGGGTTGAGGTTAGGGTTCGGGTTAAGGTTAAGGTAGGGTTAGGGTTTGGGTTTGGGTTAGGGTTAGGATTACGGTTAGTGTTAGTGTTAGGGTTAGGGTTAGGGTTAAGGTTTGGGTTAGGGTTAGATTTTGGTTAGGGTTAGGTTTAGGGTTAGGGTTAGGGTTTGGTTTAGGGTTAGGGTTGGGGTTTGGGTTAGGGTTAGGTTTAGGTTTAGGGTTTGGGTTTGAGTTAGGGTTAAGGTTAGTTTTAGGATTAGGGTTAGGTACAGGGTTTGAGTTAGGGTTACGTTTAGTGTTAGGGTTAGGGTTAGGGTTTCGGTTAGTATTAGGGTTAGTGTTAGGGTTACGTTTAGGGTTTGGGTTAGGGTTAGGTTGGGGTTAGGTTTTGGGTTTGGGTTAGGGTTAGTTTTAGGGTTTCGGTTTGCGTTAGTGTTAGGGTTAGGGTTAGGCTTAGGTTTAGGGCTAGGGGTTAGGGGTTAGGGCTTCGGCTTAGTGTTTGGGTTAGGGTTAGGGTTAATGTTAGGGTTTGTGTTTGGGTTACGGTTAGGTTTATGATTTGGTGTGGGTTATGGTTAGGGTTAGGGTTAGGGTTTGGGTTATGGTTAGGTTTAGGGTTAGGGTTAAGGTTAGGGTTAGGATTTTGGTTTGGGTTAGGGTTAGTTTTAGGGTTTGGGTTTGCGTTAGGGTTAGGGTTAGCGTTAGGTTTAGGGTTTGGGTTTGGGTTAGGTTTAGGCTTAGGTTTAGGGTTAAGGGTAGGGTTACGAGTAGGGTTAGGGCTTGGGTTTGATTTAGGGTTAGGTTTAGTTTTAGGCTTAGGGTTAGTGATAGGGTTTGGGTGAGGGTTACGGTTAGAGTTAGGAATAGGTTTAGGGTTAGGGTTTGGGTTAGGATTAGGGTTAAGATTAGGTTCAGGGATTGGGTTAGGGTCAGTGTTAGGGTTAGGATAGGGTTTCAATTAGGGTTAGGGTTAGAGTTTGGGTTAGGTTTAGGGTTACGGTTAGGTTTAGGCTTTGGTTTGACTTAGGGTTAGGGTTAGGCTTAGTGTTAGGGTTACGGTTAGGTTTAGCGTTAGGGTTACGGTTAGCGTTAGGGTTAGGTTTTGGGTTAGGGTTAGATTTAGGGTTAGGTTTAGGGTTTGGTTTTGGTTTTGCATTAGGGTTAGCGTTCGGGTATGGGTTTCGGTCAGGGTTAGGGTTAGTGTTAGGTTTAGGGTTTGGGTTAGGGTTAGGGTTAGGGTTAGGATTTCGGTTTGGGTTATGGTTATGGTTAGGGTTAGGGTTAGGGTTTGGGTTTGGGTTTGGGTTAGGGTTACGTTTAGGTTTAGGGTTAGTTTTAGGGTTTTGCTTAGGGTTAGGATTAGGGTTTGGTTAGGGTTAAGGTTTGGGTTAGGGTTAGGCTTAGGGTTAGTGTCGGGGTTAGGGTTATGGTTAGGGTTAGGATTAGGATTAAGGTTAGGTTTAGGGTTAGGTTAGGATTAGGGTTTGTGTTATGGTTAGGGTTATGGTTAGGATTCTGGTTTGGGTGAGGGTTAGGGTTAGGGTGTTGGTTAGGGTTAGGGTTAGGGTTAAGATTAGGGATAGGGTTAGGGTTAGTGTTAGGATTAGGGTTAGGTTTAGAATTAGGGTTAGGTTTAGTGTTAGGGTCAGGGTTTGGGTTAGGGTTTGGTATAGTGTTAGGGTTAGGGTTTGGGTTTGGGTTAGTGTTATTGATAGGTTTAGGGTTAAGTTTAGGTTTAGGGTTAGGGTTAGCTTTAGGGTTTATGTTAGTGTTAGGGTGAGGGTTAGGGTTTGGGTTAGGATTAGGGTTAGGTTTAGGGTTTGGGTTAGGTTTAGGGTCAGGGTTTGGGGTAGGGTTAGGGTTAGGGTTTCGGTTTGTCTTAGGGTTAGGTTTAGGGTTAGGGTTAGGGTCAGGGTTAGGGATAAGATTAGGATTAGGCTTAGGGTTAAGGCTAGGTTTTATGTTAGGGTTAGGTTTAAGGTTAGGGATAGGGTTGAGGTTAGGGTGTGGGTTTGGGGTAGGGTTAGGCTTAGGGTTAGGGTTGGGTTATGGTTAGGGTTACGGTTTGTGTGAGGGTTAAGATTAGGGTTAGGTTTAGTGTTAGGGTTCGAGTTAGGGTTAGGGTAGGGTTAGGGTTTGGGTTTGGGTTAGGGTTAGGATTACGGTTAGTGTTAGTGTTAGGGTTAGGCTTAGGGTTAAGTTTTGGGTTAGGGTTAGATTTTGGTTA
>CM069543.1:59514318-59519318 GCA_035773235.1 Eospalax fontanierii | reverse complement strand
GGTTATGGTTAGGGTTACGGTTTGGTTTTGGGTTTAGGTTAGGGTTAGGGTTAGGTTTTGGGTTACTGTTAGTGTTAAGGTTAGGGTTAGGGTTTGGTTTAGGTTTAGGGTTTCGGTTATGGTTAAGCTTAAGGTTAGGATTGGGTTACGGTTAGGTTTAGGATTCTGGTTTGGGTTAGGGTTAGGGTTAGAGTTAGGGTTTGGGTTTGGTTTAGTGACACGGTTAAGGTTAAGGTTTGGTTTTCTGTTTAGGTTAGGGTTTGAGTTAGGTTTAATATTAGAGTTAGGGTTTGGGTTACGGTTAGGGTGAGGGTTAGGGTTAGGGTTAGGATTAGGGATAGGGTTAGGGTTAGGGTTAGGGTTAGGATTAGGATTAGGGTTAGGATTAGGGTTAGGTTTTGGGTTAGGGTTAGGTTTTGGGTTAGGCTTAGAGTTAGGGTTAGGGTTAGGATTAGGGTTAGGATTTGGGTTAGGGTTAGAGTTAGCGTTAGGTTTAGGGTTAGTGTTTGGTTTTGCGTTAGGGTTAGCATTCGGGTTTGGGTTTCGGTTAGGGATAGGTTAGGGTTAGGGTTAGGGTTGTGGTTTGGGTTAGGATTAGGGTTAGGGTTAGGGTTAGGGTTAGGATTAGGCTTTGGTTTGGGTTAGGGTTAGGGTTAGGATTAGGATTAGGGTTAGGGTTAGGTTTAGGGTTTGTGTTAGTGTTAGGGTTAGGTTTAGGGTTTGGGTTTGAGTTAGGGTTAAGGTTAGTTTTAGGCTTAGTGTTAGGTACAGGGTTTGAGTTAGGGTTACGGTTAGTGTTAGGGTTAGGGTTAGGGTTAGGGTTTCGGTTAGTATTAGGGTTAGTGTTAGGGTTACGTTTAGGGTTTGGGTTAGGGTTAGGTTAGGGTTAGGGTTTGGGTTTGGGTTAGGTTTAGTTTTAGGGTTTCGGTTTGCGTTAATGTTAGGATTAGGGTTAGGCTTAGGTTTAGGGCTAGGGGTTAGGGGTTAGGGCTTCGGCTTAGTGTTTGGGTTAGGGTTATGGTTAGTGTTAGGGTTTGGGTTTGGGTTAGGGTTAGGGTTAGGGTTAAGGCTAGGTTTTGGGTTAGGGTTAGGTTTAAGGTTAGGTTTAGGGTTAGGATTAGGGTTAGGGTTATTGATAAGATTAGGGTTAAGGTTAGGGTTAAGGCTAGGTTTTAGGTTAGGGTTAGGTTTAAGGTTAGGGATAGAGTTGGGGTTAGGGTTTGGGTTTGGGTTGGGGTTAGGCTTAGGATTAGGGTTAGGGTTCCGGTTAGGGCTACGGTTTGTGTGAGGGTTAAGATTAGGGTTAGGGTTAGGGTTAGTGTTGGGGTTAGGCTTAGGATTAGGGTTAGGTTTTCTCTTTGGGTTAGGGTTAGGATTAGGGTTAGGTTTAGGGTAAGGGTTAGGGTTAGAGTTAAGGTTTGGGTTAGGGTTAGTTTTTGGTTAGGGTTAGGTTTAGGTTAGGGTTAGGGTTAGGGTTGGGGTTTGGGTTAGGGTTTCGGTTAGTATTAGGGTTAGTGTTAGGGTTACGTTTAGGGTTTGTTTTAGGGTTAGGTTAGGGTTAGGGTTTGGGTTTGGGTTAGGGTTAGGTTTAGCATTTGGTGTGGGTTATGGTTAGTGTTAGGTTTAGGGTTTGGGTTAGGGTTAGGTTTACGGTTAGAGTTAGGGTTAGGGTTAGGGTTAGGATTTCGGTTTGGGTTAGGGTTCGGTTTAGGCTTAGGTTTAGGTTTTGGGTTAGGGTTAGGGTTAGGGTTAGATTTTGGGTTAGGGTTAGGGTTAGGGTTAGGGTTACGGTTTGGTTTTGGGTTTAGTTTATGTTTAGGGTTAGGGTTAGGTTTAGGGTTAGGGTTAGTGTTACGGTTGGGGTTTGGTTTAGGTTTAGGGTGATGGTTAGGGTTAGTGTTAGGGTTAAGATTCAGGATAGGGTTAGGGTTAGTGTTAGGATTAGGGTTAGGTTTAGGATTAGAGTTAGGTTTTGGTTTAGAGTTAGAGTTAGGTTTACGGTTAGGGTTAGGGTTAGGGTTTGGGTTTCGGTTAGGGTTAGGGTTTGCGTTTGGATTAGGGTTAGGTATAGTGTTAGGGTTAGGGTTTGGGTTTGGGTTAGGGTTAGGTTTAGGGTTAGGGTTAAGGTTAGGGTTAGGGTTAGTGGTAGGGTTACGATTTGGTTTACAGTTAGGGTTACGGTTTGTGTGAGGGTTATTATTAGGTTTAGGGATAGGTTAGGGTTTGGGGTATAGGGTTAGGGTTTGGGTTTGGGTTAGGGTTAGGGTTAGGGTTAAGATTAGGGTTAGTGTTAGGGTTAGGGTTAAGGCTAGCTTTTGGATTAGGCTTAGCTTTAAGGTTTGGTTTAGGGTGAGGGTTAGGGTTTGGGTTTGTGTTAGGGTTAGGTTTAGGTTTAGGGTTAGGGTTAGGTTTTGGGTTAGGGTTAGTTTTTGGTTAGGGTTAGGGTTACGGTTAGGGTTAGGTTTAGGGTTAGGGTTAGTGTCAGGGTTAGGGTTATGGTTAGGGTTAGGTTTAGGATTAGGTTTAGGTTTATGGTTAGGGTTAGGATTAGGGTTTGTGTTAGGGTTAGGGTTAGGGTTAGTGTTAGGATTAGGTTTTGGGTTAGTTTTTGGTATAGTGTTAGGGTTAGGGTTTGGGTTTGAGTTAGTGTTATTGTGAGTGTTAGGGTTAAGGTTAGGGTTAGGGTTAGGGTTAGGGTTAGCTTTAGGGTTTAGGTTAGCGTTAGGGTGAGGGTTAGGGTTAGGGTTAGGATTAGCTTTAGGTTTAGGGTTTGGGTTAGGTTTAGGGTCAGGGTTAGGATTAGGTTTAGTGTTAGGTTTAGGGATAGTGTTTGCTTTAGGGTTAGGGTTACGGTTACGTTTAGGGTTAAGGATAGGGTTTTTGTTAGGAATAGGTTTAGGGTTAGGTTTAGGGTTTGGATTAGGGTTAGGGTTAAGGTTAGGTTTTGGTTTAGGGTTAGGGTTTGGGTTTGGGTTAGGGTAAGGGTTAGGGTTTGGTTTAGGATAAGGGTTAGGGTTGGGGTTAGGTTTAAGTTTAGGGTTAGTCTTAGGGTTAGGGTTAGGGTTAGGGTTAGGTTTTGGGTTAGGGTTAGAGTTAGGGTTAGATGTAAGGTAAGGGTTTGGTGTTGCCTTAGTGTTAGCGTACGGGTTTTGGTTTCGATTACGGTTAGGTTAGGGTTACTGTCAGGGTTTGGGTTTGGTTTAGGATTAGGGTTAGGATTAGGGTTAGGGTTAAGGCTAGGTTCTGGGTTAGGGTTAGGTTTAAGGTTAGGTTTAGGGTCAGGGTTAGGGTTAGGGTTAGGGTTAGGGATAAGATTAGGGTTAGGGTTAGGGTTAAGGCTAGGTTTTAGGTTAGGGTTTGGTTTAAGGTTAGGGTTAGTGTTGAGGTTAGGGATTGGTTTTGGGTTGGGGTTAGGCTTAGGGTTACGGTTAGGGGTACGGTTTGTATGAGGGTTAAGATTAGGGTTAGGGTTAGGGTTAGGGTTCGGGTTAGGGTTAGAGTTTGGGTTTGGGTTTGGGTTTGGGTTAAGGTTAGGATTAGGGTTAGGGTTAGGATTAGGGTTAGGGTTAGGGTTAGGGTTGAGGTTTGGGTTAGGGTTAGTTTTTGGTTAGGGTTAGGTTTAGGGTTAGGGTTAGGGTTTTTGTTAGGGTTAGGGTTAGGGTTAGGGTTAGGGTTAGGTTTAGGTTTAGTGTTTGGGTTTGAGTTAGGGTTAAGGTTAGTTTTAGGCTTAGTGTTAGGTACAGGGTTTGAGTTAGGGTTACGGTTAGTGTTAGGGTTAGGGTTAGGGTTAGGGTTAAGTTTTGAGTTAGTGTTATTGTGAGTGTTAGGGTTAAGTTTAGGGTTAGGGTTAGCTTTAGGGTTTATGTTAGTGTTAGGGTGAGGGTTAGGGTTAGGGTTAGGATTAAGGTTAGGTTTGTGGTTTGGGTTAGGTTTAGGGTCAGGGTTAGGATTAGTTTTAGTGTTAGGGTTAGGGATAGGGTTTGGTTTAGGGTTAGGGTTACGGTTACGGTTACGGTTACGTTTAGGGTTAAGGATAGGGTTTGTGTTAGGATTACGTTTAGGGTTAGGTTTAGGGTTTGGGTTAGGGTTAGGGTTACGGTTAGGGTTATGTTTAGGGTTAAGGTTTGGGTTTGGGTTAGGGTAAGGTTTAGGTTTTGGTTTAGGGTAAGGGTTAGTGTTGGGGTTAGGTTTAGGTTTAGGGTTAGGATTAGGGTTAGGGTTAGCGTTAGGGTTAGGTTTTGGGTTAGGGTTAGAGGTAGGGTTAGGTTTAAGGTTAGGGTTTTGTTTTGCGTTAGTGTTAGCGTACGGGTTTTGGTTTCGGTTATTGTTAGGTTAGGGTTACTGTCAGGGTTTGGGTTACGGTTAGGCTTAAGGTTAGGGTTAGGGTTACGGTTAGGTTTACGGTTTGTGTGAGGGTTAAGATTAGGGTTAGGTTTAGGGTTAGGGTTCGGGTTAGGGTTAGGGTTTGGGTTTGGGTTAGGGTTAGGATTAGGGTTAGGGTTAGGGTTAAGGTTTGTGTTAGGGTTAGTTTTTGGTTCGAGTTAGGTTTAGGGTTAGGGTTAGGGTTGGGGTTTGGGTTAGGTTTAGGTTTAGGTTTAGGGTTTGGGTTTGAGTTAGGGTAAAGGTTAGTTTTATGCTTAGGGTTAGGTACAGGGTTTGAGTTAGGGTTACGGTTAGTGTTAGGGTTAGGGTTAGGGTTAGGGTTTCGGTTAGTATTAGGGTTAGTGTTAGGGTTACGTTTAGGGTTTGGTTTAGAGTTAGGTTAGGGTTAGGGTTTGGTTTGGGTTAGGGTTAATTTTAGGGTTTCGGTTTGCGTTAGTGTTAGGGTTAGGCTTAGGTTTAGGGCTAGGCATTGGGGTTAGGGCTTCGGCTTATTGTTTGGGTTAGGGTTAGGGTTAGTTTTAGGGTTTGGGTTTAGGTTACGGTTAGGTTTAGGATTTGTTGTGCGTTATCGTTTTGGTTATGGTTGGGTGTTGGGTTAGGGTTGGTTTTTGGTTAGG
>CM069543.1:59504318-59509318 GCA_035773235.1 Eospalax fontanierii | reverse complement strand
GGTTTAGGTTAGGGTTAGGGTTAGGGTTAGAGTTAGGGTTAGTGGTTGTGTTAGGGTTAGGGTTTGGATTAGGGTTAGGTTGAGCCTTAGAGTTAGGGTTAGGTTTAGGGTTAGGGTTAGTGGTAGTGGTAGGGTTAGGGTTTGGATTAGGGATAGGTTTAGGGTTAGGGTTAGGGTTTGGGTTAGTGTTAGGGTCACGGTCAGGGTCAGGTTTAGGGTTTGGGTTAGGGTTAAGGTTAGGGTTAGGGTTAGGGTTAGGGTTTGGGTTTAGAGTTACGGTTAGGGTTAAAGTTTGGTTTTGGGTTTAGGTTAGGGTTAGGGTTAGGGTTAATGTTAGAGTTAGGGTTTGGGTTAGGGTTAGGGTGAGGTTTAGGCTTAGAGTTAGGTTTAGGGTTGTGGTTTGGGTTAGGATTAGGGTTAGGGTTTGGGTTAGGGTTAGTTTTTGGTTAGGGTTAGGTTTAGGGTTAGGGTTAGTTTTTGGGTTAGGGTTTGGTATAGGGTTCGGTTTAGGGTTAGGGTTTGGGTTTGAGTTAGGGCTAGGGTTAATTTTAGTCTTACGGTTAGGTACAGGGTTTGAGTTAGTGTTACGATTACTGTTAGGGTTAGGGTTAGGTTTAGGGTTTGGGTTAGGATTAGGGTTAGGGTTAGTGTTAGGTTTAGGCTTTGATTTGGGTTATTGGTAGGGTTAGGGTTAGGGTTTGGGTTAGGGTTAGGTTTACGGTTAGGGTTAGGTTTAATGCTACGGGTTAGGGGTTAGGGCTTAGGCTTAGTGTTAGAGTTAGGGTGAGGGTTAGTGTTAGGGTTTGGGTTTGGGTTAGGGTTAGGTTTAGGGTTTGGGTTTGGGTTAGGTTTAGGCTTAGGTTTAGGGTTTGGGTTAGGGTTAGGGTTAGGGTTAGGGTTTCGGTTAGGGTTAGCGTTAGGGTTTGGGTTTGGGTTAGGGTTAAGGTTAGTTTTAGGCTTAGTGTTAGGTACAGGGTTTGAGTTAGGGTTATGGTTAGTGTTAGGGTTAGGGTTAGGGTTAGGGTTAAGGTTTGAGTTAGTGTTATTGTGAGTGTTAATGTTAAGTTTAGGGTTAGGGTTAGCTTTAGGTTTTATGTTAGTGTTAGGGTGAGGGTTAGGGTTAGGGTTAGGATTAAGGTTAGGTTTGGGGTTTGGGTTAGGTTTAGGGTCAGGGTTAGGATTAGTTTTAGTGTTAGGGTTAGGGATAGGGTTTGGTTTAGGGTTAGGGTTACGGTTACGGTTACGGTTACGTTTAGGGTTAAGGATAGGGTTTGTGTTAGGATTACGTTTAGGGTTAGGTTTAGGGTTTGGGTTAGGGTTAGGGTTACGGTTAGGGTTATGTTTAGGGTTAAGGTTTGGGTTTGGGTTAGGGTAAGGTTTAGGTTTTGGTTTAGGGTAAGGGTTAGTGTTGGGGTTAGGTTTAGGTTTAGGGTTAGGATTAGGGTTAGGGTTAGCGTTAGGGTTAGGTTTTGGGTTAGGGTTAGAGGTAGGGTTAGGGTTTCGGTTAGGGTTAGCGTTAGGGTTTGGGTTTGGGTTAGGGTTAGTTTTAGGGTTTGGTTTTCCGTTAGGGTTAGGGTTAGGGTTAGGGTTTGGTTTAGGGTTAGGGTTAGCGTTAGGGTTAGGGTTTGGGTTTGGGTGAGTGTTAGGTTTAGGGTTAGGGTTAGGGTTAGGGTTACGGTTAGGGTTAGGTTTAGGATTAGGGTTAGGTTTAGCATTAAGGTTAAAGCTAGGTTTTGGGTAATGGTTAGGGTTATGGTTAGGCTTAGCGTTAGGTTTTGGGTTTTATGTTAGGGTTAGGGTTAGGGTTAGGGTTAGAATTTGGGTTTGAGTTAGCGTTAGGGTTTTTTAGTCTTAGGGTTAGATTTAGTGTTTGGGTTAGGGTTAGGGTTATGATTTCGGTTTGGGTTAGGGGTATGGTTAGGGTCTGGGCTAGGGTTTGGGTATGGGTTAGGGTTACGCTTAGGGTTAGCATTTGGTTTTGGGTTTCGGTTAGGGTTAGGGTTAGAGTTAGGGTAAGGGTTAGTGGTTGTGTTAGGGTTAGGATTTGGATTAGGGTTAGGTTGACGGTTAGAGTTAGGATTAGGGTTAGGGTTTGGGTTTGGGTTAGGGTTAGGGTTAAGGTTAGGGTTAGTGTTAGGGTTTGGGTTTGTGTTAGGGTTAAGTTTAGGGTTAGGGTTAGGGTTTGGGATAGGGTTAGAGTCAGGGTCAGGTTTAGGGTTTGGGTTAGGGTTAAGGTTAGGGTTAGGGTTAGGGTTAGTGTTTGGGTTTCGGTAAGGATTAGGGTTAGGGTTAGGGTTAGGTTTTGGGTTACTGTTAGTGTTAAGGTTAGGGTTAGGGTTAGGTTTAGGTTTAGGGTTTCGGTTAGGGTTAAGCTTAGGGTTAGGATTGGGTTACGGTTAGGGTTACGATTCTGGTTTGGGTTAGGGCTAGGGTTAGAGTTAGGGTTTGGGTTTGGTTTAGTGATACGGTTAGGGTTAAGGTTTGGTTTTCTGTTTAGGTTAGGGTTTGGGTTAGGGTTAATGTTAGAGTTAGGGTTTGGGTTACGGTTAGGGTGAGGGTTAGGGTTAGGGTTAGGGTTAGGATTAGGGATAGGGTTAGGGTTAGGGTTAGGGTTAGGATTAGGATTAGGGTTAGGATTAGGGTTAGGTTTTGGGTTAGGGTTAGGTTTTGGGTTAGGCTTAGAGTTAGGGTTAGGGTTAGGATTAGGGTTAGGATTTGGGTTAGGGTTAGAGTGAGGGTTAGGTTTAGGGTTAGTGTTTGGTTTTGAGTTAGGGTTAGCATTCGGGTTTGGGTTTCGGTTAGGGTTAGGTTAGGGTTAGGGTTTTGGTTAGGGTTAGGGTTAGGATTAGGGTTAGGGTTAGGGTTAGGGGTAGGGTTAGGCTTTGGTTTGTGTTAGGGTTGGGGTTTGGGTTAGGATTAGGGTTAGCTTTAGGTTTTGGTTTGGGTTAGGTTTAGGGTTAGGGTTAGGGTTTTGTTTAGGTTTTAGGTTAGGGTTAGGGTTAGTGTTAGGGTTAGGGTTAGGGTTAGTTTTAGTGTTAGGGTTAGGGTTTGGATTAGGGTTATGTTGAGTGTTAGGGTAAGGGTTAGGGTTACGATTAGGGATACAGTTAGCGTTAGGTTTAGGGTTAGGATTAGGGTTAAGGTTAGGATTATGGTTAGGTTTTAGGTTAGGGTTAGAGTTAGGGTTAGGGTTAGGGTTAGGGTTAGGGTTTGGGTTTGCGTAGGGTTAGGGTTAGGGTTTGGGTTAGGTTTAAGGTTAGGGTTAGGTTTTGGGTGAGTGTTAGTGTTAGGGTTAGGGTTAGGTTTAGGGTTAGATTTAGGGTTTTGGTTAGGGTTAAGTTTAGGGTTAGGGTTGGTGTTTGGGTTAGGGTTAGGTTTAGAATTATGGTTAGGGTTCGGGTTAGGGTTAGGGTTTGGGTTTGGGTTAGGGTTAGGATTAGGGTTAGGGTTAGGGTTAAGGTTTGTGTTAGGGTTAGTTTTTGGTCCGAGTTAGGTTTAGGGTTAGGGTTAGGGTTTGGGTTAGGGTTAGGGTTGGGGTTTGGGTTAGGTTTAGGTTTAGGTTTAGGGTTTGGGTTTGAGTTAGGGTAAAGGTTAGTTTTATGCTTAGGGTTAGGTACAGGGTTTGAGTTAGGGTTACGGTTAGTGTTAGGGTTAGGGTTAGGGTTAGGGTTTCGGTTAGTATTAGGGTTAGTGTTAGGGTTACGTCTAGGGTTTGGGCTAGCGTGAGGTCAGGCCTAGGGATTGGGTTTGGGTAAGGGATAGTTTTAGGGTTTCGGTTTGCGTTAGTGTTAGGGTTAGGCTTAGGTTTAGGGCTAGGCATTGGGGTTAGGGCTTCGGCTTATTGTTTGGGTTAGGGTTAGGGTTAGTTTTAGGGTTTGGGTTTAGGTTATGGTAAGGTATAGGTTATGTTGTGGGTTATGGATATGGTTATGGTAAGGGATTGGGTAAGGGTTAGTTTTTGGTTAGGGATAGGTATAGAGTTAAGGTGAGGGTTTGCGTAAGGTTTAGGGTTAGGGTTAGGTTTAGGCTTTGGTTTGACTTAGGGTTAGGGTTAGGCTTAGTGTTAGGGTTATGGTTAGGGTTAGCGTTAGGGTTAGTGTTAGCGTTAGGGTTAGGTTTTGGTTTAGGGTTAGAGTTAGGGTTAGGTTTAGGGTTAGGGTTTGGTTTTGCATTAGGGTTAGCGTTCGGGTATGGGTTTCGTTCAGGGTTAGGGTTAAGGTTAGGGTTAGGGTTTGGTTTTGGGTTAGGATTAGGGTTAGTGTTAGGTTTAGGGTTTGGGTTAGGGTTAGGGTTAGGGTTAGGATTTGGTTTGGGTTAGGGTTATGGTTAGGGTTAGGGTTAGGGTTTGGGTTTGGGTTTGGTTTAGGGTTATGTTTAGCGTTAGGGTTTGGTTTTGGGTTTAGGTTAGGGTTAGGGTTAGGGTTAGAGTTAGGGTTAGTGGTTGTGTTAGGGTTAGGGTTTGGATTAGGGTTAGGTTGAGCCTTAGAGTTAGGGTTAGGTTTAGGGTTAGGGTTAGTGGTAGTGGTAGGGTTAGGGTTTGGATTAGGGATAGGTTTAGGGTTAGGGTTAGGGTTTGGGTTAGTGTTAGGGTCACGGTCAGGGTCAGGTTTAGGGTTTGGGTTAGGGTTAAGGTTAGGGTTAGGGTTAGGGTTAGGGTTTGGGTTTAGAGTTACGGTTAGGGTTAAAGTTTGGTTTTGGGTTTAGGTTAGGGTTAGGGTTAGGGTTAATGTTAGAGTTAGGGTTTGGGTTAGGGTTAGGGTGAGGTTTAGGCTTAGAGTTAGGTTTAGGGTTGTGGTTTGGGTTAGGGTTAGGGTTAGGGTTTGGGTTAGGGTTAGTTTTTGGTTAGGGTTAGGTTTAGGGTTAGGGTTAGTTTTTGGGTTAGGGTTTGGTTTAGGGTTCGGTTTAGGGTTAGGGTTTGGGTTTGAGTTAGGGCTAGGGTTAATTTTAGTCTTACGGTTAGGTACAGGGTTTGAGTTAGTGTTACGATTACTGTTAGGGTT
>CM069543.1:59471818-59476818 GCA_035773235.1 Eospalax fontanierii | reverse complement strand
GTTTGGGTTTGGGTTAGGGTAAGGTTTAGGTTTTGTTTTAGGGTAAGGGTTAGTGTTGGGGTTAGGTTTAGGTTTAGGATTAGGATTAGGATTAGGGTTATGGTTAGGGTTAGGGTTAGGTTTTGGGTTAGGGTTAGAGTTAGGGTTAGGTTTAAGTTTAGGGTTTGGTTTTGCGTTAGGGTTAGCGTACGTGTTTTGGTTTCAGGTAGGGTTAGGTTAGGGTTACTGTCAGGGTTTGGGTTTGGGTTAGGATTAGGGTTAGGATTAAGGCTAGGTTTTGGGTTAGGGTTAGGTTTAAGGTTAGGTTTAGGGTTAGGGTTAGGTTTAAGGTTAGGTTTTGGGTTTGAGTTAGGGCTACGGTTAGTTTTAGTCTTAGGGTTAGTTATAGGGTTTGAGGTAGGGTTACGAATAGTGTTAGCGTTAGGGTTAGGTTTAGGTTTTGGGTTAGGATTAGGGTTAGGGTTAGTGTTAGGTTTAGGCTTTGGTTTGGGTTATTGTTAGGGTTAGGTTTAGGGTTAGGGTTAGGTTTAGGGCTAGGGGTTAGGGGTTAGGGCTTAGGCTTAGTGTTAGAGTTAGGGTTAGGGTTTGGGTTTGGGTTAGCGTTAGGGTTAGGGTTTGGTTTACGGTTAGGGTTACGGTTTGTGTGAGGGTTAGTATTAGGTTTAGGTTTAGTTTAGGGTTTGGGTAGAGGGTTAGGGTTTGGGTTTGGGTTAGGGTTAGGGTTAGGGTTAGGGTTAAGTTTAGGGTTAGTGTTAGAGTTAGGGTTAAGGCTAGCTTTTGGGCTAGGCTTAAGTTTAAGGTTTGGTTTAGGGTGAGGGTTAGGGTTTGGGTTTGTGTTAGGGTTAGTGTTAGGTTTAGGCTTAGGGTTAGTTATAGGGTTTGAGTTAGGGTTACGATTAGTGTTAGCGTTAGGGTTAGGTTTAGGTTTTGGGTTAGGATTAGGGTTAGGGTTAGTGTTAGGTTTAGGCTTTGGTTTGGGTTATTGTTAGGGTTAGGGTTAGGTTTAGGGTTAGGGTTAGGTTTAGGGCTAGGGGTTAGGGGTTAGGGCTTAGGCTTAGTGTTAGAGTTAGGGTTAGGGTTAGTGTTAGGGTTTGGGTTTGGGTTAGCGTTAGGGTTAGGGTTTGGGTTTGGGTTAGGTTTAGGCTTAGGTTTAGGGTTTGGGTTCGGGTTAGGGTTAGGGTTAGGGTTTCGGTTTGGCTTAGTGTTAGGTTTAGGGTTTGCTTTAGGGTTAGGGTTAGGGTTAGGGTTTGCGTTTGAGTTAGGGTTAGGGATAGTTTTAGGCTTAGTGTTAGGGATACGTTTTGGGTTAGAGTTACGGTTAGGGTTAGGGTTAGGGTTAGGGTTAGGGTTAGGTTTTGGGTTAGGATTAGAGTGAGGGTTAGGTTAGGTATTGGTTTAGGGTTAGGGTTAGAATCAGGGTTAGTGTTTGGTTTTGGGTTACGGTTAGGCTTAGGGTTTGGGTTAGGGTTACGTTTAGGGTTAGGTATGGGTTACGGTTAGGGTTAATGTTAGGGGTTGGGTTAGGGTTATGTTTAGGGTTAGGGATTAGGGGTTAGGGGTTAGGCGTAGTGTTAGGGTTAGTGTTTGGGTTAGTTTTGGGGTTTGGGTTTTCGTTAGGGTTAGAGTTAGGGTTTGGGTTTGGGTTTGCATTAGGGTTAGGGTTAGGGTTAGGGTTAGGATTAGTGTTAGCATTAGAGTTTGTGTTTGGGTTAGGTTTAGGGTTAGGTTTAGGGTTTTATTTAGGGTTAGGATTAGGGTTTGGGTTAGGGTTATGTTTTGGGTTAGGGTTAGGGATAGGGTTAGTGTCAGGGTTAGGGTTATGGTTAGGGTTAGGGTTAGGGTTAGGGTTTGGGTTTGGGTTAGGGTTAGAGTTTGGGTTTGGATTAGGGTTAGGTATAGTGTTAGGGATAGGGTTTGGGTTTGGGTTAGGTTTAGGTTTAGGGTTAGGGTTAAGGTTAGGGTTAGGGTTAGTGTTAGGGTTAGGGTTTGGTTTACGGTTAGGGTTACGGTTTGTGTGAGGGTTACTATTAGGTTTAGGTTTAGGTTAGGGTTTGGGTAGAGGGTTAGGGTTTGGGTTTGGGTTACGGTTAGGGTTAGGGTTAGGGTTAAGATTAGGGTTAGTGTTAGGGTTAGGGTTAAGGCTAGCTTTTGGGATAGGCTTAAGTTTAAGGTTTGGTTTAGGGTGAGGGTTAGGGTTTGGGTTTGCGTTAGGGTTAGGGTTCGGTTTAGGCTTAGGGTTAGGGTTTGGGTTAGGTTTAGTTTTTGGTTAGGGTTAGGTTTAGGGTTAGGGTTAGGGTTTTTATTAGGGTTTGGGTTAGGGTTTGGGTTAGGGTTAGGTTTTAGGTTAGGGTTAGAGTTAGGGTTAGGGTTAGGGTTTGGGTTAGGTTTAAGGTTAGGGTTACGGTTAGGGTTAGGGTTAGGGTTAGAGTTAGGATGAGGGTTTAGGTTTAGGGTTAGAGTTAGGGTTAGGGTTTAGGGTTAGGGTTAGGGTTAGGGTTAGGGTTAGGGTTAGGATTTGGTTTGGTTTAGGGTTAGTGTGAGGTTTAGGGGAAGGGTTAGGGTTAGGTTTAGGTTTAGGGGTGGTTTAGGGTTAGCGTTAGGGGTAGGATTAATGTTAGGGTTAAGGTTTAGGTTTGGGTTAGAGTTAGGTTTAGAGTTGGGGTTTGCTTTAAGGTTAGGTTTAGGGTTAGGGTTGGGGTTAGGGTTAGGGTTAGGGTTAGGGTTAGGTTTAGGATTAGGGTTAGGTTTAGGTTTAGGTTTTTGGTTAGGGTTAGGGTTAGGGTTTGTTTTGGGTTAGGGTTAATGTTATGGATCGTGTAAGGTTAGGTTTGGGGTTAGGGTTAGGTTTAGGGTTACTGTTAGAGGTTGGTTTAGGGTTAGGGTTAGGTTTAGGGTTAGGGTTAGGGTTAGGGTTAGGGTTAGGGTTAGGGATTGGTTTGGGGTAGGGTTAGTGTTAGGGTTAGGGATACAATTTAGGTTAAGTTTAGGGTTAGGGTTAGGGTTAGGGTTAGGGTTAGGGCTTGGGTTTAATTTAGGTTTAAGTTTTGGGTTAGGCTTACGGTTAGGGTTTGTGTTTGGGTTAAGTTTAGCTTTAGGGTTAGTGTTAGGGTTAGCGTTAGTTTTAGGGCTTGGGTTAGGGTTATTGTTAGGGTTAGGTTTTGGGTTTAGGTTAGGTTTAGGGTTAGGGTTTGGGTTAGAGTAAGGTATCGGGTTAGGGTTTGGGTTAGGTTTAAGGTTAGGGTTACGGTTTGGGTTAGGGTTTGGGTTAGGGTTAGGGTTAGGTTTAGGGTTAGCGTTAGGCTTTGGGTTAGGGTTAGGGTTATGGTTAGAGTTAGGATTAGGGTTATGGTTAGGGTTAGGGTTTGGGTTAGGGTTAGTGTTAGGGTTTGGGTTTGAGTTAGGGTTAGGGTTAGGGTTAGGGTCAGGGTTATGGTTAGTGTTAGGGTTAGGGTTAGGGTGTTGGTTTGGGTTAGGTTTAGGCTTACGGTTAGGGTTAGGGTAAGTGTTAGGATTAGGGCTTTTGTAAGGGTTAGGGTTAGAGTTAAGGTTAGGTTTAGGGTTTCGTTTAGGGTTAGCTTTAGGGTTCGGGTTAGGTTTAGTGTGTGGGTTTGTGTTAGGGTTAGGCTTAGTGTTAGGGTTAGGGTAAGTGTTAGGTTAGGGTTTGGATTAGGGTTAGGGTTAGGTTCAGGCTTAGGGTTAGGTTTTGGTTTGGTTTAGGGTTAGTGTTAGGGTTAGGGTAAGGGTTAGGGTTAGGGTTAGGGTTAGGGTTAGGATTATTTTTAGGGCTTGGGTTAGGGTTAGGGTTAGGGTTAGGGAATGGGTTTAGGTTAGGTTTAGGGTTTGGGTTAGTCTTAGGGTTAGGTTTTGTGTTTGGGGTAGGATTAGGTTTAGGGTTAGGGTTAGGGTTATGGTTAGGGTTTGGGTTAGGGTTAGGGTTAGGGTTAGGGTTAGGGTTAGGGTTAGGGTTAGGTTTAGGGTAAGGGTTAGTGTTACGGTTAGGGTTTTGGTTAGGTTTAGCGTGATGTTTAGGGTTAGTGTTAAGGTTAAGATTAGGGATACGGTTAGGGTTAGTGTTAGGATTAGGGTTAGGTTTAGGATTAGAGTTAGGTTTTGGGTTAGGGTTAGAGTTAAGGTTAGGGTTAGGGTTAAGTTTAGGGTTAGGGTTAGTGTTAGGGTTAGGGTTTGGGTTAGGTTTAGGGTCAGGGTTAATATTAGGTTTACTGTTAGGGTTAGGGATAGGGTTTGGTTTAGGGTTACGGTTACGGTTACGGTTACTTTTAGGGTTAAGGAAAGGGTTTGTGCTAGGATTAGGATTAGGGTTAGGTTTAGGGTTTGGGTTAGGTTTAGGGTCAGGGTTAGGATTAGGTTTAGTGTTAGGGTTAGGGATAGGGTTTGGTTTAGGGTTAGGGTTACAGTTACGGTTAGGTTTAGGGTTAAGGATAGGGATTGTGTTAGGATTAGGGTTAGGGTTAGTTTTAGGGTTTGGGTTAGGGTTAGGATTAGGTTTAGGTTTAGGTTTAGGGTTATGGTTTGGGTTTGGGTTAGGGTAAGGTTTAGGTTTTGGTTTAGGGTAAGGGTTAGGGTTGGGGTTAGGTTTAGGTTTAGGATTAGGATTAGGATTAGGGTTAGGGTTAGGGTTAGGGTTAGGTTTTGTGTTAGGGTTAGAGTTAGGGTTAGGTTTAAGTTTAGGGTTTGGTTTTGCGTTAGGGTTAGCGTACGGGTTTTGGTTTCGGGTAGGGTTAGGTTAGGGTTACTGTCAGGGTTTGGGTTTGGGTTAGGATTAGGGTTAGGATTAAGGCTAGGTTTTGGGTTAGGGTTAGGTTTAAGGTTAGGTTTAGGGTTAGGGTTAGGGTTAGGGTTATGGTTTGGGTTTGAGTTAGGGCTAAGGTTAGTTTTAGTCTTAGGGTTAGTTATAGGGTTTGAGGTAGGGTTACGATTAGTGTTAGCGTTAGGGTTAGGTTTAGGTTTTGGGTTAGGATTAGGGTTAGGGTTAGTGTTAG
>CM069543.1:59449318-59451818 GCA_035773235.1 Eospalax fontanierii | reverse complement strand
TAGGTTTAGGGCTAGGGGTTAGGGGTTAGGGCTTAGGCTTAGTGTTAGATTTAGGGTTAGGGTTTGGGTTTGGGTTAGATTTAGGCTTAGGTTTAGGGTTTGGGTTAGGGTTAGGGTTAGGGTTAGGGTTTCGATTAGGGTTAGCGTTAGGGTTTGGGTTTGGCTTAGGGTTAGTTTTAAGGTTTGGGTTTGCGTTAGGGTTAGGGTTAGGGTTTGGTTTAGGGTTAGGGTTAGCGTTATGGTTAGGGTTTGGGTTTGTGTGAGTGTTAGGTTTAGGGTTAGGTTGGGGTTAGGGTTAGGTTTAGGATTAGGGTTAGGGTCAGGGTTAAGGTTAAAGCTAGGTTTTGGGTAATGGTTAGGGTTATGGTTAGGCTTAGGGTTAGGGTTTGGGTTTCAGTTAGGGTTAGGGTTTTTTAGTCTTAGGTTAGGGTTAGGGTTTGGGTTAGGGTTACGTTTAGAGTTAGGGTTAGGTTTAGGGTTAGGGTTTGGGTTAGGATTAGGGTTATGATTATGTTCAGGGTTTGGGTTAGGGTTAGGGTTAGGGTTTCGGTTTGGCTTAGGGTTAGGTTTAGGGTTTGGTTTAGGGTTAGGGTTAGGGTTAGGGTTTGCGTTTGAGTTAGGGTTAGGGTTAGTTTTAGGCTTAGGGTTAGGGATAGGTTTTGGGTTAGGGTTACGGTTAGGGTTAGGGTTAGGGTTAGGGTTAGGGTTTGGGTTAGGATTAGGGTGAGGGTTAGGTTAGGTATTGGTTTAGGGTTAGGGTTAGAATCAGGGTTAGTGTTTGGGTTTGGGTTACGATTAGGTTTAGGGTTTGGGTTAGGGTTACGTTTAGGGTTAGGTATGGGTTACAGTTAGGGTTAATGTCAGGGGTTGGGTTAGGGTTATGTTTAGGGTTAGGAATTAGGGGTTAGGGGTTAGGCATAGTGTAAGGGTTAGTGTTTGGGTTAGTGTTGGGGTTTGGGTTTTCATTAGGGTTAGAGTTAGGGTTTGGGTTTGGGTTTGCATTAGGGTTAGGGTTAGGGTTAGGGTTAGGATTAGTGTTAGCATTAGAGTTTGTGTTTGGGATAGGTTTAGGGTTAGGGTTAGGGTTTTGATTAGGGTTAGGATTTGGGTTTGGGTTAGGGTTAAGTTTTGGGTTAGGGTTAGGGTTAGGGTTAGTGTCAGGGTTAGGGTTATGGTTAGGGTTAGGGTTAGGGTTAGGGTTTGGGTTTGGGTTAGGGTTAGGGTTTGGGTTTGGATTAGGGTTAGGTATAGTGTTAGGGTTAGGGTTTGGGTTTGGGTTAGGGTTAGGTTTATGGTTAGGGTTAAGGTTAGGGTGAGGGTTAGTGTTAGGGTTAGGGTTTGGTTTACGGTTAGGGTTGTGGTTTGTGTGAGGGTTAGTATTAGGTTTAGGTTTAGGTTAGGGTTTGGGTAGAGGGTTAGGGTTTGGGTTTGGGTTAGGGTTAGGGTTAGGGTTAGGGTTAAGATTAGGGTTAGTGTTAGAGTTAGGGTTAAGGCTAGCTTTTGGGCTAGGCTTAAGTTTAAGGTTTGGTTTAGGGTGAGGGTTAGGTTTTGGGTTTGTGTTAGGGTTAGTGTTAGGTTTAGGCTTAGGGTTAGTTATAGGGTTTGAGTTAGGGTTACGATTAGTGTTAGCGTTAGGGTTAGGTTTAGGTTTTGGGTTAGGATTAGGGTTAGGGTTAGTGTTAGGTTTAGGCTTTGGTTTGGGTTATTGTTAGGGTTAGGGTTAGTTTAGGGTTAGGGTTAGGTTTAGGGCTAGGGGTTAGGGGTTAGGGCTTAGGCTTAGTGTTAGAGTTAGGGTTAGGGTTAGTGTTAGAGTTTGGGTTTGGGTTAGCGTTAGGGTTAGGGTTTGGGTTTGGGTTAGGTTTAGACTTAGGTTTAGGGTTTGGGTTCGTGTTAGGGTTAGGGTTAGGGTTTCAGTTAGGGTTAGCGTTAGGGTTTGGGTTTGGCTTAGGGTTAGTTTTAAGGTTTGGGTTTGCATTAGGGTTAGGGTTAGGGTTAGGGTTTGGTTTAGGGTTAGGGTTAGCGTTATGGTTAGGGTTTGGGTTTGGGTGAGTGTTAGGTTTAGGGTTAGGTTTAGGGTTAGGGTTAGGGTTAGGTTTAGGATTAGGGTTAGGGTTAGGGTTAAGGTTAAAGCTAGGTTTTGGGTAATGGTTAGGGTTATGGTTAGGCTTAGGGTTAGGTTTTGGGTTTGGGTTAGGGTTAGGGTTTATTAGTCTTAGGTTAGGGTTAGGGTTTGTGTTAGGGTTACGTTTAGAGTTAGGGTTAGGTTTAGGGTTAGGGTTTGGGTTAGGATTAGGGTTATGATTATGTTCAGGGTTTGGGTTAGGGTTAGGGTTAGGGTTTCGGTTTGGCTTAGGGTTAGGTTTAGGGTTTGGTTTAGGGTTAGGGTTAGGGTTAGGGTTTGCGTTTGAGTTAGGGTTAGGGTTAGTTTTAGGCTTAGGGTAAGGGATAGGTTTTGGGTTAGGGTTACGGTTAGGGTTAGGGTTAGGGTTAGGGTTTGGGT
>CM069543.1:59441818-59446818 GCA_035773235.1 Eospalax fontanierii | reverse complement strand
GTTAGGGTTAGCGTACGGGTTTTGGTTTCGGTTAGGGTTAGGTTAGGGTTACTGTCAGGGTTTGGGTTTGGTTTAGGATTAGGGTTAGGATTAGGGTTAGGGTTAAGGCTAGGTTTTGGGTTAGGGTTAGGTTTAAGGTTAGGTTTAGGGTTAGGGTTAGGGTTAGGGTTAGGGATAAGATTAGGGTTAGGGTTAGGGTTAAGGCTAGGTTTTAGGTTAGGGTTAGGTTTAAGGTTAGGGTTACTGTTGAGGTTAGGGTTTGGGTTTGGGTTGGGGTTAGGCTTAGGTTTAGGGTTAGGGTTACGATTAGGGGTACGGTTTGTGTGAGGGTTAAGATTAGGGTTAGGGTTAGGGTAAGGGTTCGGGTTAGGGTTAGGGTTAGGGTTAGGGTTTGGGTTTGGTTTAGGGTTAGGATTAGGGTTAGGGTTAGGATTAGGGTTAGGGTTAGGGTTAAGGTTTGGGTTAGGGTTAGTTTTTGGTTAGGGTTAGGTTTAGGATTAGGGTTAGGGTTTGGGTTAGGGTTAGGGTTGGGGTTTGGGTTAGGGTTAGGTTTAGGTTTAGGGTTTGGGTTTGAGTTAGGGTTAAGTTTAGTTTTAGGCTTAGTGTTAGGTCCAGGGTTTGAGTTAGGGTTACGGTTAGTGTTATGGTTAGGTTTAGGTTTAGGGTTTCGGTTAGTATTAGGGTTAGTGTTAGGGTTACGTTTAGGGTTTGGGTTAGGGTTAGGTTAGGGTTAGGGTTTGGGTTTGGGTTAGGGTTAGTTTTAGGTTTTCGGTTTGCGTTAATGTTAGGATTAGGGTTAGGCTTAGGTTTAGGGCTAGGGGTTAGGGGTTAGGTCTTCGGCTTAGTGTTTGGGTTAGGGTTAGGGTTAGTGTTAGGGTTTGGGTTTGGGTTAGGGTTAGGTTTACGGTTAGGGTTAGAGTTAGGGTTAGGGTTAGGATTTCGGTTTGGGTTAGGGTTAGGTTTAGGCTTAGGTTTAGGATTTGGGTTAGGGTTAGGGTTAGGGTTCGATTTTGGGTTAGGGTTAGGGTTAGGGTTAGGTTTAGGGTTAGGGTTACGGTTTGGTTTTGGGTTTAGATTATGTTTAGGGTTAGGGTTAGGTTTAGGGTTAGGGTTAGGATTAGGGTTAGGGTTAGGGTTAGGGTTAGGGTTTCGGTTAGTATTAGGGTTAGTGTTAGGGTTACGTTTAGGGTTTGGGTTAGGGTTAGGTTAGGGTTAGGGTTTGGGTTTGGGTTAGGGTTAGTTTTAGGGTTAGGGTTAGGGTTAGGGTTAGGGTTAGGTTAGAGTTTGGGTTAGGATTAGGGTGAGGGTTAGGTTAGGTATTGGTTTAGGGTTAGGGTTAGAATCAGGGTTAGGGTTAGGGTTAGGGTTAGGGTTAGGGTTAGGGTTAGGGTTCGGGTTAGGGTTTGGGTTAGGGTTTGGTTTAGGGTTAGGGTTTGGGTTTGGGTTAGGGTAAGTTTTAGGGTTTATTTTAGGGTAAGGGTTAGGTTTGGGGTTAGGTTTAGGTTTAGGGTTAGGATTATGGTTAGGGTTAGTGTTAGGGTTAGGTTTTGGGTTAGGGTTAAAGTTAGGGTTAGGTGTAAGGTAAGGGTTTGGTTTTGCGTTAGGGTTAGCGTACGGGTTTTGCTTTCGGTTAGGGTTAGGTTAGGGTTACTGTCAGGGTTTGGGTTTGGTTTAGGATTAGGGTTAGGATTAGGGTTAGGGTTAAGGCTAGGTTTTGGGTTAGGGTTAGGTTTAAGGTTAGGTTTAGGGTTAGGGTTAGGGTTAGGGTTAGGGATAAGATTAGGGTTAGGGTTAGGGTTAAGGCTAGGTTTTAGGTTAGGTTTAGGTTTAAGGTTAGGGTTAGTGTTGAGGTTAGGGTTTGGGTTTGGGTTGGGGTTAGGCTTAGGTTTAGGGTTAGGGTTAGGGTTTGGGTTTGGTTTAGGGTTAGGATTAGGGTTAGGGTTAGGATTAGGGTTAGGGTTAGGGTTAGGGTTAAGGTTTGGGTTAGGGTTAGTTTTTGGTTAGGGTTAGGTTTAGGGTTAGGGTTAGAGTTTGGGTTAGGGTTAGGGTTGGGGTTTGGGTTAGGGTTAGGTTTAGGTTTAGGGTTTGGGTTTGAGTTAGGGTTAAGGTTAGTTTTAGGCTTAGTGTTAGGTACAGGGTTTGAGTTAGGATTACGGTTAGTGTTATGGTTAGGGTTAGGTTTAGGGTTTCGGTTAGTATTAGGGTTAGTGTTAGGGTTATGTTTAGGGTTTGGGTTAGGGTTAGGTTAGGGTTTGGGTTTGGGTTAGGGTTAGTTTTAGGGTTTCGGTTTGAGTTAATGTTAGGATTAGGGTTAGGCTTAGGTTTAGGGCTAGGGGTTAGGGGTTAGGGCTTCGGCTTAGTGTTTGGGTTAGGGTTAGGGTTAGTGTTAGGGTTTGGGTTTGGGTTAGGGTTAGGTTTAGCATTTGGTGTGGGTTATAGTTAGTGTTAGGGTTAGGGTTTGGTTTAGGGTTAGGTTTACGGTTAGGGTTAGGGTTAGGGTTAGGATTTCGGTTTGGGTTAGGGTTAGGTTTAGGCTTAGGTTTAGGGTTTGGGTTAGGGTTAGGGTTAGGGTTCGATTTTGGGTTAGGGTTAGGGTTAGGGTTAGGGTTACGGCCTGGTTTTGGGTTTAGGTTATGTTTATGGTTAGGGTTAGGTTTAGGGTTAGGGTTAGGATTAGGGTTAGGGTTAGGGTTAGGGTTAAGGTTTGGTTTAGGGTTAGTTTTTGGTTAGGGTTAGGGTTAGGGTTTGGGTTAGGGTTAGGGTTGGGGTTTGGGTTAGGGTTAGGGTTAGGTTTAAGTTTAGGGTTTGGATTTGAGTTAGGGTTAAGGTTAGTTTTAGGCTTAGTGTTAGGTACAGGGTTTGAGTTTGGGTTACGGTTAGTGTTAGGGTTAGGGTTAGGGTTAGGGTTTCGGTTAGTGTTAGGGTTACGTTTAGGGTTTGGGTTAGGGTTAGGTTAGGGTTAGGGTTTGGGTTTGGGTTAGGGTTAGTTTTAGGGTTAGGGTTAGGGTTACTGTTAGCTTTAGGTTAGGGTTTGGGTTAGGATTAGGGTGAGCGTTAGGTTAGGTATTGGTTTAGGGTTAGGGTTAGAATCAGGGTTAGGGTTAGGGTTAGGGTTAGGGATAGGGTTTAGGGTTAGGGTTAGGGTTAGGGTTAGGGTTAGGGTTATTTTTAGGGCTTGGGTTAGGGTTAGGGTTACGGTTAGGGATTGGGTTTAGGTTAGGTTTAGGGTTTGGGTTAGTCTTAGGGTTAGGTTTTGTGTTTGGGGTAGGATTAGGTTTAGGGTTAGGGTTAGGGTTAGGGTTGGGGTTTGGGTTGGGGTTAGGGTTAGGGTTAGGGTTAGGGTTAGGGTTAGGTTTAGGGTTAGGGTTAGTGTTACGGTTAGGGTTTTGGTTAGGTTTAGCGTGATGTTTAGGGTTAGTGTTAGGGTTAAGATTAGGGATACGGTTAGGGTTAGTGTTAGGATTAGGGTTAGGTTTAGGATTAGAGTTAGGTTTTGGGTTAGGGTTAGAGTTAAGATTAGGGTTAGAGTTCGGGTTTGGGTTTGGGTTAGGGTTAGGGTTAGTGTTTTTCTTTGGATTAGGGTTAGGTATAGTGTTAGGGTTAGGATTTGGGTTTGGGTTAGGGTTAGGTTTAGGGTTAGGGTTAAGTTTAGGGTTAGGGTTAGTGTTAGAGTTAGGGTTTGGGTTAGGTTTAGGGTCAGGGTTAATATTAGGTTTACTGTTAGGGTTAGGGATTGGGTTTGGTTTAGGGTTACGGTTACGGTTACGGTTACTTTTAGGGTTAAGGAAAGGGTTTGTGTTAGGATTAGGGTTAGGGTTAGGTTTAGGGTTTGGGTTAGGTTTAGGGTCAGGGTTAGGATTAGGTTTAGTGTTAGGGTTAGGGATAGGGTTTGGTTTAGGGTTAGGGTTACGGTTACGGTTACGTTTAGGGTTAAGGATAGGGATTGTGTTAGGATTAGGGTTAGGGTTAGTTTTAGGGTTTGGGTTAGGGTTAGGATTAGGTTTAGGTTTAGGTTTAGGGTTATGGTTTGGGTTTGGGTTAGGGTAAGGTTTAGGTTTTGGTTTAGCGTAAGGGTTAGGGTTGGGGTTAGGTTTAGGTTTAGGATTAGGATTAGGATTAGGGTTAGTGTTAGGGTTAGGGTTAGGTTTTGGGTTAGGGTTAGAGTTAGGGTTAGGTTTAAGTAGAGGGTTTGGTTTTGCGTTAGGGTTAGCGTACGGGTTTTGGTTTCGGGTAGGGTTAGGTTAGGGTTACTGTCAGGGTTTGGGTTTGGGTTAGGATTAGGTTTAGGATTAAGGCTAGGTTTTGGGTTAGGGTTAGGTTTAAGGTTAGGTTTAGGGTTAGGGTTAGGGTTAGGGTTAGGTTTTGGGTTTGAGTTAGGGCTACGGTTAGTTTTAGTCTTAGGGTTAGTTATAGGGTTTGAGGTAGGGTTACGATTAGTGTTAGCGTTAGGGTTAGGTTTAGGTTTTGGGTTAGGATTAGGGTTAGGGTTAGTGTTAGGTTTAGGTTTAGGATTAGGATTAGGATTAGGGTTAGTGTTAGGGTTAGGGTTAGGTTTTGGGTTAGGGTTAGAGTTAGGGTTAGGTTTAAGTAGAGGGTTTGGTTTTGCGTTAGGGTTAGCGTACGGGTTTTGGTTTCGGGTAGGGTTAGGTTAGGGTTACTGTCAGGTTTTGGGTTTGGGTTAGGATTAGGGTTAGGATTAAGACTAGGTTTTGGGTTAGGGTTAGGTTTAAGGTTAGGTTTAGGGTTAGGGTTAGGGTTAGGGTTAGGTTTTGGGTTTGAGTTAGGGCTACGGTTAGTTTTAGTCTTAGGGTTAGTTATAGGGTTTGAGGTAGGGTTACGATTAGTGTTAGCGTTAGGGTTATGTTTAGGTTTTGGGTTAGGATTAGGGTTAGGGTTAGTGTTAGGTTTAGGCTTTGGTTTGGGTTATTGTTAGGGTTAGGTTTAGGGTTAGGGTTAGGTTTAGGGCTAGGGGTTAGGGGTTAGGGCTTAGGCTTAGTGTT
>CM069543.1:59424318-59436818 GCA_035773235.1 Eospalax fontanierii | reverse complement strand
TTTTTAGGGCTTGGGTTAGGTTTAGGGTTAGGGTTAGGGATTGGGTTTAGGTTAGGTTTAGGGTTTGGGTTAGTCTTAGGGTTAGGTTTTGTGTTTGGGGTAGGATTAGGTTTAGGGTTAGGGTTAGGGTTTGGGTTAGGGTTAGGGTTAGGGTTAGGGTCTGGGTTAGGATTAGGTTTACTGTTAGGGTTAGGGATAGGGTTTGGTTTAGGGTTACGGTTACGGTTACGGTTACTTTTAGGGTTAAGGAAAGGGTTTGTGCTAGGATTAGGGTTAGGGTTAGGTTTAGGGTTTGGGTTAGGTTTAGGGTCAGGGTTAGGATTAGGTTTAGTGTTAGGGTTAGCGATAGGGTTTGGTTTAGGGTTAGGGTTACGGTTACGGTTACGTTTAGGGTTAAAGATAGGGATTGTGTTAGGATTAGGGTTAGGGTTAGTTTTAGGGTTTGGGTTAGGGTTAGGATTAGGTTTAGGTTTAGGTTTAGGGTTATGGTTTGGGTTTGGGTTAGGGTAAGGTTTAGGTTTTGGTTTAGGGTAAGGGTTAGGGTTGGGGTTAGGTTTAGGTTTAGGATTAGGATTAGGATTAGGGTTAGGGTTAGGGTAAGGGTTAGGTTTTGGGTTAGGGTTAGAGTTAGGGTTAGGTTTAAGTTTAGGGTTTGGTTTTGCGTTAGGGTTAGCGTACGGGTTTTGGTTTCGGGTAGGGTTAGGTTAGGGTTACTGTCAGGGTTTGGGTTTGGGTTAGGATTAGGGTTAGGATTAAGGCTAGGTTTTGGGACAGGGTTAGGTTTAAGGTTAGGTTTAGGGTTAGGGTTACGGTTAGGGTTGGGGTTTGGGATTCAGTTAGGGCTACGGTAAGTTTTAGTCTTAGGGTTAGTTATAGGGTTTGAGGTAGGGTTACGATTAGTGTTAGCGTTAGGGTTATGTTTAGGTTTTGGGTTAGGATTAGGGTTAGGGTTAGTGTTAGGTTTAGGCTTTGGTTTGGGTTATTGTTAGGGTTAGGTTTAGGGTTAGGGTTAGGTTTAGGGCTAGGGGTTAGGGGTTAGGGCTTAGGCTTAGTGTTAGATTTAGGGTTAGGGTTTGGGTTTGGGTTAGATTTAGGCTTAGGTTTAGGGTTTGGGTTAGGGTTAGGGTTAGGGTTAGGGTTTCGATTAGGGTTAGCGTTAGGGTTTGGGTTTGGCTTAGGGTTAGTTTTAAGGTTTGGGTTTGCGTTAGGGTTTGGGTTAGGGTTTGGTTTAGGGTTAGGGTTAGCGTTATGGTTAGGTTTTGGGTTTGTGTGAGTGTTAGGTTTGGGGTGAGGTTAGGGTTAGGGTTAGGTTTAGGATTAGGGTTAGGGTCAGGGTTAAGGTTAAAGCTAGGTTTTGGGTAATGGTTAGGGTTATGGTTAGGCTTAGGGTTAGGGTTTGGGTTTCAGTTAGGGTTAGGGTTTTTTAGTCTTAGGTTAGGGTTAGGGTTTGGGTTAGGGTTACGTTTAGAGTTAGGGTTAGGTTTAGGGTTAGGGTTTGGGTTAGGATTAGGGTTATGATTATGTTCAGGGTTTGGGTTAGGGTTAGGGTTAGGGTTTCGGTTTGGCTTAGGGTTAGGTTTAGGGTTTGGTTTAGGGTTAGGGTTAGGGTTAGGGTTTGCGTTTGAGTTAGGGTTAGGGTTAGTTTTAGGCTTAGGGTTAGGGATAGGTTTTGGGTTAGGGTTACGGTTAGGGTTAGGGTTAGGGTTAGGGTTAGGGTTTGGGTTAGGATTAGGGTGAGGGTTAGGTTAGGTATTGGTTTAGGGTTAGGGTTAGAATCAGGGTTAGTGTTTGGGTTTGGGTTACGATTAGGTTTAGGGTTTGGGTTAGGGTTACGTTTAGGGTTAGGTATGGGTTACAGTTAGGGTTAATGTCAGGGGTTGGGTTAGGGTTATGTTTAGGGTTAGGAATTAGGGGTTAGGGGTTAGGCATAGTGTTAGGGTTAGTGTTTGGGTTAGTGTTGGGGTTTGGGTTTTCATTAGGGTTAGAGTTAGGGTTTGGGTTTGGGTTTGCATTAGGGTTAGGGTTAGGGTTAGGGTTAGGATTAGTGTTAGCATTAGAGTTTGTGTTTGGGATAGGTTTAGGGTTAGGGTTAGGGTTTTGATTAGGGTTAGGATTTGGGTTTGGGTTAGGGTTAAGTTTTGGGTTAGGGTTAGGGTTAGGGTTAGTGTCAGGGTTAGGGTTATGGTTAGGGTTAGGGTTAGGGTTAGGGTTTGGGTTTGGGTTAGGGTTAGGGTTTGGGTTTGGATTAGGGTTAGGTATAGTGTTAGGGTTAGGGTTTGGGTTTGGGTTAGGGTTAGGTTTATGGTTAGGGTTAAGGTTAGGGTGAGGGTTAGTGTTAGGGTTAGGGTTTGGTTTACGGTTAGGGTTATGGTTTGTGTGAGGGTTAGTATTAGGTTTAGGTTTAGGTTAGGGTTTGGGTAGAGGGTTAGGGTTTGGGTTTGGGTTAGGGTTAGGGTTAGGGTTAGGTTTAAGATTAGGGTTAGTGTTAGAGTTAGGGTTAAGGCTAGCTTTTGGGCTAGGCTTAAGTTTAAGGTTTGGTTTAGGGTGAGGGTTAGGTTTTGGGTTTGTGTTAGGGTTAGTGTTAGGTTTAGGCTTAGGGTTAGTTATAGGGTTTGAGTTAGGGTTACGATTAGTGTTAGCGTTAGGGTTAGGTTTAGGTTTTGGGTTAGGATTAGGGTTAGGGTTAGTGTTAGGTTTAGGCTTTGGTTTGGGTTATTGTTAGGGTTAGGGTTAGTTTAGGGTTAGGGTTAGGTTTAGGGCTAGGGGTTAGGGGTTAGGGCTTAGGCTTAGTGTTAGAGTTAGGGTTAGGGTTAGTGTTAGAGTTTGGGTTTGGGTTAGCGTTAGGGTTAGGGTTTGGGTTTGGGTTAGGTTTAGACTTAGGTTTAGGGTTTGGGTTCGTGTTAGGGTTAGGGTTAGGGTTTCAGTTAGGGTTAGCGTTAGGGTTTGGGTTTGGCTTAGGGTTAGTTTTAAGGTTTGGGTTTGCATTAGGGTTAGGGTTAGGGTTAGGGTTTGGTTTAGGGTTAGGGTTAGCGTTATGGTTAGGGTTTGGGTTTGGGTGAGTGTTAGGTTTAGGGTTAGGTTTAGGGTTAGGGTTAGGGTTATGGTTAGGGTTAGGGTTAGGGTTAGGGTTAGGGTTAGGATTTGGTTTGGTTTAGGCTTAGTGTGAGGTTTAGGGGAAGGGTTAGGGTTAGGTTTAGGGTTAGGGGTGGTTTAGGGTTAGGGTTAGGGGTAGGATTAATGTTAGGGTTAAGGTTTAGGTTTGGGTTAGAGTTAGGTTTAGAGTTGGGGTTTGCTTTAAGGTTAGGTTTAGGGTTAGGGTTGGGGTTAGGGTTAGGGTTAGGGTTAGGGTTAGGGTTAGGTTTAGGATTAGGGTTTGGTTTAGGTTTAGGTTTTTGGTTAGGGTTAGGGTTAGGGTTTGTTTTAGGTTAGGGTTAATGTTATGGATCATGTAAGGTTAGGTTTGGGGTTAGGGTTAGGTTTAGGGTTACTGTTAGAGGTTGGTTTAGGGTTAGGGTTAGGTTTAGGGTTAGGGTTAGGGTTAGGGTTAGGGTTAGGGTTAGGGATTGGTTTGGGGTAGGGTTAGTGTTAGGGTTAGGGATACAATTTAGGTTAAGGTTAGGGTTAGGGTTAGGGTTAGGGTTAGGGTTAGGGTTAGGGCTTGGGTTTAATTTAGGTTTAAGTTTTGGGTTAGGCTTACGGTTAGGGTTTGTGTTTGGGTTAAGTTTAGCTTTAGGGTTAGTGTTAGGGTTAGCGTTAGTTTTAGGGCTTGGGTTAGGGTTATTGTTAGGGTTAGGGATTGGGTTTAGGTTAGGTTTAGGGTTAGGGTTAGTGTTAGGGTTAGGGTTTGGGTTTGGGTTAGAGTAAGGTATCGGGTTAGGGTTTGGGTTAGGTTTAAGGTTAGGGTTACGGTTTGGGTTAGGGTTTGGGTTAGGGTTAGGGTTAGGTTTAGGGTTAGCGTTAGGGTTTGGGTTAGGGTTAGGGTTATGGTTAGAGTTAGGATTAGGGTTATGGTTAGGGTTAGGGTTTGGGTTAGGGTTAGTGTTAGGGTTTGGGTTTGAGTTAGGGTTAGGGTTGGGGTAAGGGTCAGGGTTATGGTTAGTGTTATGGTTAGGGTTAGGGTGTGGGTTTGGGTTAGGTTTAGGCTTACAGTTAGGGTTAGGGTAAGTGTTAGGATTAGGGCTTTTGTAAGGGTTAGGGTTAGGGTTAAGGTTAGGTTTAGGGTTTCGTTTAGGGTTAGCTTTAGGGTTCGGGTTAGGTTTAGTGTGTGGTTTGTGTTAGGGTTAGGCTTAGGGTTAGGGTTAGGGTAAGTGTTAGGTTAGGGTTTGGATTAGGGTTAGGGTTAGGTTCAGGCTTAGGGTTAGGTTTTGGTTTGGTTTAGGGTTAGTGTTAGGGTTAGGGTAAGGGTTAGGGTTAGGGTTAGGGTTAGGGTTAGGGTTATTTTTAGGGCTTGGGTTAGGTTTAGGGTTAGGGTTAGGGATTGGGTTTAGGTTAGGTTTAGGGTTTGGGTTAGTCTTAGGGTTAGGTTTTGTGTTTGGGGTAGGATTAGGTTTAGGGTTAGGGTTAGGGTTTGGGTTAGGGTTAGGGTTAGGGTTAGGGTCTGGGTTAGGATTAGGTTTACTGTTAGGGTTAGGGATAGGGTTTGGTTTAGGGTTACGGTTACGGTTACGGTTACTTTTAGGGTTAAGGAAAGGGTTTGTGCTAGGATTAGGGTTAGGGTTAGGTTTAGGGTTTGGGTTAGGTTTAGGGTCAGGGTTAGGATTAGGTTTAGTGTTAGGGTTAGCGATAGGGTTTGGTTTAGGGTTAGGGTTACGGTTACGGTTACGTTTAGGGTTAAAGATAGGGATTGTGTTAGGATTAGGGTTAGGGTTAGTTTTAGGGTTTGGGTTAGGGTTAGGATTAGGTTTAGGTTTAGGTTTAGGGTTATGGTTTGGGTTTGGGTTAGGGTAAGGTTTAGGTTTTGGTTTAGGGTAAGGGTTAGGGTTGGGGTTAGGTTTAGGTTTAGGATTAGGATTAGGATTAGGGTTAGGGTTAGGGTTAGGGTTAGGTTTTGGGTTAGGGTTAGAGTTAGGGTTAGGTTTAAGTTTAGGGTTTGGTTTTGCGTTAGGGTTAGCGTACGGGTTTTGGTTTCGGGTAGGGTTAGGGTAGGGTTACTGTCAGGGTTTGGGTTTGGGTTAGGATTAGGGTTAGGATTAAGGCTAGGTTTTGGGTTAGGGTTAGGTTTAAGGTTAGGTTTAGGGTTAGGGTTAGGGTTAGGGTTAGGGTTTGGGTTTGAGTTAGGGCTACGGTTAGTTTTAGTCTTAGGGTTAGTTATAGGGTTTGAGGTAGGGTTACGATTAGTGTTAGCGTTAGGGTTAGGTTTAGGTTTTGGGTTAGGATTAGGGTTAGGGTTAGTGTTAGGTTTAGGCTTTGGTTTGGGTTATTGTTAGGGTTAGGTTTAGGGTTAGGGTTAGGTTTAGGGCTAGGGGTTAGGGGTTAGGGCTTAGGCTTAGTGTTAGATTTAGGGTTAGGGTTTGCGTTTGGGTTAGATTTAGGCTTAGGTTTAGGGTTTGGGTTAGGGTTAGGGTTAGGGTTAGGGTTTCGATTAGGGTTAGCGTTAGGGTTTGGGTTTGGCTTAGGGTTAGTTTTAAGGTTTGGGTTTGCGTTAGGGTTAGGGTTAGGGTTTGGTTTAGGGTTAGGGTTAGCGTTATGGTTAGGGTTTGGGTTTGTGTGAGTGTTAGGTTTAGGGTTAGGTTAGGGTTAGGGTTAGGTTTAGGATTAGGGTTAGGGTCAGGGTTAAGGTTAAAGCTAGGTTTTGGGTAATGGTTAGGGTTATGGTTAGGCTTAGGGTTAGGGTTTGGGTTTCAGTTAGGGTTAGGGTTTTTTAGTCTTAGGTTAGGGTTAGGGTTTGGGTTAGGGTTACGTTTAGAGTTAGGGTTAGGTTTAGGGTTAGGGTTTGGGTTAGGATTAGGGTTATGATTATGTTCAGGGTTTGGGTTAGGGTTAGGGTTAGGGTTTCGGTTTGGCTTAGGGTTAGGTTTAGGGTTTGGTTTAGGGTTAGGGTTAGGGTTAGGGTTTGCGTTTGAGTTAGGGTTAGGGTTAGTTTTAGGCTTAGGGTTAGGGATAGGTTTTGGGTTAGGGTTACGGTTAGGGTTAGGGTTAGGGTTAGGGTTAGGGTTTGGGTTAGGATTAGGGTGAGGGTTAGGTTAGGTATTGGTTTAGGGTTAGGGTTAGAATCAGGGTTAGTGTTTGGGTTTGGGTTACGATTAGGTTTAGGGTTTGGGTTAGGGTTACGTTTAGGGTTAGGTATGGGTTACAGTTAGGGTTAATGTCAGGGGTTGGGTTAGGGTTATGTTTAGGGTTAGGAATTAGGGGTTAGGGGTTAGGCATAGTGTTAGGGTTAGTGTTTGGGTTAGTGTTGGGGTTTGGGTTTTCATTAGGGTTAGAGTTAGGGTTTGGGTTTGGGTTTGCATTAGGGTTAGGGTTAGGGTTAGGGTTAGGATTAGTGTTAGCATTAGAGTTTGTGTTTGGGATAGGTTTAGGGTTAGGGTTAGGGTTTTGATTAGGGTTAGGATTTGGGTTTGGGTTAGGGTTAAGTTTTGGGTTAGGGTTAGGGTTAGGGTTAGTGTCAGGGTTAGGGTTATGGTTAGGGTTAGGGTTAGGGTTAGGGTTTGGGTTTGGGTTAGGGTTAGGGTTTGGGTTTGGATTAGGGTTAGGTATAGTGTTAGGGTTAGGGTTTGGGTTTGGGTTAGGGTTAGGTTTATGGTTAGGGTTAAGGTTAGGGTGAGGGTTAGTGTTAGGGTTAGGGTTTGGTTTACGGTTAGGGTTATGGTTTGTGTGAGGGTTAGTATTAGGTTTAGGTTTAGGTTAGGGTTTGGGTAGAGGGTTAGGGTTTGGGTTTGGGTTAGGGTTAGGGTTAGGGTTAGGTTTAAGATTAGGGTTAGTGTTAGAGTTAGGGTTAAGGCTAGCTTTTGGGCTAGGCTTAAGTTTAAGGTTTGGTTTAGGGTGAGGGTTAGGTTTTGGGTTTGTGTTAGGGTTAGTGTTAGGTTTAGGCTTAGGGTTAGTTATAGGGTTTGAGTTAGGGTTACGATTAGTGTTAGCGTTAGGGTTAGGTTTAGGTTTTGGGTTAGGATTAGGGTTAGGGTTAGTGTTAGGTTTAGGCTTTGGTTTGGGTTATTGTTAGGGTTAGGGTTAGTTTAGGGTTAGGGTTAGGTTTAGGGCTAGGGGTTAGGGGTTAGGGCTTAGGCTTAGTGTTAGAGTTAGGGTTAGGGTTAGTGTTAGAGTTTGGGTTTGGGTTAGCGTTAGGGTTAGGGTTTGGGTTTGGGTTAGGTTTAGACTTAGGTTTAGGGTTTGGGTTCGTGTTAGGGTTAGGGTTAGGGTTTCAGTTAGGGTTAGCGTTAGGGTTTGGGTTTGGCTTAGGGTTAGTTTTAAGGTTTGGGTTTGCATTAGGGTTAGGGTTAGGGTTAGGGTTTGGTTTAGGGTTAGGGTTAGCGTTATGGTTAGGGTTTGGGTTTGGGTGAGTGTTAGGTTTAGGGTTAGGTTTAGGGTTAGGGTTAGGGTTAGGTTTAGGATTAGGGTTAGGGTTAGGGTTAAGGTTAAAGCTAGGTTTTGGGTAATGGTTAGGGTTATGGTTAGGCTTAGGGTGAGGTTTTGGGTTTGGGTTAGGGTTAGGGGGTATTAGTCTGAGGTTAGGGTTAGGGTTTGTGTTAGGCTTACGTTTAGAGTTAGGGTTAGGTTTAGGGTTAGGGTTTGGGTTAGGATTAGGGTTATGATTATGTTCAGGGTTTGGGTTAGGGTTAGGGTTAGGGTTTCGGTTTGGCTTAGGGTTAGGTTTAGGGTTTGGTTTAGGGTTAGGGTTAGGGTTAGGGTTTGCGTTTGAGTTAGGGTTAGGGTTAGTTTTAGGCTTAGGGTTAGGGATAGGTTTTGGGTTAGGGTTACGGTTAGGGTTAGGGTTAGGGTTAGGGTTTGGGTTAGGATTAGGGTGAGGGTTAGGTTAGGTATTGGTTTAGGATTAGGGTTAGAATCAGGGTTAGTGTTTGGGTTTGGGTTACGGTTAGGTTTAGGGTTTGGGTTAGGGTTACGTTTAGGGTTAGGTATGGGTTACGGTTAGGGTTAATGTTAGGGGTTGGGTTAGGGTTATGTTTAGGGTTAGGGATTAGGGGTTAGGGGTTAGGCGTAGTGTGGGGGTTAGTGTTTGGGTTAGTGTTGGGGTTTGGGTTTTGGTTAGGGTTTGGGTTAGGGTTTGGGTTTGGGTTTGCATTAGGGTTAGGGATAGGGTTAGGGTTAGGATTAGTGTTAGCATTAGAGTTTGTGTTTGGGTTAGGTTTAGGGTTAGTGTTAGGGTTTTATTTAGGGTTAGGATTAGGGTTTGGGTTAGGGTTAAGTTTTGGGTTAGGGTTAGGGTTAGGGTTAGTGTCAGGGTTAGGGTTATGGTTAGGATTAGGGTTAGGGTTAGGGTTTGGGTTTGGGTTAGGGTTAGGGTTTGGGTTAAGGCTAGCTTTTGGGCTAGGCTTAAGTTTAAGGTTTGGTTTAGGGTGAGGGTTAGGGTTTGGGTTTGTGTTAGGGTTAGGGTTAGGTTTAAGCTTAGGGTTAGGGTTTGGGTTAGGTTTAGTTTTTGGTTAGGGTTAGGTTTAGGTTTAGGGTTAGGGTTTTTATTAGGGTTTGGGTTAGGGTTTGGGTTAGGGTTCGGTTTAGGATTAGGGTTTGGGTTAAAGTTAGGATTAGGGTTAGGTTTTAGGTTAGGGTTAGAGTTAGGGTTAGGGTTAGGGTTAGGGTTAGGGTTTGGGTTTGCGTAGGGTTATGGTTAGGGTTTGGGTTAGGTTTAAGGTTAGGGTTAGGGTTAGGGTTTGGGGTTGGGTTAGGGTTAGGGTTAGGGTTAGGGTTAGGTTTTGGGTTAGTGTTAGTGTTAGGGTTAGGGTTAGGTTTAGGGTTAGGTTTAGGGTTTTAGGGTTAGGGTTAGGGTTAGGGTTAGGGTTAGGGTTAGGGTTTGGGTTTGGTTTAGGGTTAGGATTAGGGGTAGGGTTAGGATTAGGGTTAGGGTTAGGGTTTGTTTTGGGTTAGGGTTAATGTTATGGATCGTGTAAGGTTAGGTTTGGGGTTAGGGTTAGGTTTAGGGTTACTGTTAGAGGTTGGTTTAGGGTTAGGGTTAGGTTTAGTGTTAGGGTTAGCGATAGGGTTTGGTTTAGGGTTAGGGTTACGGTTACGGTTACGTTTAGGGTTAAAGATAGGGATTGTGTTAGGATTAGGGTTAGGGTTAGTTTTAGGGTTTGGGTTAGGGTTAGGATTAGGTTTAGGTTTAGGTTTAGGGTTATGGTTTGGGTTTGGGTTAGGGTAAGGTTTAGGTTTTGGTTTAGGGTAAGGGTTAGGGTTGGGGTTAGGTTTAGGTTTAGGATTAGGATTAGGATTAGGGTTAGGGTTAGGGTTAGGGTTAGGTTTTGGGTTAGGGTTAGAGTTAGGGTTAGGTTTAAGTTTAGGGTTTGGTTTTGCGTTAGGGTTAGCGTACGGGTTTTGGTTTCGGGTAGGGTTAGGTTAGGGTTACTGTCAGGGTTTGGGTTTGGGTTAGGATTAGGGTTAGGATTAAGGCTAGGTTTTGGGTTAGGGTTAGGTTTAAGGTTAGGTTTAGGGTTAGGGTTAGGGTTAGGGTTAGGGTTTGGGTTTGAGTTAGGGCTACGGTTAGTTTTAGTCTTAGGGTTAGTTATAGGGTTTGAGGTAGGGTTACGATTAGTGTTAGCGTTAGGGTTAGGTTTAGGTTTTGGGTTAGGATTAGGGTTAGAGTTAGTGTTAGGTTTAGGCTTTGGTTTGGGTTATTGTTAGGGTTAGGTTTAGGGTTAGGGGTAGGTTTAGGGCTAGGGGTTAGGGGTTAGGGCTTAGGCTTAGTGTTAGATTTAGGGTTAGGGGTTGGGTTTGGGTTAGATTTAGGCTTAGGTTTAGGGTTTGGGTTAGGGTTAGGGTTAGGGTTAGGGTTTCGATTAGGGTTAGCGTTAGGGTTTGGGTTTGGCTTAGGGTTAGTTTTAAGGTTTGGGTTTGCGTTAGGGTTAGGGTTAGGGTTTGGTTTAGGGTTAGGGTTAGCGTTATGGTTAGGGTTTGGGTTTGTGTGAGTGTTAGGTTTAGGGTTAGGTTAGGGTTAGGGTTAGGTTTAGGATTAGGGTTAGGGTCAGGGTTAAGGTTAAAGCTAGGTTTTGGGTAATGGTTAGGGTTATGGTTAGGCTTAGGGTTAGGGTTTGGGTTTCAGTTAGGGTTAGGGTTTTTTAGTCTTAGGTTAGGGTTAGGGTTTGGGTTAGGGTTACGTTTAGAGTTAGGGTTAGGTTTAGGGTTAGGGTTTGGGTTAGGATTAGGGTTATGATTATGTTCAGGGTTTGGGTTAGGGTTAGGGTTAGGGTTTCGGTTTGGCTTAGGGTTAGGTTTAGGGTTTGGTTTAGGGTTAGGGTTAGGGTTAGGGTTTGCGTTTGAGTTAGGGTTAGGGTTAGTTTTAGGCTTAGGGTTAGGGATAGGTTTTGGGTTAGGGTTACGGTTAGGGTTAGGGTTAGGGTTAGGGTTAGGGTTTGGGTTAGGATTAGGGTGAGGGTTAGGTTAGGTATTGGTTTAGGGTTAGGGTTAGAATCAGGGTTAGTGTTTGGGTTTGGGTTACGATTAGGTTTAGGGTTTGGGTTAGGGTTACGTTTAGGGTTAGGTATGGGTTACAGTTAGGGTTAATGTCAGGGGTTGGGTTAGGGTTATGTTTAGGGTTAGGAATTAGGGGTTAGGGGTTAGGCATAGTGTTAGGGTTAGTGTTTGGGTTAGTGTTGGGGTTTGGGTTTTCATTAGGGTTAGAGTTAGGGTTTGGGTTTGGGTTTGCATTAGGGTTAGGGTTAGGGTTAGGGTTAGGATTAGTGTTAGCATTAGAGTTTGTGTTTGGGATAGGTTTAGGGTTAGGGTTAGGGTTTTGATTAGGGTTAGGATTTGGGTTTGGGTTAGGGTTAAGTTTTGGGTTAGGGTTAGGGTTAGGGTTAGTGTCAGGGTTAGGGTTATGGTTAGGGTTAGGGTTAGGGTTAGGGTTTGGGTTTGGGTTAGGGTTAGGGTTTGGGTTTGGATTAGGGTTAGGTATAGTGTTAGGGTTAGGGTTTGGGTTTGGGTTAGGGTTAGGTTTATGGTTAGGGTTAAGGTTAGGGTGAGGGTTAGTGTTAGGGTTAGGGTTTGGTTTACGGTTAGGGTTATGGTTTGTGTGAGGGTTAGTATTAGGTTTAGGTTTAGGTTAGGGTTTGGGTAGAGGGTTAGGGTTTGGGTTTGGGTTAGGGTTAGGGTTAGGGTTAGGTTTAAGATTAGGGTTAGTGTTAGAGTTAGGGTTAAGGCTAGCTTTTGGGCTAGCCTTAAGTTTAAGGTTTGGTTTAGGGTGAGGGTTAGGTTTTGGGTTTGTGTTAGGGTTAGTGTTAGGTTTAGGCTTAGGGTTAGTTATAGGGTTTGAGTTAGGGTTACGATTAGTGTTAGCGTTAGGGTTAGGTTTAGGTTTTGGGTTAGGATTAGGGTTAGGGTTAGTGTTAGGTTTAGGCTTTGGTTTGGGTTATTGTTAGGGTTAGGGTTAGTTTAGGGTTAGGGTTAGGTTTAGGGCTAGGGGTTAGGGGTTAGGGCTTAGGCTTAGTGTTAGAGTTAGGGTTAGGGTTAGTGTTAGAGTTTGGGTTTGGGTTAGCGTTAGGGTTAGGGTTTGGGTTTGGGTTAGGTTTAGACTTAGGTTTAGGGTTTGGGTTCGTGTTAGGGTTAGGGTTAGGGTTTCAGTTAGGGTTAGCGTTAGGGTTTGGGTTTGGCTTAGGGTTAGTTTTAAGGTTTGGGTTTGCATTAGGGTTAGGGTTAGGGTTAGGGTTTGGTTTAGGGTTAGGGTTAGCGTTATGGTTAGGGTTTGGGTTTGGGTGAGTGTTAGGTTTAGGGTTAGGTTTAGGGTTAGGGTTAGGGTTAGGTTTAGGATTAGGGTTAGGGTTAGGGTTAAGGTTAAAGCTAGGTTTTGGGTAATGGTTAGGGTTATGGTTAGGCTTAGGGTTAGGTTTTGGGTTTGGGTTAGGGTTAGGGTTTATTAGTCTTAGGTTAGGGTTAGGGTTTGTGTTAGGGTTACGTTTAGAGTTAGGGTTAGGTTTAGGGTTAGGGTTTGGGTTAGGATTAGGGTTATGATTATGTTCAGGGTTTGGGTTAGGGTTAGGGTTAGGGTTTCGGTTTGGCTTAGGGTTAGGTTTAGGGTTTGGTTTAGGGTTAGGGTTAGGGTTAGGGTTTGCGTTTGAGTTAGGGTTAGGATTAGTTTTAGGCTTAGGGTTAGGGATAGGTTTTGGGTTAGGGTTACGGTTAGGGTTAGGGTTAGGGTTAGGTTTTGGGTTAGGATTAGGGTGAGGGTTAGGTTAGGTATTGGTTTAGGATTAGGGTTAGAATCAGGGTTAGTGTTTGGGTTTGGGTTACGGTTAGGTTTAGGGTTTGGGTTAGGGTTACGTTTAGGGTTAGGTATGGGTTACGGTTAGGGTTAATGTTAGGGGTTGGGTTAGGGTTATGTTTAGGGTTAGGGATTAGGG
>CM069543.1:59416818-59421818 GCA_035773235.1 Eospalax fontanierii | reverse complement strand
TTGGGTTTGGGTTGGGGTTAGGCTTAGGGTTAGGGTTAGGGTTACGATTAGGGGTACGGTTTGTGTGAGGGTTAAGATTAGGGTTAGGGTTAGGGTTAGGGTTAGGGTTTGGGTTAGGATTAGGGTGAGCGTTAGGTTAGGTATTGGTTTAGGGTTAGGGTTAGAATCAGGGTTAGGGTTAGGGTTAGGGTTAGGGTTAGGGTTAGGATTAGGGTTAGGGTTTGGGTTAGGGTTTGGGTTAGGGTTATGGTTAAGGTTAGGGTTAGGGTTAGGGTTAAGTTTAGGGTTTGGGTTAGGGTTAGGGGTAGGGTTAGGGTTAGGGTTAGGTTAGGGTTATGGTTAGGGTTAGGGTTAGGGTTAGGGTTAGGATTAGGGTTAGGGTTTAGGGTTAGGGTTAGGGTTAGTGTTAGGGTTAGGGTTTAGGGTTAGGGTTAGGGTTAGGGTTATGGTTAGGGTTAGGGTTAGGGTTAGGGTTAGGGTTAGGATTTGGTTTGGTTTAGGGTTAGTGTGAGGTTTAGGGGAAGGGTTAGGGTTAGGTTTAGGGTTAGGGGTGGTTTAGGGTTAGGGTTAGGGGTAGGATTAATGTTAGGGTTAAGGTTTAGGTTTGGGTTAGAGTTAGGTTTAGAGTTGGGGTTTGCTTTAAGGTTAGGTTTAGGGTTAGGGTTGGGGTTAGGGTTAGGGTTAGGGTTAGGGTTAGGGTTAGGTTTAGGATTAGGGTTTGGTTTAGGTTTAGGTTTTTGGTTAGGGTTAGGGTTAGGGTTTGTTTTAGGTTAGGGTTAATGTTATGGATCATGTAAGGTTAGGTTTGGGGTTAGGGTTAGGTTTAGGGTTACTGTTAGAGGTTGGTTTAGGGTTAGGGTTAGGTTTAGGGTTAGGGTTAGGGTTAGGGTTAGGGTTAGGGTTAGGGATTGGTTTGGGGTAGGGTTAGTGTTAGGGTTAGGGATACAATTTAGGTTAAGGTTAGGGTTAGGGTTAGGGTTAGGGTTAGGGTTAGGGTTAGGGCTTGGGTTTAATTTAGGTTTAAGTTTTGGGTTAGGCTTACGGTTAGGGTTTGTGTTTGGGTTAAGTTTAGCTTTAGGGTTAGTGTTAGGGTTAGCGTTAGTTTTAGGGCTTGGGTTAGGGTTATTGTTAGGGTTAGGGATTGGGTTTAGGTTAGGTTTAGGGTTAGGGTTAGTGTTAGGGTTAGGGTTTGGGTTTGGGTTAGAGTAAGGTATCGGGTTAGGGTTTGGGTTAGGTTTAAGGTTAGGGTTACGGTTTGGGTTAGGGTTTGGGTTAGGGTTAGGGTTAGGTTTAGGGTTAGCGTTAGGGTTTGGGTTAGGGTTAGGGTTATGGTTAGAGTTAGGATTAGGGTTATGGTTAGGGTTAGGGTTTGGGTTAGGGTTAGTGTTAGGGTTTGGGTTTGAGTTAGGGTTAGGGTTGGGGTTAGGGTCAGGGTTATGGTTAGTGTTAGGGTTAGGGTTAGGGTGTGGGTTTGGGTTAGGTTTAGGCTTACAGTTAGGGTTAGGGTAAGTGTTAGGATTAGGGCTTTTGTAAGGGTTAGGGTTAGGGTTAAGATTAGGTTTAGGGTTTCGTTTAGGGTTAGCTTTAGGGTTCGGGTTAGGTTTAGTGTGTGGTTTGTGTTAGGGTTAGGCTTAGGGTTAGGGTTAGGGTAAGTGTTAGGTTAGGGTTTGGATTAGGGTTAGGGTTAGGTTCAGTCTTAGGGTTAGGTTTTGGTTTGGTTTAGGGTTAGTGTTAGGGTTAGGGTAAGGGTTAGGGTTAGGGTTAGGGTTAGGGTTAGGGTTATTTTTAGGGCTTGGGTTAGGTTTAGGGTTAGGGTTAGGGATTGGGTTTAGGTTAGGTTTAGGGTTTGGGTTAGTCTTAGGGTTAGGTTTTGTGTTTGGGGTAGGATTAGGTTTAGGGTTAGGGTTAGGGTTTGGGTTAGGGTTAGGGTTAGGGTTAGGGTCTGGGTTAGGATTAGGTTTACTGTTAGGGTTAGGGATAGGGTTTGGTTTAGGGTTACGGTTACGGTTACGGTTACTTTTAGGGTTAAGGAAAGGGTTTGTGCTAGGATTAGGGTTAGGGTTAGGTTTAGGGTTTGGGTTAGGTTTAGGGTCAGGGTTAGGATTAGGTTTAGTGTTAGGGTTAGGGATAGGGTTTGGTTTAGGGTTAGGGTTACGGTTACGGTTACGTTTAGGGTTAAAGATAGGGATTGTGTTAGGATTAGGGTTAGGGTTAGTTTTAGGGTTTGGGTTAGGGTTAGGATTAGGTTTAGGTTTAGGTTTAGGGTTATGGTTTGGGTTTGGGTTAGGGTAAGGTTTAGGTTTTGGTTTAGGGTAAGGGTTAGGGTTGGGGTTAGGTTTAGGTTTAGGATTAGGATTAGGATTAGGGTTAGGGTTAGGGTTAGGGTTAGGTTTTGGGTTAGGGTTAGAGTTAGGGTTAGGTTTAAGTTTAGGGTTTGGTTTTGCGTTAGGGTTAGCGTACGGGTTTTGGTTTCGGGTAGGGTTAGGTTAGGGTTACTGTCAGGGTTTGGGTTTGGGTTAGGATTAGGGTTAGGATTAAGGCTAGGTTTTGGGTTAGGGTTAGGTTTAAGGTTAGGTTTAGGGTTAGGGTTAGGGTTAGGGTTAGGGTTTGGGTTTGAGTTAGGGCTACGGTTAGTTTTAGTCTTAGGGTTAGTTATAGGGTTTGAGGTAGGGTTACGATTAGTGTTAGCGTTAGGGTTAGGTTTAGGTTTTGGGTTAGGATTAGGGTTAGGGTTAGTGTTAGGTTTAGGCTTTGGTTTGGGTTATTGTTAGGGTTAGGTTTAGGGTTAGGGTTAGGTTTAGGGCTAGGGGTTAGGGGTTAGGGCTTAGGCTTAGTGTTAGATTTAGGGTTAGGGTTTGGGTTTGGGTTAGATTTAGGCTTAGGTTTAGGGTTTGGGTTAGGGTTAGGGTTAGGGTTAGGGTTTCGATTAGGGTTAGCGTTAGGGTTTGGGTTTGGCTTAGGGTTAGTTTTAAGGTTTGGGTTTGCGTTAGGGTTAGGGTTAGGGTTTGGTTTAGGGTTAGGGTTAGCGTTATGGTTAGGGTTTGGGTTTGTGTGAGTGTTAGGTTTAGGGTTAGGTTAGGGTTAGGGTTAGGTTTAGGATTAGGGTTAGGGTCAGGGTTAAGGTTAAAGCTAGGTTTTGGGTAATGGTTAGGGTTATGGTTAGGCTTAGGGTTAGGGTTTGCGTTTCAGTTAGGGTTAGGGTTTTTTAGTCTTAGGTTAGGGTTAGGGTTTGGGTTAGGGTTACGTTTAGAGTTAGGGTTAGGTTTAGGGTTAGGGTTTGGGTTAGGATTAGGGTTATGATTATGTTCAGGGTTTGGGTTAGGGTTAGGGTTAGGGTTTCGGTTTGGCTTAGGGTTAGGTTTAGGGTTTGGTTTAGGGTTAGGGTTAGGGTTAGGGTTTGCGTTTGAGTTAGGGTTAGGGTTAGTTTTAGGCTTAGGGTTAGGGATAGGTTTTGGGTTAGGGTTACGGTTAGGGTTAGGGTTAGGGTTAGGGTTAGGGTTTGGGTTAGGATTAGGGTGAGGGTTAGGTTAGGTATTGGTTTAGGGTTAGGGTTAGAATCAGGGTTAGTGTTTGGGTTTGGGTTACGATTAGGTTTAGGGTTTGGGTTAGGGTTACGTTTAGGGTTAGGTATGGGTTACAGTTAGGGTTAATGTCAGGGGTTGGGTTAGGGTTATGTTTAGGGTTAGGAATTAGGGGTTAGGGGTTAGGCATAGTGTTAGGGTTAGTGTTTGGGTTAGTGTTGGGGTTTGGGTTTTCATTAGGGTTAGAGTTAGGGTTTGGGTTTGGGTTTGCATTAGGGTTAGGGTTAGGGTTAGGGTTAGGATTAGTGTTAGCATTAGAGTTTGTGTTTGGGATAGGTTTAGGGTTAGGGTTAGGGTTTTGATTAGGGTTAGGATTTGGGTTTGGGTTAGGGTTAAGTTTTGGGTTAGGGTTAGGGTTAGGGTTAGTGTCAGGGTTAGGGTTATGGTTAGGGTTAGGGTTAGGTTTAGGGTTTGGGTTTGGGTTAGGGTTAGGGTTTGGGTTTGGATTACGGTTAGGTATAGTGTTAGGGTTAGGGTTTGGGTTTGGGTTAGGGTTAGGTTTATGGTTAGGGTTAAGGTTAGGGTGAGGGTTAGTGTTAGGGTTAGGGTTTGGTTTACGGTTAGGGTTACGGTTTGTGTGAGGGTTAGTATTAGGTTTAGGTTTAGGTTAGGGTTTGGGTAGAGGGTTAGGGTTTGGGTTTGGGTTAGGGTTAGGGTTAGGGTTAGGTTTAAGATTAGGGTTAGTGTTAGAGTTAGGGTTAAGGCTAGCTTTTGGGCTAGGCTTAAGTTTAAGGTTTGGTTTAGGGTGAGGGTTAGGTTTTGGGTTTGTGTTAGGGTTAGTGTTAGGTTTAGGCTTAGGGTTAGTTATAGGGTTTGAGTTAGGGTTACGATTAGTGTTAGCGTTAGGGTTAGGTTTAGGTTTTGGGTTAGGATTAGGGTTAGGGTTAGTGTTAGGTTTAGGCTTTGGTTTGGGTTATTGTTAGGGTTAGGGTTAGTTTAGGGTTAGGGTTAGGTTTAGGGCTAGGGGTTAGGGGTTAGGGCTTAGGCTTAGTGTTAGAGTTAGGGTTAGGGTTAGTGTTAGAGTTTGGGTTTGGGTTAGCGTTAGGGTTAGGGTTTGGGTTTGGGTTAGGTTTAGACTTAGGTTTAGGGTTTGGGTTCGTGTTAGGGTTAGGGTTAGGGTTTCAGTTAGGGTTAGCGTTAGGGTTTGGGTTTGGCTTAGGGTTAGTTTTAAGGTTTGGGTTTGCATTAGGGTTAGGGTTAGGGTTAGGGTTTGGTTTAGGGTTAGGGTTAGCGTTATGGTTAGGGTTTGGGTTTGGGTGAGTGTTAGGTTTAGGGTTAGGTTTAGGGTTAGGGTTAGGGTTAGGTTTAGGATTAGGGTTAGGGTTAGGGTGAAGGTTAAAGCTAGGTTTTGGGTAATGGTGAGGGTTAGGGTTAGGCTTAGGGGTAGGTTTTGGGTTTGGGTTAGGGTTAGGGTTTATT
>CM069543.1:59409318-59414318 GCA_035773235.1 Eospalax fontanierii | reverse complement strand
TTGGTTTAGGGTTAGGGTTACGGTTACGGTTACGTTTAGGGTTAAGGGTAGGGTTTGTATTTGGAATAGGTTTAGGGTTAGGTTTAGAGTTTGGGTTAGGGTTAGGGTTAAGATTACGTTTTGGTTTAGGGTTAGGGTTTGGGTTTGGGTTAGGGTAAGTTTTAGGGTTTATTTTAGGGTAAGGGTTAGGTTTGGGGTTAGGTTTAGGTTTAGGGTTAGAATTATGGTTAGGTTTAGGGTTAGAATTAGGTTTTGGGTTAGGGTTAGAGTTAGGGTTAGGTGTAAGGTAAGGGTTTGGTTTTGCGTTAGGGTTAGCGTACGGGTTTTGGTTTCGGTTAGGGTTAGGTTAGGGTTACAGTCAGGGTTTGGGTTTGGTTTAGGATTAGGGTTAGGATTAGGATTAGGGTTAAGGCTAGGTTTTGGGTTAGGGTTAGGTTTAAGGTTAGGTTTAGGATTAGGGTTAGGGTTAGGGTTAGGGTTAGGGATAAGATTAGGGTTAGGGTTAGGGTTAAGGCTAGGTTTTAGGTTAGGGTTAGGTTTAAGGTTAGGGTTACTGTTGAGGTTAGGGTTTGGGTTTGGGTTGGGGTTAGGCTTAGGTTTAGGGTTAGGGTTACGATTAGGGGTACGGTTTGTGTGAGGGTGAAGATTAGGGTTAGGGCTAGGGTAAGGGTTCGGGTTAGGGTTAGGGTTAGGGTTAGGGTTTGGGTTTGGTTTAGGGTTAGGATTAGGGTTAGGGTTAGGATTAGGGTTAGGGTTAGGGTTAAGGTTTGGGTTAGGGTTAGTTTTTGGTTAGGGTTAGGTTTAGGATTAGGGTTAGGGTTTGGGTTAGGGTTAGGGTTGGGGTTTGGGTTAGGGTTAGGTTTAGGTTTAGGGTTTGGGTTTGAGTTAGGGTTAAGTTTAGTTTTAGGCTTAGTGTTAGGTACAGGGTTTGAGTTAGGGTTACGGTTAGTGTTAGGGTTAGGTTTAGGTTTAGGGTTTCGGTTAGTATTAGGGTTAGTGTTAGGGTTACGTTTAGGGTTTGGGTTAGGGTTAGGTTAGGGTTAGGGTTTGGGTTTGGGTTAGGGTTAGTTTTAGGTTTTCGGTTTGCGTTAATGTTAGGATTAGGGTTAGGCTTAGGTTTAGGGCTAGGGGTTAGGGGTTAGGTCTTCGGCTTAGTGTTTGGGTTAGGGTTAGGGTTAGTGTTAGGGTTTGGGTTTGGGTTAGGGTTAGGTTTACGGTTAGGGTTAGAGTTAGGGTTAGGGTTAGGATTTCGGTTTGGGTTAGGGTTAGGTTTAGGCTTAGGTTTAGGATTTGGGTTAGGGTTAGGGTTAGGGTTCGATTTTGGGTTAGGGTTAGGGTTAGGGTTAGGTTTAGGGTTAGGGTTACGGTTTGGTTTTGGGTTTAGATTATGTTTAGGGTTAGGGTTAGGTTTAGGGTTAGGGTTAGGATTAGGGTTAGGGTTAGGGTTAGGGTTAGGGTTTCGGTTAGTATTAGGGTTAGTGTTAGGGTTACGTTTAGGGTTTGGGTTAGGGTTAGGTTAGGGTTAGGGTTTGGGTTTGGGTTAGGGTTAGTTTTAGGGTTAGGGTTAGGGTTAGGGTTAGGGTTAGGTTAGAGTTTGGGTTAGGATTAGGGTGAGGGTTAGGTTAGGTATTGGTTTAGGGTTAGGGTTAGAATCAGGGTTAGGGTTAGGGTTAGGGTTAGGGTTAGGGTTAGGGTTCGGGTTAGGGTTTGGGTTAGGGTTTGGTTTAGGGTTAGGGTTTGGGTTTGGGTTAGGGTAAGTTTTAGGGTTTATTTTAGGGTAAGGGTTAGGTTTGGGGTTAGGTTTAGGTTTAGGGTTAGGATTATGGTTAGGGTTAGTGTTAGGGTTAGGTTTTGGGTTAGGGTTAAAGTTAGGGTTAGGTGTAAGGTAAGGGTTTGGTTTTGCGTTAGGGTTAGCGTACGGGTTTTGCTTTCGGTTAGGGTTAGGTTAGGGTTACTGTCAGGGTTTGGGTTTGGTTTAGGATTAGGGTTAGGATTAGGGTTAGGGTTAAGGCTAGGTTTTGGGTTAGGGTTAGGTTTAAGGTTAGGTTTAGGGTTAGGGTTAGGGTTAGGGTTAGGGATAAGATTAGGGTTAGGGTTAGGGTTAAGGCTAGGTTTTAGGTTAGGTTTAGGTTTAAGGTTAGGGTTAGTGTTGAGGTTAGGGTTTGGGTTTGGGTTGGGGTTAGGCTTAGGTTTAGGGTTAGGGTTAGGGTTTGGGTTTGGTTTAGGGTTAGGATTAGGGTTAGGGTTAGGATTAGGGTTAGGGTTAGGGTTAGGGTTAAGGTTTGGGTTAGGGTTAGTTTTTGGTTAGGGTTAGGTTTAGGGTTAGGGTTAGAGTTTGGGTTAGGGTTAGGGTTGGGGTTTGGGTTAGGGTTAGGTTTAGGTTTAGGGTTTGGGTTTGAGTTAGGGTTAAGGTTAGTTTTAGGCTTAGTGTTAGGTACAGGGTTTGAGTTAGGATTACGGTTAGTGTTATGGTTAGGGTTAGGTTTAGGGTTTCGGTTAGTATTAGGGTTAGTGTTAGGGTTATGTTTAGGGTTTGGGTTAGGGTTAGGTTAGGGTTTGGGTTTGGGTTAGGGTTAGTTTTAGGGTTTCGGTTTGAGTTAATGTTAGGATTAGGGTTAGGCTTAGGTTTAGGGCTAGGGGTTAGGGGTTAGGGCTTCGGCTTAGTGTTTGGGTTAGGGTTAGGGTTAGTGTTAGGGTTTGGGTTTGGGTTAGGGTTAGGTTTAGCATTTGGTGTGGGTTATAGTTAGTGTTAGGGTTAGGGTTTGGTTTAGGGTTAGGTTTACGGTTAGGGTTAGGGTTAGGGTTAGGATTTCGGTTTGGGTTAGGGTTAGGTTTAGGCTTAGGTTTAGGGTTTGGGTTAGGGTTAGGGTTAGGGTTCGATTTTGGGTTAGGGTTAGGGTTAGGGTTAGGGTTACGGCCTGGTTTTGGGTTTAGGTTATGTTTATGGTTAGGGTTAGGTTTAGGGTTAGGGTTAGGATTAGGGTTAGGGTTAGGGTTAGGGTTAAGGTTTGGTTTAGGGTTAGTTTTTGGTTAGGGTTAGGGTTAGGGTTTGGGTTAGGGTTAGGGTTGGGGTTTGGGTTAGGGTTAGGGTTAGGTTTAAGTTTAGGGTTTGGATTTGAGTTAGGGTTAAGGTTAGTTTTAGGCTTAGTGTTAGGTACAGGGTTTGAGTTTGGGTTACGGTTAGTGTTAGGGTTAGGGTTAGGGTTAGGGTTTCGGTTAGTGTTAGGGTTACGTTTAGGGTTTGGGTTAGGGTTAGGTTAGGGTTAGGGTTTGGGTTTGGGTTAGGGTTAGTTTTAGGGTTAGGGTTAGGGTTAGTGTTAGCTTTAGGTTAGGGTTTGGGTTAGGATTAGGGTGAGCGTTAGGTTAGGTATTGGTTTAGGGTTAGGGTTAGAATCAGGGTTAGGGTTAGGGTTAGGGTTAGGGATAGGGTTTAGGGTTAGGGTTAGGGTTAGGGTTAGGGTTAGGGTTATTTTTAGGGCTTGGGTTAGGGTTAGGGTTACGGTTAGGGATTGGGTTTAGGTTAGGTTTAGGGTTTGGGTTAGTCTTAGGGTTAGGTTTTGTGTTTGGGGTAGGATTAGGTTTAGGGTTAGGGTTAGGGTTATGGTTAGGGTTTGGGTTAGGGTTAGGGTTAGGGTTAGGGTTAGGGTTAGGGTTAGGTTTAGGGTTAGGGTTAGTGTTACGGTTAGGGTTTTGGTTAGGTTTAGCGTGATGTTTAGGGTTAGTGTTAGGGTTAAGATTAGGGATACGGTTAGGGTTAGTGTTAGGATTAGGGTTAGGTTTAGGATTAGAGTTAGGTTTTGGGTTAGGGTTAGAGTTAAGATTAGGGTTAGAGTTCGGGTTTGGGTTTGGGTTAGGGTTAGGGTTAGTGTTTTTCTTTGGATTAGGGTTAGGTATAGTGTTAGGGTTAGGATTTGGGTTTGGGTTAGGGTTAGGTTTAGGGTTAGGGTTAAGTTTAGGGTTAGGGTTAGTGTTAGAGTTAGGGTTTGGGTTAGGTTTAGGGTCAGGGTTAATATTAGGTTTACTGTTAGGGTTAGGGATTGGGTTTGGTTTAGGGTTACGGTTACGGTTACGGTTACTTTTAGGGTTAAGGAAAGGGTTTGTGTTAGGATTAGGGTTAGGGTTAGGTTTAGGGTTTGGGTTAGGTTTAGGGTCAGGGTTAGGATTAGGTTTAGTGTTAGGGTTAGGGATAGGGTTTGGTTTAGGGTTAGGGTTACGGTTACGGTTACGTTTAGGGTTAAGGATAGGGATTGTGTTAGGATTAGGGTTAGGGTTAGTTTTAGGGTTTGGGTTAGGGTTAGGATTAGGTTTAGGTTTAGGCTTAGGGTTATGGTTTGGGTTTGGGTTAGGGTAAGGTTTAGGTTTTGGTTTAGCGTAAGGGTTAGGGTTGGGGTTAGGTTTAGGTTTAGGATTAGGATTAGGATTAGGGTTAGTGTTAGGGTTAGGGTTAGGTTTTGGGTTAGGGTTAGAGTTAGGGTTAGGTTTAAGTAGAGGGTTTGGTTTTGCGTTAGGGTTAGCGTACGGGTTTTGGTTTCGGGTAGGGTTAGGTTAGGGTTACTGTCAGGGTTTGGGTTTGGGTTAGGATTAGGTTTAGGATTAAGGCTAGGTTTTGGGTTAGGGTTAGGTTTAAGGTTAGGTTTAGGGTTAGGGTTAGGGTTAGGGTTAGGTTTTGGGTTTGAGTTAGGGCTACGGTTAGTTTTAGTCTTAGGGTTAGTTATAGGGTTTGAGGTAGGGTTACGATTAGTGTTAGCGTTAGGGTTAGGTTTAGGTTTTGGGTTAGGATTAGGGTTAGGGTTAGTGTTAGGTTTAGGTTTAGGATTAGGATTAGGATTAGGGTTAGTGTTAGGGTTAGGGTTAGGTTTTGGGTTAGGGTTAGAGTTAGGGTTAGGTTTAAGTAGAGGGTTTGGTTTTGCGTTAGGGTTAGCGTACGGGTTTTGGTTTCGGGGGGGGTTAGGTTAGGGTTACTGTCAGGTTTTGGGTTTGGGTTAGGATTAGGGTTAGGA
>CM069543.1:59391818-59406818 GCA_035773235.1 Eospalax fontanierii | reverse complement strand
GGTTTAGGGTTAGGGTTAGCGTTATGGTTAGGGTTTGGGTTTGGGTGAGTGTTAGGTTTAGGGTTAGGTTTAGGGTTAGGGTTAGGGTTAGGTTTAGGATTAGGGTTAGTGTTACGGTTAAGGTTAAAGCTAGGTTTTGGGTAATGGTTAGGGTTATGGTTAGGCTTAGGGCTAGGGTTTGGGTTTGGGTTAGGGTTAGGGTTTTTTAGTCTTAGGATAGGGTTAGGGTTTGGGTTAGGGTTACGTTTAGAGTTAGGGTTAGGTTTAGGGTTATGGTTTGGGTTAGGATTAGGGTTTCGATTATGTTCAGGGTTTGGGTTAGGGTTAGGGTTAGGGTTTCGGTTTGGCTTAGGGTTAGGTTTAGGGTTTGGTTTAGGGTTAGGGTTAGGGTTAGGGTTTGCGTTTGAGTTAGGGTTAGGGTTAGTTTTAGGCTTAGGGTTAGGGATAGGTTTTGGGTTAGGGTTACGGTTAGGGTTAGGGTTAGGGTTTGGGTTAGGATTAGGGTGAGGGTTAGGTTAGGTATTGGTTTAGGGTTAGGGTTAGAATCAGGGTTAGTGTTTGGGTTTGGGTTACGGTTAGGTTTAGGGTTTGGGTTAGGGTTACGTTTAGGGTTAGGTATGGGTTACGGTTAGGGTTAATGTTAGGGGTTGGGTTAGGGTTATGTTTAGGGTTAGGGATTAGGGGTTAGGGGTTAGGCGTAGTGTTAGGGTTAGTGTTTGGGTTAGTGTTGGGGTTTGGGTTTTCCTTAGGGTTAGAGATAGGGTTTGGGTTTGGGTTTGCATTAGGGTTAGGGTTAGGGTTAGGGTTAGGATTAGTGTTAGCATTAGAGTTTGTGTTTGGGTTAGGTTTAGGGTTAGGGTTAGGGTTTTATTTAGGGTTAGGATTAGGGTTTGGGTTAGGGTTATGTTTTGGGTTAGGGTTAGAGTTAGGGTTAGTGTCAGGGTTAGGGTTATGGTTATGGTTAGGGTTAGGGTTAGGGTTAGGGTTTGGGTTTGGGTTAGGGTTAGGGTTTGGGTTTGGATTAGGGTTAGGTATAGTGTTAGTGTTAGGGTTTGGGTTTGGGTTAGGGTTAGGTTTAGGGTTAGGGTTAAGGTTAGGGTTAGGGTTAGTGTTTGGGTTAGGGTTTGGTTTACGGTTAGGGTTACGGTTTGTGTGAGGGTTAGTATTAGGTTTAGGTTTAGGTTAGGGTTTGGGTAGATGGTTAGGGTTTGGGTTTGGGTTAGGGTTAGGGTTAGGGTTAGGGTTAGGGTTAAGATTAGGGTTAGTGTTACGGTTAGGGTTAAGGCTAGCTTTTGGGCTAGCCTTAAGTTTAAGGTTTGGTTTAGGGTGAGGGTTAGGGTTTGGGTTTGTGTTAGGGTTAGGGTTAGGTTTAGGCTTAGGGTTAGGGTTTGGGTTACGTTTAGTGTTAGGGTTAGGGTTTGCGTTAGGGTTTGGGTTAGGGTTAAGGTTAGGGTTAGGGTTAGGGGTTAGTGTTAGTGTTAGGCCTAGGGTTTGGGTTAGGGTTAGGGTTAGGGTTAGGGGTAGGGTTAGAGTTAGTGTTACGGTTAGGATTTGGTTTAGGATTAGGCTTAGGGTTACGGTTAGGTTAAGTGTTAGGGTTAGGGTTTGGATTAGGGTTAAGTTTAGGGTTAGGGTTAGGGTTAGGGATTGTGTTTAGGTTAGGTTTAGTGTTTGGGTTTGGCTTAGGTTTAGGGTTTGGGTTTGGGTTAGGTTTAGGTTTAGGGTTAGGGTTAGTTTTAGGGTTAGGGTTAGGGTTTGGGTTAAGTTAGAGTAAGTTATAGGCTTAGGGTTTGGGTTAGGTTTAGTGTTAGGGTTAGGGTTTGGGTTAGGGTTAAGTTTAGATTAAGTGTTAGGGGTTAGGGTTAGGGTTGGGGTTTGGGTTCGGGTTAGGCTTAGGGTTAGTGTTACGGTTAGGGTTTGGGGTAGGGTTAGGTTTAGGGTTATGGTTAGTGTTAGGGATTGTGTTAGGGTTAGGGTTAGGGTTACGATTAGGGTTTGTGTTAGGGTTAGGGTTAGGTTTAGGGTTAGTGTTTGGGCTTGGGTTAGGGTTAGGTTTAGGGTTAAGGTTAGAGTTAGGCTTAGGGTTTGGCTTAGGGTTAGGATTAGGGTTAGGGCTATGCGATAGGGATACGGTTAGGGTTAGGGTTGGGGTTAGTGCTTGGGCTTGGGTTAGGTTTAGTGTTAGGGTTAGAATTAGGGTAAGGTTTAGTGTTAGGATTAGGGTTTGTGTTTCGGTTAGGGTTAGGGTTAGGGTTAGGGTTTGGGTTAGTGTTAGGGTTAGGGATAGGGTTTAGTTTAGGGTTAGGGTTAGGGTTTGGGTTAAGGTTTAGGTTTGGGTTAGGGTTAGGGTTAGGGTTAAGTTGAGGGTTTAGGTTAGGGGTTAGAGTTGGGGTTAGGTTTAGGGTTCGGGTTCGGGTTTGGGTTAGGGTTAGCGTTAGGGTTTGGGTTTGGCTTAGGGTTAGTTTTAAGGTTTGGGTTTGCATTAGGGTTAGGGTTAGGGTTAGGGTTTGGTTTAGGGTTAGGGTTAGCGTTATGGTTAGGGTTTGGGTTTGGGTGAGTGTTAGGTTTAGGGTTAGGCTTAGGGTTAGGGTTAGGGTTAGTTTTAGGGCTTGGGTTAGGGTTAGGGTTAGAGTTAGGGCTTGGGTTTAGGTTAGGTTTAGGGTTTGGGTTGGGCTTAGGGTTAGGGTTCGGGTTACGGTTATGTTTAGTGTTTGGGTTAGGGTTTGGGTTAGGGTTAAGTTGAGGGTTTAGGTTAGGGGTTAGAGTTGGGGTTAGGTTTAGGGTTCGGGTTCGGGTTTGGGTTAGGGTTAGTTTTAGGGATAGGAGTAGGTTTTGGTTTGGCTTAGGGTTAGGGTTATTGTTAGGATTAGAGTTTGGGTTAGGGTTAGGGTTAGGTTAGGGTTAGGGTTTGGGTTAGGGTTAGGGTTGAAGTTTGGGTTTGGTTTAGGGTTAGGGTTAGGGTTAGGGTTAGGGTTTCGGTTTGGCTTAGGGTTAGGGTTAGGGTAAGGGATTGGGTTAGGGTTTGGGTTAGGTTTAAGGTTAAGGTTAGGGTTAGGGTTAGGTTTAGGATTTGGGTTAGGGTTAGGGTTAGGTTTAGGGTTAGGGTTTGGTTTGAGTTAGGGTTAATGTTATGGATAGTGTAAGGGTTAGTTTTGGGGTTAGGGTTTGGTTTAGGGTTACTGTTAGAGGTTGGTTTAGGGTTAGGGTTTGGTTAGGGTTACGGTTAGGGATAAGTTTGGATTAGGGTTAGTGTTAGGGTTAGGGATATAGTTTAGGTTAGGGTTAGGGTGAGGGTTACGGTTAGGGTCTAGGTTTGGTTTAGGGTTAGGGTTAATGTTTGGGTTAGGGTTTATATTTCGGTAAGGGTTAGGTTTAGCGTTAGTTTTAGGGCTTGGGTTAGGGTTAGGGTTAGTGTTAGGATTAGGGTTAGGGTTAGTGTTAGGATTAGGGTTAGGTTTATGTTTTGGCTTAGTGTTAGGGTAAGGGTTAATGTTAGGGTTATGATTAGGGTTAGGGTTAGGGTTAGGATTAGAGATAGGGTTAGGGTTTTCGTTTGAGTTAGGGTTAGGGTTAGGGTTTGGTTTTGGTTTAGGGTTTAGGTTTGGTTTAGGGTTAGGGATGGGGTTAGTGTTAGGGTTAGGGTTAATGTCTGGGTTTGGGTTAGGTTTAGGCTTAGGTTTAGGGATAGGCCTTGGGTAAGCGTTAGGTTTAGGGTTAGGTTTAGGGTTAGGGTTTCATTTAGGGTTAGGTTTAGGGTTCGGGTTAGGTTCAGGCTGTGGGTTTGGGCTAGGGTTAGGCTTAGGGTTAGCGTAAGTGTAAGGGTTAGGGTTAGGATTAGGGTTAGGTTTAGGGTTAGGGTTAGGGTTTGGGTTTGGGTTAGAGTAAGGTATAGGGTTAGGGTTTGGGTTAGGTTTAGTGTTAGGGTTAGGGTTTGGGTTAGGGTTTGGGTTAGGGTTAAGGTTAGGTTTAGGGTTAGGGGTTAGTGTTAGGGTTAGGGCTAGGGTTTGGGTTTGGGTTAGGGTTAGGGTTAGGGTTAGTGTTACGGTTAGGATTTGGTTTAGTATTAGGCTTAGGGTTAGTGTTAGGGTAAGTATAACTGTTAGGGTTTGGCTTAGGGTTAAGTTTAGGGTTAGGGTTAGTGTTAGGGATTGGGTTTAGGTTAGGTTTAGGGTTTGGGTTTGGCTTAGGTTTAGGGTTTGGGTTTGGGTTAGGTTTAGGGTTAGGGTTAGGGTTAGGGTTTGGTTAGGTTTTGGTTTTGGGTTAGGGTTAGGTTTAGGATTTGTTTTATGGCTTGGGTTAGTGTTCGGGTTAGGGTTCTGTCTTGGGTTTAGGTTAGGTTTAAGGTTTGGGTTAGGCTTAGGGTTAGGGTTTGTGTTTGGGTTAGGTTTAGCTTTAGGGTTAGGGTTAGGGTTAGATTTAGGGTTATGGTTAGGGTTTGTGTTTGGGTTAGAGTAAGGGATCGGGTTAGGGTTTGGGTTAGATTTAAGGTTAGGGTTAGTGTTTGGGTTAGGTTTTGGGTTAGGGTTAAGGTTATGGTTAGGGTTAGGAGTTAGGGTTAGGGTTAGGGTTAGGGTTTTGGTTCGGGTTAGCGTTATTGTTACGGTTAGGGTTTAGGGTAGGGTTGGGTTTAGGGTTAGGGTTAGGGTTAGGGTTTGTGTTAGGGTTATGGTTAGGGTAATGGTTAGGGTTACGTTGTGGGTTAGGGTTAGCGTTGGTTTAGGGTTATTGTTTGGGCTTGGGTTAGGGTTAGGTTTAGGGTTTGGGTTAGAGTTTGGGTTAGGGTTTGTCTTAGGGTTAGGGTTAGGGTTAGGGCTAGGCGATAGAGATAGGGTTAGGGTTAGGTTTAAGGTTAGGGTTTGGCCTTGGGTTAGGGTTAGTGTTAGGGTTAGTATTAGGGTTATGTTTAGTGTTAGGATTAGGGTTTGTTTTAGGTTTAGGGTTAAGGTTAGGGTTAGAGTTTGGGATTGGGTTAGGGTTAGGGTTAGGGTTTGGTTTAGGGTTAGGGTTACGGTTCGGGTTAGGGTTGGTGTTAGGTTTAGGGTTAGGGTTAGGGTTAGAGTTTGGGTTTGGGTTAGGGTTATGGCTATGGTTAGGGTTAGGATTAGTATTAGGGTTAGGGTTAGGGTTTGCGTTAGGGTTAGTGTTAGGGTTTGGGTTTGCGTTAGGGTTAGGGTTGGGGTTCGTGTTAGGGTTAGGGTAGGATGTGGGTTTGGGTTAGGGTTAGGCTTAGGGTTAGGGTTAGGGTAAGTGTTAGGGTTAGGGCTTGGGTAATGGTTAGGGTTAGGATTAGGGATAGGGTTAAGGTTTCGTTTAGGGTTAGGTTTAGGGTTAGGGATTGGGTTTAGGTTAGGTTTAGGGTTTGGGTTAGGCTTAGGGTTAGGGTTTTGGTTTGGGTTAGGTTTAGGTTTAGGTTTAGGGTTAGGGTTAGGGTTAGGGTTTTGATGTGGGTTAGAATAAGGTATAGTGTTAGGTTTTTGGTTACGTTTAGTGTTAGGGTTTGGGTTATGGTTTGGGTTAGGTTTAAGGTTAGGGTTAGGGTTAGGGGATAGGTTTAGGGGTAGGGTTAGGGTTTGGGTTAGGGTTAGGGTTAGGGTTAGGGTTAGTGTTACGTTTAGGATTTGGGGTAGGGTTAGGTTTATGGTTAGGGTTAGGTTTTGTGTTAGGGTTAGGGTTAGGGTTAGGGTTAGGGTTAGGGTTAGGATTAGCGTTTGGATTACGGTTAGGGTTAGGTTTAGGTTTAGTGTTTGGGCTTGGGTTAGGGTTAGGTTTAAGGTTAGGGTTAGCGTTAGGGTTAGGGTTTGGCTTAAGGTTAGGGTTAGGGTTAGGTCTAGGCGATAGGGATAGGTTTAGGGTTAGGTTTGGGGTTAGTGTTTTGGCTTGTTTTATGGTTAGTGTTAGGGTTAGGATTAGGGTTAGGTTTAGTGTTAGGATTAGGGTTTGGGTTTCGGTTAGAGTTAGGGTTAGGGTTAGGGTTTGGGTTAGTGTTAGGCGTAGGGATAGGGTTTAGGTTAGGATTAGGGTTAGGGTTAGTTTTAGGCTTAGCTTTAGGGATAGGTTTTGGGTTAGGGTTACGGTTAGGGTTAGGGTTAGGGTTAGGGTTAGGGTTAGGGTTTGGGTTAGGATTAGGGTGAGGGTTAGGTTAGGTATTGGTTTAGGGTTAGGGTTAGAATCAGGGTTAGTGTTTGGGTTTGGGTTACGATTAGGTTTAGGGTTTGGGTTAGGGTTACGTTTAGGGTTAGGTATGGGTTACGGTTAGTTTTAATGTTAGGGGTTGGGTTAGGGTTATGTTTAGGGTTAGGGATTAGGGGTTAGGGGTTAGGCATAGTGTTAGGGTTAGTGTTTGGGTTAGTGTTGGGGTTTGGGTTTTCGTTAGGGTTAGAGTTAGGGTTTGGGTTTGGGTTTGCATTAGGGTTAGGGTTAGGGTTAGGATTAGTGTTAGCATTAGAGTTTGTGTTTGGGTTAGGTTTAGGGTTAGGGTTAGGGTTTTGATTAGGGTTAGGATTAGGGTTTGGGTTAGGGTTAAGTTATGGGTTAGGGTTAGGGTTAGGGTTAGTGTCAGGGTTAGGGTTATGGTTAGGGTTAGTGTTAGGGTTTGGGTTTGGATTAGGGTTAGGTATAGTGTTAGGGTTAGGGTTTGGGTTTGGGTTAAGGTTAGGTTTATGGTTAGGATTAAGGTTAGGTTTAGGGTTAGAGTTTGGGTTAGGGTTTGGGTTAGTGTTGGGGTTTGGGTTTTCGTTAGGGTTAGAGTTACTGTTTGGGTTTGGGTTTGCGTTAGGGTTAGGGTTAGGGTTAGGGTTAGGGTTAGGGTTAGGGTTAGGATTAGTGTTAGCATTAGAGTTTGTGTTTGGGTTAGGTTTAGGGTTAGGGTTAGGGTTTTGGTTAGGGTTAGGATTAGTGTTTGGGTTAGGGTTAGGTTTAGGGTTAGGGTTAAGGTTAGGGTTAGGGTTAGTGTTAGGATTAGGGTTTGGGTTAGGGTTAGGGTTAGGTTAGGGTTAGGGTTTGGGTTAGGGTTAGGGTTGAAGTTTGGGTTTGGTTTAGGGTTAGGGTTAGGGTTTCGGTTAGGGATAGGGTTAGGGTTAGGGTTATGGTTTGGTTTAGGGTGTGTGTTTGGTTTAGGATTAGGCTTAGGGTTAGGTTTAGGGTAAGTGTTAGGGTTAGGGTTTGGTTTAGGGTTAGGTTTAGGTTTAGGGTTACGGTTGGGTTTGGTTTAGGGTTAGTTTTAGGGTTAGGGTTAGGGTTAGGGTTAGGATTAGGGTTAGGGTTACGGTTAGGGTTTGGGTTAGGGTTTAGTTTAGGGTTTAGGTTAGGGGTTAGAGTTGGGGTTAGGTTTAGGGTACGGGTTAGGGTTAGGGTTAGGGTTAGGTTTAGGGTTTTGGTTAGGGTTTGCGTTAGGGTTTAGTTTAGGGTTTAGGTTAGGGGTTAGAGTTGGGGTTAGGTTTAGGGTTCGGGTTAGGGTTCGGGTTAGGCTTAGGTTTAGGGATAAGGGTAGGTTTTGGTTTGTCTTAGGGTTAGGGTTAGGGTTAGTGTTAGGATTAGGGTTTGGGTTAGGGTTAGGGTTTGGGTTAGTTTTAGGGCTTGGGTTAGGGTTAGGGTTAGAGTTAGGGCTTGGGTTTAGGTTAGGTTTAGGGTTTGGGTTAGGCTTAGGGTTAGGGTTCGGGTTACGGTTAGGTTTAGTGTTTGAGTTAGGGTTTGGGTTAGGGTTAAGTTGAGGGTTTTGGTTAGGGGTTAGAGTTGGGGTTAGGTTTAGGGTTCGGGTTCGGGTTAGGGTTAGGGTTAGTTTTAGGGATAGGAGTAGGTTTTGGTTTGGCTTAGGGTTAGGGTTAGGGTTAGGGTTATGGTTAGGATTAGAGTTTGGGTTAGAGTTAGGGTTATGGTTAGGGTTAGGGTTTGGGTTAGGGTTAGGGTTGAAGTTTGGGTTTGGTTTAGGGTTAGGATTAGGGTTTCAGTTACGGATAGGCTTAGGGTTAGGGTTATGGTTCGGTTTAGGGTGTGGGTTTGGTTTAGGATTAGGCTTAGGGTTAGGTTTAGGGTAAGTGTTAGGGTTAGGTTTTGGTTTAGGGTTAGATTTAGGTTTAGGTTTAGGGTTATGGTTTGGTTTGGTTTAGGGTTAGTTTTAGGGTTAGGGTTAGGGTTAGGGTTAGGATTAGGGTTAGGGTTAGGGTTAGGGTTAGGGTTTTGGTTAGGGTTTGGGTTAGGGTTTAGTTTAGGGTTTAGGTTAGGGGTTAGAGTTGGGGTTAGGTTTAGGTTTCGGGTTAGGGTTCGGGTTAGGCTTAGGTTAGGGTTAGGGTTAGGGTTAGGGTTAGGGTTCGGGTTAGGGTTTTGGTTAGGGTTTGGGTTAGGGTTCAGTTTAGGGTTTAGGTTAGGGTTTAGAGTTGGGGTTAGGTTTAGGGTTCGGGTTAGGGTTCGGGTTAGGCTTAGGTTTAGGGATAGGGGTAGGTTTTGGTTTGTCTTAGGGTTAGGGTTAGGGTTAGTGTTAGGATTAGGGTTTGGGTTAGGGTTAGGGTTTGGGTTAGTTTTAAGGCTTGGGTTAGGGTTAGGGTTAGAGTTAGGGCTTGGGTTTAGGTTAGGTTTAGGGTTTGGGTTAGGCTTAGGGTTAGGGTTCGGTTTAGGGTTAGGGTTAGGGTTTTGGTTAGGGTTTGGGTTAGGGTTCAGTTTAGGGTTTAGGTTAGGGGTTAGAGTTGGGGTTAGGTTTAGGGTTCGGGTTAGGGTTCGGGTTAGGCTTAGGTTTAGGGAGAGGGGTAGGTTTTGGTTTGTCTTAGGGTTAGGGTTACGGTTAGTGTTAGGATTAGGGTTTGGGTTAGGGTTAGGGTTAGGGTTAGGGTTTAGGTTTGGGTTAGGGTTGAAGTTTGGGTGTGGGTTAGGTTTAGGATTAGGGTTTCGGTTAGGGATAGCGTTAGGGTTAGGGTTATGGTTAGGTTTAAGGTGTGGGTTTGGTTTAGGATTAGGCTTAGGGTTAGGGTTAGGGTAAGAGTTAGGGTTTGGGTTTGGCTTAGGGTTAGGTTTGGGTTTAGGATTAGGGTTACCATTTTGTTTGGTTTAGGGTTAGAGTTAGTGTTAGGATTAGGGTTAGGGTTTGGGTTAGGGTTAGGGTTAAGGTTAGGGTTAGGGTTAGGGGTTAGGTTTAGGGTTAGGGTTTAGTTTGGTTTAGGGTTAGTGTTAGGGTTAGGGTTTGGCTTAGGGTTTAAGTTTGGGTTAGGGTTAGGGTTAGGCTTAGTTTTAGGGCTTGGGTTAGGGTTAGTGTTAGCGTTAGGGCTTGGGTTTAGATTAGGTTTAAGGTTTGGGTTAGGCTTAGGGTCAGGGTTTGTGTTTGGGTTAGGTTTAGCTTTAGGGTTAGGGTTAGGGTTAGGGTTAGGGTTAGGGTTTCGGTTTGGCTTAGGGTTAGGGTTAGGGTAAGGGATTGGGTTAGGGTTTGGGTTAGGTTTAAGGTTAAGGTTAGGGTTAGGGTTAGGTTTAGGATTTGGGTTAGGGTTAGGGTTAGGTTTAGGGTTAGGTTTTGGTTTGAGTTAGGGTTAATGTTATGGATAGTGTAAGGGTTAGGTTTGGGGTTAGGGTTTGGTTTAGGGTTACTGTTAGAGGTTGGTTTAGGGTTAGGGTTTGGTTAGGGTTACGGTTAGGGATAAGTTTGGATTAGGGTTAGTGTTAGGGTTAGGGATATAGTTTAGGTTAGGGTTAGGGTGAGGGTTACGGTTAGGGTCTAGGTTTGGTTTAGGGTTAGGGTTAATGTTTGGGTTAGGGTTTAGATTTTGGTAGGGGTTAGGTTTAGCGTTAGTTTTAGGGCTTGGGTTAGGGTTAGGGTTAGTGTTAGGATTAGGGTTAGGGTTAGTGTTAGGATTAGGGTTAGGTTTATGTTTTGGCTTAGTGTTAGGGTAAGGGTTAATGTTAGGGTTATGATTAGGGTTAGGGTTAGGGTTAGGATTAGAGATAGGGTTAGGGTTTTCGTTTGAGTTAGGGTTAGGATTAGGGTTTGGTTTTGGTTTAGGGTTTAGGTTTGGTTTAGGGTTAGGGATGGGGTTAGTGTTAGGGTTAGGGTTAATGTCTGGGTTTGGGTTAGGTTTAGGCTTAGGTTTAGGGATAGGCCTTGGGTAAGCGTTAGGTTTAGGGTTAGGTTTAGGGTTAGGGTTTCATTTAGGGTTAGGTTTAGGGTTCGGGTTAGGTTCAGGCTGTGGGTTTGGGCTAGGGTTAGGCTTAGGGTTAGGGTTGGGGTAAGTGTAAGGGTTAGGGTTTGGATTAGGGTTAGGTTTAGGGTTAGGGTTAGGGTTTGGGTTTGGGTTAGAGTAAGGTATAGGGTTAGGGTTTGGGTTAGGTTTAGTGTTAGGGTTAGGGTTTGGGTTACGGTTTGGGTTAGGGTTAAGGTTAGGTTTAGGGTTAGGGGTTAGTGTTAGGGTTAGGGCTAGGGTTTGGGTTTGGGTTAGGGTTAGGGTTAGGGTTAGTGTTACGGTTAGGATTTGGTTTAGTATTAGGCTTAGGGTTAGTGTTAGGGTAAGTGTTACTGTTAGGGTTTGGCTTAGGGTTAAGTTTAGGGTTAGGGTTAGTGTTAGGGATTGGGTTTAGGTTAGGTTTAGGGTTTAGGTTTGGCTTAGGTTTAGGGTTTGGGTTTGGGTTAGGTTTAGGGTTAGGGTTAGGGTTAGGGTTTGGTTAGGTTTAGGTTTTGGGTTAGGGTTAGGTTTAGGATTTGTTTTATGGCTTGGGTTAGTGTTAGGGTTAGGGTTATGGCTTGGGTTTAGGTTAGGTTTAAGGTTTGGGTTAGGCTTAGGGTTAGGGTTTGTGTTTGGGTTAGGTTTAGCTTTAGGGTTAGGGTTAGGGTTAGATTTAGGGTTATGGTTAGGGTTTGTGTTTGGGTTAGAGTAAGGGATCGGGTTAGGGTTTGGGTTAGATTTAAGGTTAGGGTTAGTGTTTGGGTTAGGTTTTGGGTTAGGGTTAAGGTTATGGTTAGGGTTAGGAGTTAGGGTTAGGGTTAGGGTTAGGGTTTTGGTTCGGGTTAGCGTTATTGTTACGGTTAGGGTTTAGGGTAGGGTTGGGTTTAGGGTTAGGGTTAGGGTTAGGGTTTGTGTTAGGGTTATGGTTAGGGTAATGGTTAGGGTTACGTTGTGGGTTAGGGTTAGCGTTGGTTTAGGGTTATTGTTTGGGCTTGGGTTAGGGTTAGGTTTAGGGTTTGGGTTAGAGTTTGGGTTAGGGTTTGTCTTAGGGTTAGGGTTAGGGTTAGGGCTAGGCGATAGAGATAGGGTTAGGGTTAGGTTTAAGGTTAGGGTTTGGCCTTGGGTTAGGGTTAGTGTTAGGGTTAGTATTAGGGTTATGTTTAGTGTTAGGATTAGGGTTTGTGTTAGGTTTAGGGTTAAGGTTAGGGTTAGAGTTTGGGTTTGGGTTAGGGTTAGGGTTAGGGTTTGGTTTAGGGTTAGGGTTACGGTTCGGGTTAGGGTTGGTGTTAGGTTTAGGGTTAGGGTTAGGGTTAGGGTTTGGGTTTGGTTTAGGGTTATGGCTATGGTTAGGGTTAGGATTAGTATTAGGGTTAGGGTTAGGGTTTGCGTTAGGGTTAGTGTTAGGGTTTGGGTTTGCGTTAGGGTTAGGGTTGGGGTTCGTGTTAGGGTTAGGGTAGGATGTGGGTTTGGGTTAGGGTTAGGCTTAGGGTTAGGGTTAGGGTAAGTGTTAGGGTTAGGGCTTGGGTAATGGTTAGGGTTAGGATTAGTGATAGGGTTAAGGTTTCGTTTAGGGTTAGGTTTAGGGTTAGGGATTGGGTTTAGGTTAGGTTTAGGGTTTGGGTTAGGCTTAGGGTTGGGGTTTTGGTTTGGGTTAGGTTTAGGTTTAGGTTTAGGGTTAGGGTTAGGGTTAGGGTTTTGATGTGGGTTAGAATAAGGTATAGTGTTAGGTTTTTGGTTACGTTTAGTGTTAGGGTTTGGGTTATGGTTTGGGTTAGGTTTAAGGTTAGGGTTAGGGTTAGGGGATAGGTTTAGGGGTAGGGTTAGGGTTTGGGTTAGGGTTAGGGTTAGGGTTAGGGTTAGTGTTACGTTTAGGATTTGGGGTAGGGTTAGGTTTATGGTTAGGGTTAGGTTTTGTGTTAGGGTTAGGGTTAGGGTTAGGGTTAGGGTTAGGGTTAGGGTTAGGGTTAGCGTTTGGTTTACGGTTAGGGTTAGGTTTAGGGTTAGTGTTTGGGCTTGGGTTAGGGTTAGGTTTAAGGTTAGGGTTAGCGTTAGGGTTAGGGTTTGGCTTAAGGTTAGGGTTAGGGTTAGGTCTAGGCGATAGGGATAGGGTTAGGGTTAGGTTTGGGGTTAGTGGTTGGGCTTGTTTTAGGGTTAGTGTTAGGGTTAGGATTAGGGTTAGGTTTAGTGTTAGGATTAGGGTTTGGGTTTCGGTTAGAGTTAGGGTTAGGGTTAGGGTTTGGGTTAGTGTTAGGCGTAGGGATAGGGTTTAGGTTAGGATTAGGGTTAGGGTTAGTTTTAGGCTTAGCTTTAGGGATAGGTTTTGGGTTAGGGTTACGGTTAGGGTTAGGGTTAGGGTTAGGGTTAGGGTTAGGGTTAGGGTTAGGGTTTGGGTTAGGATTAGGGTGAGGTTTAGGTTAGGTATTGGTTTAGGGTTAGGGTTAGAATCAGGGTTAGTGTTTGGGTTTGGGTTACGATTAGGTTTAGGGTTTGGGTTAGGGTTACGTTTAGGGTTAGGTATGGGTTACGGTTAGTTTTAATGTTAGGGGTTGGGTTAGGGTTATGTTTAGGGTTAGGGATTAGGGGTTAGGGGTTAGGCATAGTGTTAGGGTTAGTGTTTGGGTTAGTGTTGGGGTTTGGGTTTTCGTTAGGGTTAGAGTTAGGGTTTGGGTTTGGGTTTGCATTAGGGTTAGGGTTAGGGTTAGGATTAGTGTTAGCATTAGAGTTTGTGTTTGGGTTAGGTTTAGGGTTAGGGTTAGGGTTTTGATTAGGGTTAGGATTAGGGTTTGGGTTAGGGTTAAGTTTTGGGTTAGGGTTAGGGTTAGGGTTAGGTTTAGGGTTAGGGTTAAGGTTAGGGTTAGGGTTAGGGTTTGGGTTTGGATTAGGGTTAGGTATAGTGTTAGGGTTAGGGTTTGGGTTTGGGTTAGGGTAAGGTTTATGGATAGGATTAAGGTTAGGTTAAGGGTTAGTGTTTGGGTTAGGGTTTGGGTTAGTGTTGGGGTTTGGGTTTTCGTTAGGGTTAGAGTTACTGTTTGGGTTTGGGTTTGCGTTAGGGTTAGGGTTAGGGTTAGGGTTAGGGTTAGGGTTAGGATTAGTGTTAGCATTAGAGTTTGTGTTTGGGTTAGGTTTAGGGTTAGGGTGAGGGTTTTGGTTAGGGTTAGGATTAGTGTTAGCGTTAGGGTTTGGTTTACGGTTAGGGTTACGGTTTGTGTGAGGGTTAGTATTAGGTTTAGGTTTAGGTTAGGGTTTGGGTAGAGGGTTAGGGTTTGGTTTTGGGTTAGGGTTAGGGTTAGGGTTAGGGTTAAGATTAGGGTTAGTGTTAGAGTTAGGTTTAAGGCTAGCTTTTGGGCTAGGCTTAAGTTTAAGTTTTGGTTTAGGGTGAGGGTTAGGGTTTGGGTTTGTGTTAGGGTTAGTGTTAGGTTTAGGCTTAGGGTTAGTTATAGGGTTTGAGTTAGGGTTACGATTAGTGTTAGCGTTAGGGTTAGGTTTAGGTTTTGGGTTAGGATTAGGGTTAGGGTTAGTGTTAGGTTTAGGCTTTGGTTTGGGTTATTGTTAGGGTTAGGGTTAGGTTTAGGGTTAGGGTTAGGTTTAGGGCTAGGGGTTAGGGGTTAGGGCTTAGGCTTAGTGTTAGAGTTAGGGTTAGGATTAGTGTTAGGGTTTGGGTTTGGGTTAGCGTTAGGGTTAGGGTTTGGGTTTGGGTTAGGTTTAGTCTTAGGTTTAGGGTTTGGGTTCGGGTTAGGGTTAGGGTTAGGGTTTCGGTTAGGGTTAGCGTTAGGGTTTGGGTTTGGCTTAGGGTTAGTTTTAAGGTTTGGGTTTGCATTAGGGTTAGGGTTAGGGTTAGGGTTTGGTTTAGGGTTAGGGTTAGCGTTATGGTTAGGGTTTGGGTTTGGGTGAGTGTTAGGTTTAGGGTTAGGTTTAGGGTTAGGGTTAGGGTTAGGTTTAGGATTAGGGTTAGTGTTACGGTTAAGGTTAAAGCTAGGTTTTGGGTAATGGCTAGGGTTATGGTTAGGCTTAGGGCTAGGGTTTGGGTTTGGGTTAGGGTTAGGATTAATGTTAGCATTAGAGTTTGTGTTTGGGTTAGGTTTAGGGTTAGGGTTAGGGTTTTGATTAGGGTTAGGATTAGGGTTTGGGTTAGGGTTAAGTTATGGGTTAGGGTTAGGGTTAGGGTTAGTGTCAGGGTTAGGGTTATGGTTAGGGTTAGGGTTAGGGTTTGGGTTTGGATTAGGGTTAGGTATAGTGTTAGGGTTAGGGTTTGGGTTTGGGTTAGGGTTAGGTTTATGGTTAGGGTTAAGGTTAGGGTTAGGGTTAGTGTTAGGGTTAGGGTTTGGGTTAGTGTTGGGGTTTGGGTTTTCGTTAGGGTTAGAGTTACTGTTTGGGTTTGGGTTTGTGTTAGGGTTAGGGTTAGGGTTAGGGTTAGGGTTAGGGTTAGGGTTAGGGTTAGCGTTTGGTTTACGGTTAGGGTTAGGTTTAGGGTTAGTGTTTGGGCTTGGGTTAGGGTTAGGTTTAAGGTTAGGGTTAGCGTTAGGGTTAGGGTTTGGCTTAAGGTTAGGGTTAGGGTTAGGTCTAGGCGATAGGGATAGGGTTAGGGTTAGGTTTGGGGTTAGTGGTTGGGCTTGTTTTAGGGTTAGTGTTAGGGTTAGGATTAGGGTTAGGTTTAGTGTTAGGATTAGGGTTTGGGTTTCGGTTAGAGTTAGGGTTAGGGTTAGGGTTTGGGTTAGTGTTAGGCGTAGGGATAGGGTTTAGGTTAGGATTAGGGTTAGGGTTAGTTTTAGGCTTAGCTTTAGGGATAGGTTTTGGGTTAGGGTTACGGTTAGGGTTAGGGTTAGGGTTAGGGTTAGGGTTAGGGTTAGGGTTTGGGTTAGGATTA
>CM069543.1:59384318-59386818 GCA_035773235.1 Eospalax fontanierii | reverse complement strand
CTTTGGTTTGGGTTATTGTTAGGGTTAGGGTTAGGTTTAGGGTTAGGGTTAGGTTTAGGGCTAGGGGTTAGGGGTTAGGGCTTAGGCTTAGTGTTAGAGTTAGGGTTAGGGTTAGTGTTAGGGTTTGGGTTTGGGTTAGCGTTAGGGTTAGGGTTTGGGTTTGGGTTAGGTTTAGTCGTAGGTTTAGGGTTTGGGTTCGGGTTAGGGTTAGGGTTAGGGTTTCGGTTAGGGTTAGCGTTAGGGTTTGGGTTTGGCTTAGGGTTAGTTTTAAGGTTTGGGTTTGCATTAGGGTTAGGGTTAGGGTTAGGGTTTGGTTTAGGGTTAGGGTTAGCGTTATGGTTAGGGTTTGGGTTTGGGTGAGTGTTAGGTTTAGGGTTAGGTTTAGGGTTAGGGTTAGGGTTAGGTTTAGGATTAGGGTTAGTGTTACGGTTAGGGTTAAAGCTGGGTTGTGGGAAGTGGCTGGGGTTATGGTTAGGCTTAGGGCTAGGGTTTGGGTTTGGGTTAGGGTTAGGGTTTTTTAGTCTTAGGTTAGGGTTAGGGTTTGGGTTAGGGTTACGTTTAGAGTTAGGGTTAGGTTTAGGGTTAGGGTTTGGGTTAGGATTAGGGTTATGATTATGTTCAGGGTTTGGGTTAGGGTTAGGGTTAGGGTTTCGGTTTGGCTTAGGGTTAGGTTTAGGGTTTGGTTTAGGGTTAGGGTTAGGGTTAGCGTTTGCGTTTGAGTTAGGGTTAGGGTTAGTTTTAGGCTTAGGGTTAGGGATAGGTTTTGGGTTAGGGTTACGGTTAGGGTTAGGGTTAGGGTTAGGGTTAGGGTTTGGGTTAGGATTAGGGTGAGGGTTACGTTAGGTATTGGTTTAGGGTTAGGGTTAGAATCAGGGTTAGTGTTTGGGTTTGGGTTACGATTAGGTTTAGGGTTTGGGTTAGGGTTACCTTTAGGGTTAGGTATGGGTTACGGTTAGGGTTAATGTTAGGGGTTGGGTTAGGGTTATGTTTAGGGTTAGGGATTAGGGGTTAGGGGTTAGGCATAGTGTTAGGGTTAGTGTTTGGGTTAGTGTTGGGGTTTGGGTTTTCGTTAGGGTTAGAGTTAGGGTTTGGGTTTGGGTTTGCATTAGGGTTAGGGTTAGGGTTAGGGTTAGGATTAGTGTTAGCATTAGAGTTTGTGTTTGGGTTAGGTTTAGGGTTAGGGTTAGGGTTTTGATTAGGGTTAGGATTAGGGTTTGGGTTAGGGTTAAGTTATGGGTTAGGGTTAGGGTTAGGGTTAGTGTCAGGGTTAGGGTTATGGTTAGGGTTAGGGTTAGGGTTTGGGTTTGGATTAGGGTTAGGTATAGTGTTAGGGTTAGGGTTTGGGTTTGGGTTAGGGTTAGGTTTATGGTTAGGGTTAAGGTTAGGGTTAGGGTTAGTGTTAGGGTTAGGGTTTGGGTTAGTGTTGGGGTTTGGGTTTTCGTTAGGGTTAGAGTTACTGTTTGGGTTTGGGTTTGCGTTAGGGTTAGGGTTAGGGTTAGGGTTAGGGTTAGGGTTAGGGTTAGGATTAGTGTTAGCATTAGAGTTTGTGTTTGGGTCAGGTTTAGGGTTAGGGTTAGGGTTTTGGTTAGGGTTAGGATTAGTGTTTGGGTTAGGGTTAGGTTTAGGGTTAGGGTTAAGGTTAGGGTTAGGGTTAGTGTTAGGGTTAGGGTTTGGTTTACGGTTAGGGTTACGGTTTGTGTGGGGGTCAGTATTAGGTTTAGGTTTAGGTTAGTGTTTGGGTAGAGGGTTAGGGTTTGGGTTTGGGTTAGGGTTAGGGCTAGGGTTAGGGTTAGGGTTAAGATTAGGGTTAGTGTTAGAGTTAGGGTTAAGGCTAGCTTTTGGGCTAGGCTTAAGTTTAAGGTTTGGTTTAGGGTGAGGGTTAGGGTTTGGGTTTGTGTTAGGGTTAGTGTTAGGTTTAGGCTTAGGGTTAGTTATAGGGTTTGAGTTAGGGTTACGATTAGTGTTAGCGTTAGGGTTAGGTTTAGGTTTTGGGTTAGGATTAGGGTTAGGGTTAGTGTTAGGTTTAGGCTTTGGTTTGGGTTATTGTTAGGGTTAGGGTTAGGTTTAGGGTTAGGGTTAGGTTTAGGGCTAGGGGTTAGGGGTTAGGGCTTAGGCTTAGTGTTAGAGTTAGGGTTAGGGTTAGTGTTAGGGTTTGGGTTTGGGTTAGCGTTAGGGTTAGGGTTTGGGTTTGGGTTAGGTTTAGGCTTAGGTTTAGGGTTTGGGTTCGGGTTAGGGTTAGGGTTAGGGTTTCGGTTAGGGTTAGCGTTAGGGTTTGGGTTTGGCTTAGGGTTAGTTTTAAGGTTTGGGTTTGCATTAGGGTTAGGGTTAGGGTTAGGGTTTGGTTTAGGGTTAGGGTTAGCGTTATGGTTAGGGTTTGGGTTTGGGTGAGTGTTAGGTTTAGGGTTAGGTTTAGGGTTAGGGTTAGGGTTAGGTTTAGGTTTAGGGTTAGTGTTACGGTTAAGGTTAAAGCTAGGTTTTGGGTAATGTTTAGGGTTTTCGT
>CM069543.1:59371818-59381818 GCA_035773235.1 Eospalax fontanierii | reverse complement strand
TTAGGGTTAGGGTTAGGGTTAGGGTTATTGTTTGGATTAGGGTTTGGGTTAGGGTTAGGGTTAGGTTAGGGTTAGGGTTTGGGTTAGGGTTAGGGTTGAAGTTTGGGTTTGGTTTAGGGTTAGGGTTAGGGTTTCGGTTAGGGATAGGGTTAGGGTTAGGGTTATGGTTCGGTTTAGGGTGTGGGTTTGGTTTAGGATTAGGCTTAGGGTTAGGTTTAGGGTAAGTGTTAGGGTTAGGGTTTGGTTTAGGGTTAGGTTTAGGTTTAGGTTTAGGGTTACGGTTTGGTTTGGTTTAGGGTTAGTTTTAGGGTTAGGGTTAGGGTTAGGGTTAGGATTAGTGTTAGGGTTAGGGTTAGGGTTAGGGTTAGGGTTAGGTTTAGGGTTTTGGTTAGGGTTTGGGTTAGGGTTTAGTTTAGGGTTTAGGTTAGGGGTTAGAGTTGGGGTTAGGTTTAGGTTTCGGGTTAGGGTTCGGGTTAGGCTTAGGTTTAGGGATAGGGGTAGGTTTTGGTTTGTCTTAGGGTTAGGGTTAGGGTTAGTGTTAGGATTAGTGTTTGGGTTAGGGTTAGGGATAGGGTTAGGGTTTAGGTTTGGGTTAGGGTTGAAGTTTGGCTGTGGGTTAGGTTTAGGATTAGGGTTTCTGTTAGGGATAGGGTTAGGGTTAGGGTTATGGTTAGGTTTAAGTTGTGGATTTGGTTTAGGATTAGGCTTAGGGTTAGGGTTAGGGTAAGAGTTAGGGTTTGGGTTTGGCTTAGGGTTAGGTTTGGGTTTAGGGTTAGGGTTACCATTTTGTTTGGTTTAGGGTAAGAGTTAGTGTTAGGGTTAGGTTTAGGGTTTGGGTTAGGTTTAGGGTTAAGGTTAGGGTTAGGGTTAGGGGTTAGGGTTAGGATTAGGGTTTAGTTTGGTTTAGGGTTAGGGTTAGTGTTAGGGTTTGGCTTAGGGTTTAGGTTTGGGTTAGGGTTAGGGTTAGGCTTAGTTTTAGGGCTTGGGTTAGGGTTAGTGTTAGCGTTAGGGCTTGGGTTTAGGTTAGGTTTAAGGTTTGGGTTAGGCTTAGGGTCAGGGTTTGTGTTTGGGTTAGGTTTAGCTTTAGGGTTAGGGTTAGGGTTAGGGTTAGGGTTAGGGTTTCGGTTTGGCTTAGGGTTAGGGTTAGGGTAAGGGATTGGGTTAGGGTTTGGGTTAGGTTTAAGGTTAAGGTTAGGGTTAGGGTTAGGTTTAGGATTTGGGTTAGGGTTAGGGTTAGGTTTAGGGTTAGGGTTTGGTTTGAGTTAGGGTTAATGTTATGGATAGTGTAAGGGTTACGTTTGGGGTTAGGGTTTGGTTTAGGGTTACTGTTAGAGGTTGGTTTAGGGTTAGGGCTTGGTTAGGGTTACGGTTAGGGATAAGTTTGGGATAGGGTTAGTGTTAGGGTTAGGGATATAGTTTAGGTTAGGGTTAGGGTGAGGGTTACGGTTAGGGTCTAGGTTTGGTTTAGGGTTAGGGTTAATGTTTGTGTTAGGGTTTAGATTTCGGTAAGGGTTAGGTTTAGGGTTAGTTTTAGGGCTTGGGTTAGGGTTAGGGTTAGTGTTAGGATTAGGGTTAGGGTTAGTGTTAGGATTAGGGTTAGGTTTATGTTTTGGCTTAGTGTTAGGGTAAGGGTTAATGTTAGGGTTATGATTAGGGTTAGGGTTAGGGTTAGGATTAGAGTTAGGGTTAGGGTTTTCGTTTGAGTTAGGGTTAGGGTTAGGGTTTGGTTTTGCTTTAGGGTTTAGGTTTGGTTTAGGGTTAGGGTTGGGGTTAGTGTTAGGGTTAGGGTTAATGTCTGGGTTTGGGTTAGGGTTAGGCTTAGGTTTAGGGATAGGGCTTGGGTAAGGGTTAGGTTTAGGGTTAGGTTTAGGGTTAGGGTTTCATTTAGGGTTAGGTTTAGGGTTCGGGTTAGGTTCAGGCTGTGGGTTTGGGTTAGGGTTAGGCTTAGGGTTAGGGTTAGGGTAAGTGTAAGGGTTAGGGTTTGGATTAGGGTTAGGTTTAGGGTTAGGGTTAGGGTTTGGGTTTGGGTTAGAGTAAGGTATAGAGTTAGGGTTTGGGTTAGGTTTAGTGTTAGGGTTAGGGTTTGGGTTAGGGTTTGGGTTAGGGTTAAGGTTAGGTTTAGGGTTAGGGGTTAGTGTTAGGGTTAGGGCTAGGGTTTGGGTTTGGGTTAGGGTTAGGGTTAGGGTTAGGGTTAGTGTTAGGATTAGGGTTTCGGTTAGGGTTAGGGTTAGGGTTAGGGTTTGGGTCAGGGTTAGGGTTGAAGTTTGGGTTTGGGTTAGGGTTAGGGTTAGGGTTTCGGTTAGGGATAGGGTTAGGGTTAGGGTTATGGTTAGGTTTAGTGTGTGGGTTTGGTTGAGGATTAGGTTTAGGGTTAGGGTTAGGGTAAGTGTTAGGGTTAGGGTTTGGCTTAGGGTTAGGTTTGGGTTTAGGGTTAGGGTTACCATTTTGTTTGGTTTAGGGTTAGTGTTAGGGTTAGGGTTAGGGTTAGGGGTTAGGGTTAGGGTTAGGGTTTAGATTTGGTGTAAGGTTAGTGTTAGGGTTAGGGTTTGGCTTAGGGTTTAGGTTTGGTTAGGGTTAGGGTTAGGGTTAGTTTTAGGGCTTGGGTTAGGGTTAGTGTTAGGGTTAGGGCTTGTGTTTAGGTTAGGTTTAAGGTTTGGGTTAGGCTTAGGGTTAGGGTTTGTGTTTGGGTTAGGTTTAGATTTAGGGTTAGGGTTAGGGTTAGGGTTAGGGTTAGGGTTAGGGTTTGGGTTTGGCTTAGGGTTAGGGTTAGGTTAAGGGATTGGGTTAGGGTTTGGGTTAGGTTTAATGTTAGGGTTAGGGTTTGTGTTAGGGTTTGGGTTAGGTTTAAGTTTAGGGTTAGGGTTAGGGTTAGGTTTAGGATTTGGGTTAGGGTTAGGGTTAGTGTTAGGGTTAGGGTTTGGTTTGGTTAGGGTTAATGTTATGGATAGTGTAAGGGTTAGGTTTGGGGTTAGGGTTAGGGTTACTGTTAGAGGTTGGTTTAGGGTTAGGGTTACGGTTAGGGTTACGGTTAGGGATTGGTTTGGGATAGGGTTAGTGTTAGGGTTAGGGATAGAGTTTAGGTTAGGGTTAGCGTTACGGTTTAGGTTTGGTTTAGGGTTAGGGTTAGGATTTGGGTTAGGGTTTAAATTTAGGTAAGGGTTAGGTTTAGGGTTAGTTTTAGGGCTTGGGTTAGGGTTAGGGTTAGGGTTAGTTCTTGGGTTTAGGTTAGGTTTAAGGTTTGAGTTAGGCTTAGGGTTAGGTTTTGTGTTTGGTTTAGGTTTAGGTTTAGGGTTAGGGTTAGGGTTAGGGTTTGGGTTTGGGTTAGAGTAAGTAATCGGGTTAGGGTTTGGGTTAGGTTTAACGTTAGGGTTAGGGTTTGGTTAGGGTTTGGGTTAGTGTTAAGGTTAGGGTTAGGGTTAGTGGTTAGGGTTAGGGTTAGGGTTAGGGTTTGGGGTACGGTTTGGGTTAGGGTTAGGGTTAGTGTTACGGTTAGGGTTTAGGGTAGGGTTAGGTTTAGGGTTAGGATTTGGGTTAGGGTTAGTGTTAGGGTTTTGGTTAGGGTTAGGGTTAGTGTTAGGGTTTAGGGTTTAGGGTTAGGGTTCGGGTTCGGGTTAGGGTTAGGGTTAGGGTTTGTTTTAGGGTTTGGGTTAGGGTTAAGGTTAGGGTTAGGGTTAGGATTAGGGGTTATGGTTAGGGTTAGGGTTAGGATTGGGGTTAGGGTTAGGTTTAGGTTTAGGGTTAGTGTTACGGTTAGGGTTTGGGTTAGGGTTAGGGTTAGGGTTAGGGTTAGGGTTTGGGTTAGGGTTAGGGTTAGGGTTAGGGCTAGGGTTTGGGTTAGATTTACGGGTAGGTTTAATGTTAGTGTTTGGGGTTGGGTTAGGTTTAGGGATAGGGGTAGGATTTGGTTTGGCTTATTGGTAGGGTTAGGGTTAGGATTAGGTTTAGGGTAAGGCTTTAGTGATAGTGTGAGTGTTAGGGTTGCGCTTAGGGTTTGGGTTTGGGTTAGTCTTAGGGTTAAGTTTAGGATTAGGGTTAGGGTTCCTATTAGGATTAGGGTTTGGGTTTTTGTTAGGTTTAGGGTTAGGATTAGGGTTTGGGTTAGTGTTAGGATTTGGTATAGGGATAGGGTTAGGGTAAGGGTTAGGGTTAGGGTGTGTGTTAGGGTTAGGATTAGGGTTAGGGTTAGGGTTAGTGTTAGAATTAGGGTTTGGGTTAGGGTTACGGTTAGTGTTAGGGTTTGGGTTAGGGTTAGGATTAGGGTTTCGGTTAGGATTACGGTTAGGGTTAGGGTTAGGGTTAGGGTGTGTGTTAGGGTTAGGATTAGGGTTAGGGTTAGGGTTAGTGTTAGAATTAGGATTTGGGTTAGGGTTACGGTTAGTGTTAGGGTTTGGGTTAGGGTTAGGGTTGAAGTTTGGGTTTGGGTTAGGCTTAGGATTAGGGTTTCAGTTAGGATTAGGGTTAGGGTTAGGGTTATGGTTAGGTTTAAGGTGTGGGTTTGGTTTAGGATTAGGCTTAGGGTTAGGGTTAGGGTAAGTGTTAGGGTTAGGGTTTGGGTTAGGGTTATTGTTAGGTTTAGGGTTAGGGTTAGGCTTTGGTTTGGTTTAGGGTTAGTGTTAGGCTTAGGGGAAGTGTTAAGGTTAGGGTTAGGGCTAGGGGTGGTTTAGGGTTAGGGTTAGGGTTAGGATTAAGGTTAGGGTTAAGGTTTAGGTTTGGGTTAGAGTTAGGTTTAGAGTTGGGGTTTGGTTTAGGTTTACGTTTAGGGTTAGGGTTAGCGTTAGGTTTAGGGTTAGGATTAGGGTTAGGTGTAGGTTTATGTTTTGGGTTAGGGTTAGGGTTAGGGTTAGGTTTTGGTTTGTGTTAGGGTAGATGTTATGGATAGGGTAAGGGTTAGGTTTGGGGTTAGGGTTTGGTTTAGGGTTACTCTTAGAGGTTGGTTTAGGGTTCGGGTTAGGGTTAGGGATTGGTTTGGGGTAGGGTTATTTTTAGGGTTGGGTTTGGGTTAGGGATTAGGTTTCGTTTAGGGTTAGGGTTAGGATTAGTGTTTGGGTTAGGGTTTAGGTTTGGGTTAGGGTTACGGTTAGGGTTAGGGTTTGGCTTAGAGTTAGGTTTAGGGTTAGGGTTTGGGTTAGGGTTAGGGTTAGGGTGAGGGTTTGGGTTAGGGTTACGGGTAGGTTTAGGGTTAGTGTTTGGGCTTGGGTTAGGGTTAGGTTTAGGGATAGGGGTAGGGTTTGGTTTGGCTTAGGGTTAAGTTTAGGGTTAGGATTAGGGTTAGGGTTAGGCGTTAGTGATAGTGTGAGTGTTAGGGTTACGGTTAGTGTTGGGATTAGGGTTAGGGTTAAGTGTAGGATTAGGGTGAGGGTTACTGTTAGGATTAGGGTTTGGGTTGTTGTTAGGGTTAGGGTTAGGGTTAGGCTTAGGGTTTATGCTTTGGGTTAGTGTTAGGGTTTCGGATAGGCTTAGGGTTAGGGTAAGGTTTACGGTTAGGGTTTGTGTTAGGGTTAGGATTAGGGTTAGGGTTAGTGTTAGTGTTAGGATTAGGGTTTGGTTTAGGGTTAGGGTTAGGGTTAGGGTTAGGGTTTGGGTTAGGGTTATGGTTAGGTTTAGGGTGTGGGTTTGGTTTAGGAATAGGCTTAGTGTTAGGGTTAGGGTAAGTGTTAGGGTTAGGGTTTGGGTTAGGGTTAGGGTTAGGGTTAGGGTTTGATTTTGGTTTGTGTTAGGGTAGATGTTATGGATAGGGTAAGGGTTAGGTTTGGGGTTAGGGTTTGGTTTAGGGTTACTGTTAGAGGTTGGTTTAGGGTTAGGGTTAGGGTTAGGGTTAGGGTTAGGGATTGGTTTGGGGTAGGGTTAGTGTTAGGGTTGGGTTTGGGATAGGGATAATGTTTCGTTTAGGGTTAGGGTTAGGATAAGTGTTTGGGTTAGGGTTTAGGTTTGGGTTAGGGTTAGGGTTAGGGTTAGTTTTAGGGCTTGGTTTAGGGTTAGGGTTAGGGTTAGGGCTTGGGTTTAGGTTAGGTTTAAGGTTTGGGTTAGGCTTCGGGTTAGGGTTTGTGTTTGGGTTAGGTTTAGGTTTAGTGATATGGTTAGGGTTAGGGTTAGGGTTTGTGTTTGGGTTAGAGTAAGGTATCGGGTTAGGGTTTGTGTTAGGTTTAAGGTTAGGGTTAGGGTTTGTGTTAGGGTTTGGCTTAGGGTTAGGGTTAGGGTTAGGGTTAGTGTTTGGGGTTGGGTTAGTGTTAGGTTTAGGATTAAGGTTAGAGTTAGGGTTAGGGTTTGGCTTAGGGTTAGGGTTAGGGTTAGGTCTAGGCGATAGGGATATGGTTATTGTTAGGTTTGGGGTTAGTGTTTGGGCTTGGGTTAGGGTTAGTGTTAGGGTTAGAATTAGGGTTAGGTTTAGTGTTAGGATTAGGGTTTGTTTTTCGGTTAGGGTTAGGGTTAGTGTTAGGGTTAGGGATAGGGTTTAGTTTAGAGTTAGGGTTAGGGTTTGGGTTAGGATTTAGGTTTGGGTTAGGGTTAGGGTTTGGGTTAGTTTTAGGGCTTTGGTTCGGGTTAGGGTTAGAGTTAGGGCTTGGGTTTAGGTTAGGTTTAGGGTTTGGGTTAGGCTTAGGGTCAGGGTTTGGGTTAGGGTTAGGGTTAGGGTTTGGGTTAGGGTTTGGGTTAGGGTTAAGTTTAGGGTTTAGGTTAGGGGTTAGAGTTGGGGTTAGGTTTAGGGTTCGGTTTAGGGTTAGGGTTAGGGTTAGGTTTAGGGATAGCGGTGGGTTTGGTTTGGCTTAGGGTTAGGGTTAGGGTTAGGGTTAGTGTTAGGATTAGGGTTCGCGTTAGGGTTAGGGTTAGGGTTAGGGTTTGGGTTCGGGTTAGGGTTGAAGTTTGCGTTTGAGTTAGGGTTAGGGTTAGGGTTTCGGTTAGGGATAGGGTTAGTGTTAGGGTTATGGTTAGGGTTAGGGTTAGGGTTAGGTTTAAGGTTAGAATTAGGATTTGTGTTAGGTTTGGGTTAGGTTTAAGGTTAGGGTTCGGGTTAGGGTTAGGTTTAGGATTTGGGTTAGGGTTAGGGTTAGGATTAGGGTTTGGTTTGGGTTAGGGTTAATGTTATGGATCCTGTAAGGGTTAAGTTTGGGGTTAGGGTTTGGTTTAGGGTTACTGTTAGAGGTTGGTTTAGGGTTAGGGTTACGGTTAGGGTTAGGGTTAGGAATTGGTTTGGGATAGGCTTAGTGTTAGGGTTAGGGATAGAGTTTAGGTTAGGGTTAGGGTTAGGGTTAGGGTTATGGTTAGGGTTTAGGTTTGGTTTAGGGTTAGGGTTAGGGTTTGGGTTAGGGTTTAGATTTGGGTTAGGGTTAGGTTTAGGGTTAGTTTTAGGGCTTGGGTTAGGGTTAGGGTTAGGGTTAGGTCTTGGGTTTAGGTTAGGTTTAAGGTTTGTGTTAGGCTTAGGATTAGGTTTTGTGTTTGGGGTAGGATTAGCTTGAGGGTTAGGGGTAGGGTTAGGGTTAGGTTTTGGGTTTGGGTTAGAGTTAGTAATCGGGTTAGGGTTTGGGTTAGGTTTAAGGTTAGGGTTAGGGTTTGGGTTATGGTTTGGGTTAGAGTTAAGGTTAGGGTTAGGGTTAGTGGTTAGGGTTAGGGTTAGGGTTTGGGTTTGAGTTAGGGTTTTGGTTAGGGTTAGGGTTAGGGTTACGGTTAGGGTTTAGGGTAGGATTAGGTTTAGGGTTAGGATTTACGTTAGGGTTAGTGTTAGGGTTTTGGTTAGGGTTAGGGTTAGGGTTAGGGTTAGGGTTAGGGTTAGGGTTAGGGTTTGTTTTAGGGTTAGGGTTAAGGTTAGGGTTAGGGTTAGGGTTTAGGGTTAGGGTTAGGGTTAGGGTTCGGGTTAGGTTTAGGTTTAGGGTTAGTGTTACGGTTAGGGTTTGGGTTAGGGTTAGGGTTAGTGTTAGGCTTAGGGTTTGGGTTAGGTTTAGGGTTAGGTTTAGGGTTAGGGTTAGGGTTTGGGTTAGGGTTACGGGTAGGTTTAGGGTTAGTGTTTGGGCTTGGGTTAGGTTTAGGGATGGGGTAGGATTTGGTTTGGCTTAGGATTAGGGTTAGGGTTAGGAATAGGTTTAGGGTTAGGCTTTAGTGATAGTGTGAGTGTGAGGGTTACGCTTAGGGTTTTGTTTTGGGTTAGGGTTAGGGTTAAGTTTAGGATTAGGGTTAGGGTTAGTATTAGGATTAGGGTTTGGGTTTTTGTTAGGTTTAGGGTTCGGATTAGGGTTTGGGTTAGTGTTAGGGTTTGGGGTTTGGTTAGGGATAGGGTAAGGGTTAGGGTTAGGGTGTGTGTTAGGGTTAGGGTTAGGGTTAGTGTTAGGATTTGGGTTTGGGTTAGGGTTACGGTTAGTGTTAGGGTTAGCGTTTGGGTTCGGGTTAGGGTTGAAATTTGGGTTTGGGTTAGGGTTAGGATTAGGGTTTCGGTTAGGATTAGGGTTAGGGTTAGGGTTATGGTTAGGTTTAGGTTGTGGGTTTGGTTTAGGATTAGGCTTAGTGTTCGGTTTTGGGTAAGTGTTAGGGTTAGGGTTTCGGTTAGGGTTAGGGTTAGATTTAGGGTTAGGGTTAGGGTTTGGTTTGGGGTTAGTGTTAGGCTTAGGGGAAGTGTTAAGGTTAGGGTTAGGGTTAGGGGTGGTTTAGGGTTACGGTTAGGATTAAGGTTAGGGTTAAGGTTTAAGTTTGGGTTAGAGTTAGGTTTAAAATTGGAGTTTGGTTTATGGTTAGGTTTACGGTTAGGGTTGGGGTTAGGGTTAGGTTTAGGATTAGGGTTAGGGTTTTGGTTTAGGTTTTGGGTAAGTTTTAGGGTTCGGGTTATGGTCAGGGTTAGGGTTTATGTTTTGTTTAGGGTTAGGGTTAGGGTTAGGGTTAGGGTTAGGGATTGGTTTGGGGTAGGGTTAGTGAAGGGTTGGGTTTGGGTTAGGGATAATGTTTCGTTTAGGGTTAGGGTTAGGATAAGTGTTTGGGTTAGGGTTTAGGTTTGGGTTAGGGTTAGGGTTAGGGTTAGTTTTAGGGCTTGGTTTAGGGTTAGGGTTAGGGTTAGGACTTGGGTTTAGGTTAGGTTTAAGGTTTGGGTTAGGCTTCGGGTTAGGGTTTGTGTTTGGGTTAGGTTTAGGTTTAGTGATAGGGTTAGGGTTAGGGTTAGGGTTTGTGTTTGGGTTAGAGTAAGGTATCGGGTTAGGGTTTGTGTTAGGTTTAAGGTTAGGGTTAGGGTTTGTGTTAGGGTTTGGCTTAGGGTTAGGGTTAGGGTTAGGGTTAGTGTTTGGGGTTGGGTTAGTGTTAGGTTTAGGATTAAGGTTAGAGTTAGGGTTAGGGTTTGGCTTAGGGTTAGGGTTAGGGTTAGGGCTAGGCGATAGGGATATGGTTATTGTTAGGTTTGGGGTTAGTGTTTGGGCTTGGGTTAGGGTTAGTGTTAGGGTTAGAATTAGGGTTAGGTTTAGTGTTAGGATTAGGGTTTGTTTTTCGGTTAGGGTTAGGGTTAGTGTTAGGGTTAGGGATAGGGTTTAGTTTAGAGTTAGGGTTAGGGTTTGGGTTAGGGTTTAGGTTTGGGTTAGGGTTAGGGTTTGGGTTAGTTTTAGGGCTTTGGTTCGGGTTAGGGTTAGAGTTAGGGCTTGGGTTTAGGTTAGGTTTAGGGTTTGGGTTAGGCTTAGGGTCAGGGTTTGGGTTAGGGTTAGGGTTAGGGTTTGGGTTAGGGTTTGGGTTAGGGTTAAGTTTAGGGTTTAGGTTAGGGGTTAGAGTTGGGGTTAGGTTTAGGGTTCGGTTTAGGGTTAGGGTTAGGGTTAGGTTTAGGGATAGCGGTGGGTTTGGTTTGGCTTAGGGTTAGGGTTAGGGTTAGGGTTAGTGTTAGGATTAGGGTTCGCGTTAGGGTTAGGGTTAGGGTTAGGGTTTGGGTTCGGGTTAGGGTTGAAGTTTGCGTTTGAGTTAGGGTTAGGGTTAGGGTTTCGGTTAGGGATAGGGTTAGTGTTAGGGTTATGGTTAGGGTTAGGGTTAGGGTTAGGGTTAGGGTTAG
>CM069543.1:59366818-59369318 GCA_035773235.1 Eospalax fontanierii | reverse complement strand
TATAGGGTTAGGGTTTGGGTTAGGTTTAGTGTTAGGGTTTGCGTTAGGGTTTGGGTTAGGGTTAAGGTTAGGGTTAGGGTTTGGGGTTAGTGTTAGGGTTAGGCCTAGGGATTGGGTTAGGGTTAGGGTTAGGGTTAGGGTTAGGGTTAGAGTTAGTGGTACGGTTAGGATTTGGTTTAGAATTAGGCTTAGGGGTAGGGTTAGGGCAAGTGTTAGGGTTAGGGTTTGGTTTAGGGTTGAGTTTAGGGTTAGGGTTAGGGTAAGGGATTGTTTTTAGTTTAGGTTTAGGGTTTGGGTTTGGCTTAGGTTTAGGGTTTGGGGTTGGGTTAGGTTTAGGTTTAGGGTTAGGGTTAGGTTTAGGGTTAGGGTTAGGGTTTGGGTTAAGTTAGAGTAAGTTATAGGGTTAGGGTTTGGGTTAGGGTTAAGATTAGATTAAGTGTTAGGGGTTAGGTTTAGGGTTAGGGTTTGGGTTCGTGTTAGGGTTAGGGTTAGTGTTACGGTTAGGGTTTGGGGTAGGGTTAGGTTTAGGGTTAGGGTTAGTGTTAGGGATTGTCTTAGGGTTAGGGTTAGGGTTACGGTTAGGGTTTGTGTTCTGGTTAGGGTTAGGTTTAGGGTTACTGTTTGGGCTTGGGTTAGGGTTAGGTTTAGGTTTAAGGTTAGAGTTAGGCTTAGGGTTTGGCTTAGGGTTAGGATTAGGGTTAGGGCTATGCGATAGGGATACGGTTAGGGTTAGGGTTGGGGTTAGTGCTTGGGCTTGGGTTAGGGTTAGTGTTAGGGTTAGAATTAGGGTTAGGTTTAGTGTTAGGATTAGGGTTTGGGTTTCGGTTAGGGTTAGGGTTAGGGTTAGGGTGTGGGTTAGTGTTAGGGTTAGGGATAGGGTTTAGTTTAGGGTTAGGGTTAGGGTTTGGGTTAGGGTTTAGGTTTGGGTTAGGGTTAGGGTTAGGGTTAGTTTTAGGGCTTGGGTTAGGGTTAGGGTTAGAGTTAGGGCTTGGGTTTAGGTTAGGTTTAGGGTTTGGGTTAGGCTTAGGGTTAGGGTTAGGGTTAGTTTTAGGGCTTGGGTTAGGGTTAGGGTTAGAGTTAGGGCTTGGGTTTAGGTTAGGTTTAGGGTTTGGGTTAGGCTTAGGGTTAGGGTTCGGGTTACGGTTAGGTTTAGTGTTTGGGTTAGGGTTTGGGTTAGGGTTATGTTGAGGGTTTAGGTTAGGGGTTAGAGTTGGGGTTAGGTTTAGGGTTCGGGTTCGGGTTAGGGTTAGTTTTAGGGATAGGAGTAGGTTTTGGTTTGGCTTAGGGTTAGGTTTAGGGTTATTGTTAGAATTAGGGTTTGGGTTAGGGTTAGGGTTAGGTTAGGGTTAGGGTTTGGGTTAGGGTTAGGGTTGAAGTTTGGGTTTGGTTTAGGGTTAGGGTTAGGGTTTCGGTTAGGGATAGGGTTAGGGTTAGGGTTATGGTTCGGTTTAGGGTGTGTGTTTGGTTTAGGATTAGGCTTAGGGTTAGGTTTAGGGTAAGTGTTAGGGTTAGGGTTTGGTTTAGGGTTAGGTTTAGGTTTAGGGTTACGGTTGGGTTTGGTTTAGGGTTAGTATTAGGGTTAGGGTTAGGGTTAGGGTTAGGATTAGGGTTAGGGTTACGGTTAGGGTTTGGGTTAGGGTTTAGTTTAGGGTTTAGGTTAGGGGTTAGAGTTGGGGTTAGGTTTAGGGTTCGGGTTAGGGTTAGGGTTAGGGTTAGGTTTAGGGTTTTGGTTAGGGTTTGGGTTAGGGTTTAGTTTAGGGTTTAGGTTAGGGGTTAGAGTTGGGGTTAGGTTTAGGGTTCGGGTTAGGGTTCGGGTTAGGCTTAGGTTTAGGGATAGGGGTAGGTTTTGGTTTGTCTTAGGGTTAGGGTTAGGGTTAGTGTTAGGATTAGGGTTTGGGTTAGGGTTAGGGTTTGGGTTAGTTTTAGGGCTTGGGTTAGGGTTAGGGTTAGGGTTAGGTCTTGGGTTTAGGTTAGGTTTAGGGTTTGGGTTTGGCTTAGGTTTAGGGTTAGGATTTGGGTTAGGGTCAGGGTTAGGGTTAGGGTTAGGGTTAGGGTTTGGGTTAGGGTTATGATTATGTTTAGGGTTAGGATTAGTGTTAGTGTTAGCGTTAAGTTTTGCGTTAGGTTTAGTGTTAGGGTTTGGGTTTGAGTTAGGGTTAGGGTTAGGGTTGGGGTTAGTGTTAGGGTTAGGGTTAATGTCGGGTTTTGTATTAGGGTTAGGCTTAGATTTAGGGTTAGGGTAAGTGTTAGGGTTAGGGCTTGGGTAAGGGTTAGGTTTAGGGTTAGGTTTAGGGTTAGGGTTTCATTTAGGGTTAGGTTTAGGGTTTGGGTTAGGTTTAGGCTGTGGGTTTGGGTTAGGGTTAGGCTTATTGTTAGGGTTAGGTTAAGTGTTAGGGTTAGGGTTTGGATTAGGTTTAGGGTTTGGGTTTGGGTTAGAGTAAGGTATAGGGTTAGGGTTTGGGTTAGGTTTAGTGTTAGGGTTTGCGTTAGGGTTTGGGTT
>CM069543.1:59334318-59361818 GCA_035773235.1 Eospalax fontanierii | reverse complement strand
AGCGTTAGGGTTAATGTCGGGTTTTGTATTAGGGTTAGGCTTAGATTTAGGGTTAGGGTAAGTGTTAGGGTTAGGGCTTGGGTAAGGGTTAGGTTTAGGGTTAGGTTTAGGGTTAGGGTTTCATTTAGGGTTAGGTTTAGGGTTTGGATTAGGTTTAGGCTGTGGGTTTGGGTTAGGGTTAGGCTTATTGTTAGGGTTAGGTTAAGTGTTAGGGTTAGGGTTTGGATTAGGTTTAGGGTTTGGGTTTGGGTTAGAGTAAGGTATAGGGTTAGGGTTTGGGTTAGGTTTAGTGTTAGGGTTTGCGTTAGGGTTTGGGTTAGGGTTAAGGTTAGGGTTAGGGTTTGGGGTTAGTGTTAGGGTTAGGCCTAGGGTTTGGGTTAGGGTTAGGGTTAGGGTTAGGGTTAGGGTTAGAGTTAGTGTTACGGTTAGGATTTGGTTTAGGATTAGGCTTAGGGTTAGGGTTAGGGCAAGTGTTAGGGTTAGGGTTTGGATTAGGGTTAAGTTTAGGGTTAGGGTTAGGGTTAGGGATTGTGTTTAGTTTAGGTTTAGGGTTTGGGTTTGGCTTAGGTTTAAGGTTTGGGGTTGGGTTAGGTTTAGGTTTAGGGTTAGGGTTAGGTTTAGGGTTAGGGTTAGGGTTTGGGTTAAGTTAGAGTAAGTTATAGGGTTAGGGTTTGGGTTAGGTTTAGTGATAGGGTTAGGGTTTGGGTTAGGGTTAAGATTAGATTAAGTGTTAGGGGTTAGGTTTAGGGTTAGGGTTTGGGTTCGTGTTAGGGTTAGGGTTAGTGTTACGGTTAGGGTTTGGGGTAGGGTTAGGTTTAGGGTTAGGGTTAGTGTTAGGGATTGTCTTAGGGTTAGGGTTAGGGTTACGGTTAGGGTTTGTGTCCGGGTTAGGGATAGGTTTAGGGTTAGTGTTTGGGCTTGGGTTAGGGTTAGGTTTAGGTTTAAGGTTAGAGTTAGGCTTAGGGTTTGGCTTAGGGTTAGGATTAGGGTTAGGGCTATGCGATAGGGATACGGTTAGGGTTAGGGTTGGGGTTAGTGCTTGGGCTTGGGTTAGGGTTAGTGTTAGGGTTAGAATTAGGGTTAGGTTTAGTGTTAGGATTAGGGTTTGGGTTTCGGTTAGGGTTAGGGTTAGGGTTAGGGTGTGGGTTAGTGTTAGGGTTAGGGATAGGGTTTAGTTTAGGGTTAGGGTTAGGGTTTGGGTTAGGGTTTAGGTTTGGGTTAGGGTTAGGGTTAGGGTTCGTTTTAGGGCTTGGGTTAGGGTTAGGGTTAGAGTTAGGGCTTGGGTTTAGGTTAGGTTTAGGGTTTGGGTTAGGCTTAGGGTTAGGGTTAGGGTTAGTTTTAGGGCTTGGGTTAGGGTTAGGGTTAGAGTTAGGGCTTGGGTTTAGGTTAGGTTTAGGGTTTGGGTTAGGCTTAGGGTTAGGGTTCGGGTTACGGTTAGGTTTAGTGTTTGGGTTAGGGTTTGGGTTAGGGTTAAGTTGAGGGTTTAGGTTAGGGGTTAGAGTTGGGGTTAGGTTTAGGGTTCGGGTTCGGGTTAGGGTTAGTTTTAGGGATAGGAGTAGGTTTTGGTTTGGCTTAGGGTTAGGTTTAGGGTTATTGTTAGAATTAGGGTTTGGGTTAGGGTTAGGGTTAGGTTAGGGTTAGGGTTTGGGTTAGGGTTAGGGTTGAAGTTTGGGTTTGGTTTAGGGTTAGGGTTAGGGTTTCGGTTAGGGATAGGGTTAGGGTTAGGGTTATGGTTCGGTTTAGGGTGTGTGTTTGGTTTAGGATTAGGCTTAGGGTTAGGTTTAGGGTAAGTGTTAGGGTTAGGGTTTGGTTTAGGGTTAGGTTTAGGTTTAGGGTTACGGTTGGGTTTGGTTTAGGGTTAGTTTTAGGGTTAGGGTTAGGGTTAGGGTTAGGATTAGGGTTAGGGTTACGGTTAGGGTTTGGGTTAGGGTTTAGTTTAGGGTTTAGGTTAGGGGTTAGAGTTGGGGTTAGGTTTAGGGTTCGGGTTAGGGTTAGGGTTAGGGTTAGGTTTAGGGTTTTGGTTAGGGTTTGGGTTAGGGTTTAGTTTAGGGTTTAGGTTAGGGGTTAGAGTTGGGGTTAGGTTTAGGGTTCGGGTTAGGGTTCGGGTTAGGCTTAGGTTTAGGGATAGGGGTAGGTTTTGGTTTGTCTTAGGGTTAGGGTTAGGGTTAGTGTTAGGATTAGGGTTTGGGTTAGGGTTAGGGTTTGGGTTAGTTTTAGGGCTTGGGTTAGGGTTAGGGTTAGGGTTAGGTCTTGGGTTTAGGTTAGGTTTAGGGTTTGGGTTTGGCTTAGGTTTAGGGTTAGGATTTGGGTTAGGGTCAGGGTTAGGGTTAGGGTTAGGGTTAGGGTTTGGGTTAGGGTTATGATTATGTTTAGGGTTAGGATTAGGGTTAGTGTTAGCGTTAAGTTTTGCGTTAGGTTTAGTGTTAGGGTTTGGGTTTGAGTTGGGGTTGGGGTTAGGGTTGGGGTTAGTGTTAGGGTTAGGGTTGATGTCGGGTTTTGTATTAGGGTTAGGCTTAGATTTAGGGTTAGGGTAAGTGTTAGGGTTAGGGCTTGGGTAAGGGTTAGGTTTAGGGTTAGGTTTAGCGTTAGGGTTTCATTTAGGGTTAGGTTTAGGGTTTGGGTTAGGTTTAGGCTGTGGGTTTGGGTTAGGGTTAGGCTTATTGTTACGGTTAGGTTAAGTGTAAGGGTTAGGGTTTGGATTAGGTTTAGGGTTTGGGTTTGGGTAAGAGTAAGGTATAGGGTTAGGGTTTGGGTTAGGTTTAGTGTTAGGGTTTGCGTTAGGGTTTGGGTTAGGGTTAAGGTTAGGGTTAGGGTTTGGGGTTAGTGTTAGGGTTAGGCCTAGGGTTTGGGTTAGGGTTAGTGTTAGGGTTAGGGTTAGGGTTAGGGTTAGGGTTAGGGTGTGTGTTAGGGTTAGGATTAGGGTTAGGGTTAGGGTTAGTGTTAGAATTAGGATTTGAGTCAAGGTTACGGTTAGTGTTAGGGTTTGGGTTAGGGTTAGGGTTGAAGTTTGGGTTTGGGTTAGGCTTAGGATTAGGGTTTCGGTTAGGATTAGGGTTAGGGTTAGGGTTATGGTTAGGTTTAAGGTGTGGGTTTGGTTTAGGATTAGGCTTAGGGTTAGGGTTAGGGTAAGTGTTAGGGTTAGGGTTTGGGTTAGGGTTAGGGTTAGGTTTAGGGTTAGGGTTAGGCTTTGGTTTGGTTTAGGGTTAGTGTTAGGCTTAGGGGAAGTGTTAAGGTTAGGGTTAGGGCTAGGGGTGGTTTAGGGTTAGGGTTAGGGTTAGGATTAAGGTTAGGGTTAAGGTTTAGGTTTGGGTTAGAGTTAGGTTTAGAGTTGGGGTTTGGTTTAGGTTTACGTTTAGGGTTAGGGTTAGCGTTAGGTTTAGGGTTAGGATTAGGGTTAGGTGTAGGTTTATGTTTTGGGTTAGGGTTAGGGTTAGGGTTAGGTTTTGGTTTGTGTTAGGGTAGATGTTATGGATAGGGTAAGGGTTAGGTTTGGGGTTAGGGTTTGGTTTAGGGTTACTCTTAGAGGTTGGTTTAGGGTTCGGGTTAGGGTTAGGGATTGGTTTGGGGTAGGGTTATTTTTAGGGTTGGGTTTGGGTTAGGGATTAGGTTTCGTTTAGGGTTAGGGTTAGGATTAGTGTTTGGGTTAGGGTTTAGGTTTGGGTTAGGGTTACGGTTAGGGTTAGGGTTTGGCTTAGAGTTAGGGTTAGGGTTAGGGTTTGGGTTAGGGTTAGGGTTAGGGTGAGGGTTCGGGTTAGGGTTACGGGTAGGTTTAGGGTTAGTGTTTGGGCTTGGGTTAGGGTTAGGTTTAGGGATAGGGGTAGGGTTTGGTTTGGCTTAGGGTTAAGTTTAGGGTTAGGATTAGGGTTAGGGTTAGGCGTTAGTGATAGTGTGAGTGTTAGGGTTACGGTTAGTTTTGGGATTAGGGTTAGGGTTAAGTGTAGGATTAGGGTGAGGGTTACTGTTAGGATTAGGGTTTGGGTTGTTGTTAGGGTTAGGGTTAGGGTTAGGCTTAGGGTTTATGCTTTGGGTTAGTGTTAGGGTTTCGGATAGGCTTAGGGTTAGGGTAAGGTTTACGGTTAGGGTTTGTGTTAGGGTTAGGATTAGGGTTAGGGTTAGTGTTAGTGTTAGGATTAGGGTTTGGTTTAGGGTTAGGGTTAGGGTTAGGGTTAGGGTTTGGGTTAGGGTTATGGTTAGGTTTAGGGTGTGGGTTTGGTTTAGGAATAGGCTTAGTGTTAGGGTTAGGGTAAGTGTTAGGGTTAGGGTTTGGGTTAGGGTTAGGGTTAGGGTTAGGGTTAGGTTTTGGTTTGTGTTAGGGTAGATGTTATGGATAGGGTAAGGGTTAGGTTTGGGGTTAGGGTTTGGTTTAGGGTTACTGTTAGAGGTTGGTTTAGGGTTAGGGTTAGGGTTAGGGTTAGGGTTAGGGATTGGTTTGGGGTAGGGTTAGTGTTAGGGTTGGGTTTGGGTTAGGGATAATGTCTCGTTTAGGGTTAGGGTTAGGATAAGTGTTTGGGTTAGGGTTTAGGTTTGGGTTAGGGTTAGGGTTAGGGTTAGTTTTAGGGCTTGGTTTAGGGTTAGGGTTAGGGTTAGGGCTTGGGTTTAGGTTAGGTTTAAGGTTTGGGTTAGGCTTCGGGTTAGGGTTTGTGTTTGGGTTAGGTTTAGGTTTAGTGATATGGTTAGGGTTAGGGTTAGGGTTTGTGTTTGGGTTAGAGTAAGGTATCGGGTTAGGGTTTGTGTTAGGTTTAAGGTTAGGGTTAGGGTTTGTGTTAGGGTTTGGCTTAGGGTTAGGGTTAGGGTTAGGGTTAGTGTTTGGGGTTGGGTTAGTGTTAGGTTTAGGATTAAGGTTAGAGTTAGGGTTAGGGTTTGGCTTAGGGTTAGGGTTAGGGTTAGGTCTAGGCGATAGGGATATGGTTATTGTTAGGTTTGGGGTTAGTGTTTGGGCTTGGGTTAGGGTTAGTGTTAGGGTTAGAATTAGGGTTAGGTTTAGTGTTAGGATTAGGGTTTGTTTTTCGGTTAGGGTTAGGGTTAGTGTTAGGGTTAGGGATAGGGTTTAGTTTAGAGTTAGGGTTAGGGTTTGGGTTAGGGTTTAGGTTTGGGTTAGGGTTAGGGTTTGGGTTAGTTTTAGGGCTTTGGTTCGGGTTAGGGTTAGAGTTAGGGCTTGGGTTTAGGTTAGGTTTAGGGTTTGGGTTAGGCTTAGGGTCAGGGTTTGGGTTAGGGTTAGGGTTAGGGTTTGGGTTAGGGTTTGGGTTAGGGTTAAGTTTAGGGTTTAGGTTAGGGGTTAGAGTTGGGGTTAGGTTTAGGGTTCGGTTTAGGGTTAGGGTTAGGGTTAGGTTTAGGGATAGCGGTGGGTTTGGTTTGTCTTAGGGTTAGGGTTAGGGTTAGGGTTAGTGTTAGGATTAGGGTTCGCGTTAGGGTTAGGGTTAGGGTTAGGGTTTGGGTTTGGGTTAGAGTTAGTAATCGGGTTAGGGTTTGGGTTAGGTTTAAGGTTAGGGTTAGGGTTTGGGTTATGGTTTGAGTTAGAGTTAAGGTTAGGGTTAGGGTTAGTGGTTAGGGTTAGGGTTAGGGTTTGGGTTGGGGTTAGGGTTTGGGTTAGGGTTAGGGTTAGTGTTACGGTTAGGGTTTAGGGTAGGATTAGGTTTAGGGTTAGGATTTGGGTTAGGGTTAGTGTTAGGGTTTTGGTTAGGGTTAGGGTTAGGGTTAGGGTTAGGGTTAGGGTTAGGGTTAGGGTTTGTTTTAGGGTTAGGGTTAGGTTTAGGTTTAGGGTTAGTGTTACGGTTAGGGTTTGGGTTAGGGTTAGGGTTAGGGTTAGGCTTAGGGTTTGGGTTAGGTTTAGGGTTAGGTTTAGGGTTAGGGTTAGGGTTTGGGTTAGGGTTACGGGTAGGTTTAGGGTTAGTGTTTGGGCTTGGGTTAGGCTTAGGGATAGGGGTAGGATTTGGTTTGGCTTAGGATTAGGGTTAGGGTTAGGATTAGGTTTAGGGTTAGGCTTTAGGGATAGTGTGAGTGTGAGGGTTACGCTTAGGGTTTTGTTTTGGGTTAGGGTTAGGGTTAAGTTTAGGATTAGGGTTAGGGTTAGTATTAGGATTAGGGTTTGGGTTTTTGTTAAGTTTAGGGTTCGGATTAGGGTTTGGGTTAGTGTTAGGGTTTGGGGTTTGGTTAGGGATAGGGTAAGGGTTAGGGTTAGGGTGTGTGTTAGGGTTAGGATTAGGGTTAGGGTTAGGGTTAGTGTTAGGATTTGGGTTTGGGTTAGGGTTACGGTTAGTGTTAGGGTTAGCGTTTGGGTTAGGGTTAGGGTTGAAATTTGGGTTTGGGTTAGGGTTAGGATTAGGGTTTCGGTTAGGATTAGGGTTAGGGTTAGGGTTATGGTTAGGTTTAGGGTGTGGGTTTGGTTTAGGATTAGGCTTAGGGTTCGGGTTTGGGTAAGTGTTAGGGTTAGGGTTTCGGTTAGGGTTAGGGTTAGGTTTAGGGTTAGGGTTAGGGTTTGGTTTGGGGTTAGTGTTAGGCTTATGGGAAGTGTTAAGGTTAGGGTTAGGGTTAGGGGTGGTTTAGGGTTAGGGTTAGGATTAAGGTTAGGGTTAAGGTTTAAGTTTGGGTTAGAGTTAGGTTTAAAATTGGAGTTTGGTTTATGGTTAGGTTTACGGTTAGGGTTGGGGTTAGGGTTAGGTTTAGGATTAGGGTTAGGGTTTTGGTTTAGGTTTTGGGTAAGTTTTAGGGTTCGGGTTCTGGTCAGGGTTAGGGTTTATGTTTTGTTTAGGGTTAGGGTTAGGGTTAGGTTTTGATTTAGGGTTTAGGTTTGGGTTAGGGTTAGGGTTAGGGTTAGTTTTAGGGCTTGGGTTAGGGTTAGGGTTAGGGTTAGGTCTTGGGTTTAGGTTAGGTTTAGGGTTTGGGTTTGGCTTAGGTTTAGGGTTAGGATTTGGGTTAGGGTCAGGTTTAGGGTTAGGGTTAGGGTTAGGGTTTGGGTTAGGGTTATGATTATGTTTAGGGTTAGGATTAGGGTTAGTGTTAGCGTTAAGTTTTGCGTTAGGTTTAGTGTTAGGGTTTGGGTTTGAGTTAGGGTTAGGGTTAGGGTTGGGGTTAGTGTTAGGGTTAGGGTTAATGTCGGGTTTTGTATTAGGGTTAGGCTTAGATTTAGGGTTAGGGTAAGTGTTAGGGTTAGGGCTTGGGTAAGGGTTAGGTTTAGGGTTAGGTTTAGGGTTAGGGTTTCATTTAGGGTTAGGTTTAGGGTTTGGTTTAGGTTTAGGCTGTGGGTTTGGGTTAGGGTTAGGCTTATTGTTAGGGTTAGGTTAAGTGTTAGGGTTAGGGTTTGGATTAGGTTTAGGGTTTGGGTTTGGGTTAGAGTAAGGTATAGGGTTAGGGTTTGGGTTAGGTTTAGTGTTAGGATTTGCGTTAGGGTTTGGGTTAGGGTTAAGTTTAGGGTTAGGGTTTGGGGTTAGTGTTAGTGTTAGGCCTAGTGTTTGGGTTAGGGGTAGGGTTAGGGTTAGGGTTAGGGTTAGAGTAAGTGTTACGGTTAGGATTTGGTTTAGGATTAGGCTTAGGGTTAGGGTTAGGGCAAGTGTTAGGGTTAGGGTTTGGATTAGGGTTAAGTTTAGGGTTAGGGTTAGGGTTAGGGTTTGTGTTTAGTTTAGGTTTAGGGTTTGGGTTTGGCTTAGGTTTAGGGTTTGGGGTTGGGTTAGGTTTAGGTTTAGGGTTAGGGTTAGGTTTAGGGTTAGGGTTAGGGTTTGGGTTAAGTTAGAGTAAGTTATAGGGTTAGGGTTTGGGTTAGGTTTAGTGATAGGGTTAGGGTTTGGGTTAGGGTTAAGATTAGATTAAGTGTTAGGGGTTAGGTTTAGGGTTAGGGTTTGGGTTCGTGTTAGGGTTAGGGTTAGTGTTACGGTTAGGGTTTGGGGTAGGGTTAGGTTTAGGGTTAGGGTTAGTGTTAGGGATTGTCTTAGGGTTAGGGTTAGGGTTACTGTTAGGGTTTGTGTTCGGGTTAGGGTTAGGTTTAGGGTTAGTGTTTGGGCTTGGGTTAGGGTTAGGTTTAGGTTTAAGGTTAGAGTTAGGCTTAGGGTTTGGCTTAGGGTTAGGATTAGGGTTAGGGCTATGCGATAGGGATACGGTTAGGGTTAGGGTTGGGGTTAGTGCTTGGGCTTGGGTTAGGGTTAGTGTTAGGGTTAGAATTAGGGTTAGGTTTAGTGTTAGGATTAGGGTTTGGGTTTCGGTTAGGGTTAGGGTTAGGGTTAGGGTTTGGGTTAGTGTTAGGGTTAGGGATAGGGTTTAGTTTAGGGTTAGGGTTAGGGTTTGGGTTAGGGTTTAGGTTTGGGTTAGGGTTAGGGTTAGGGTTAGTTTTAGGGCTTGGGTTAGGGTTAGGGTTAGAGTTAGGGCTTGGGTTTAGGTTAGGTTTAGGGTTTGGGTTAGGCTTAGGGTTAGGGTTAGGGTTAGTTTTAGGGCTTGGGTTAGGGTTAGGGTTAGAGTTAGGGCTTGGGTTTAGGTTAGGTTTAGGGTTTGGGTTAGGCTTAGGGTTAGGGTTCGGGTTACGGTTAGGTTTAGTGTTTGGGTTAGGGTTTGGGTTAGGGTTAAGTTGAGGGTTTAGGTTAGGGGTTAGAGTTGGGGTTAGGTTTAGGGTTCGGGTTCGGGTTAGGGTTAGTTTTAGGGATAGGAGTAGGTTTTGGTTTGGCTTAGGGTTAGGTTTAGGGTTATTGTTAGAATTAGGGTTTGGGTTAGGGTTAGGGTTAGGTTAGGGTTAGGGTTTGGGTTAGGGTTAGGGTTGAAGTTTGGGTTTGGTTTAGGGTTAGGGTTAGGGTTTCGGTTAGGGATAGGGTTAGGGTTAGGGTTATGGTTCGGTTTAGGGTGTGTGTTTGGTTTAGGATTAGGCTTAGGGTTAGGTTTAGGGTAAGTGTTAGGGTTAGGGTTTGGTTTAGGGTTAGGTTTAGGTTTAGGGTTACGGTTGGGTTTGGTTTAGGGTTAGTTTTAGGGTTAGGGTTAGGGTTAGGGTTAGGATTAGGGTTAGGGTTACGGTTAGGGTTTGGGTTAGGGTTTAGTTTAGGGTTTAGGTTAGGGGTTAGAGTTGGGGTTAGGTTTAGGGTTCGGGTTAGGGTTAGGGTTAGGGTTAGGTTTAGGGTTTTGGTTAGGGTTTGGGTTAGGGTTTAGTTTAGGGTTTAGGTTAGGGGTTAGAGTTGGGGTTAGGTTTAGGGTTCGGGTTAGGGTTCGGGTTAGGCTTAGGTTTAGGGATAGGGGTAGGTTTTGGTTTGTCTTAGGGTTAGGGTTAGGGTTAGTGTTAGGATTAGGGTTTGGGTTAGGGTTAGGGTTTGGGTTAGTTTTAGGGCTTGGGTTAGGGTTAGGGTTAGGGTTAGGTCTTGGGTTTAGGTTAGGTTTAGGGTTTGGGTTTGGCTTAGGTTTAGGGTTAGGATTTGGGTTAGGGTCAGGGTTAGGGTTAGGGTTAGGGTTTGGGTTAGGGTTATGATTATGTTTAGGGTTAGGATTAGGGTTAGTGTTAGCGTTAAGTTTTGCGTTAGGTTTAGTGTTAGGGTTAGGGTTTGGGTTCGGGTTAGGGTTAGGGTTGGGGTTAGTGTTAGGGTTAGGGTTAATGTCGGGTTTTGTATTAGGGTTAGGCTTAGATTTAGGGTTAGGGTAAGTGTTAGGGTTAGGGCTTGGGTAAGGGTTAGGTTTAGGGTTAGGTTTAGGGTTAGGGTTTCATTTAGGGTTAGGTTTAGGGTTTGGGTTAGGTTTAGGCTGTGGGTTTGGGTTAGGGTTAGGCTTATTGTTAGGGTTAGGTTAAGTGTTAGGGTTAGGGTTTGGATTAGGTTTAGGGTTTGGGTTTGGGTTAGAGTAAGGTATAGGGTTAGGGTTTGGGTTAGGTTTAGTGTTAGGGTTTGCGTTAGGGTTTGGGTTAGGGTTAAGGTTAGGGTTAGGGTTTGGGGTTAGTGTTAGGGTTAGGCCTAGGGTTTGGGTTAGGGTTAGTGTTAGCGTTAGGGTTAGGGTTAGAGTTAGTGCTACGGTTAGGATTTGGTTTAGGATTAGGCTTAGGGTTAGGGTTAGGGCAAGTGTTAGGGTTAGGGTTTCGATTAGGGTTAAGTTTAGGGTTAGGGTTAGGGTTAGGGATTGTGTTTAGTTTTGGTTTAGGGTTTGGGTTTGGCTTAGGTTTAGGGTTTGGGGTTGGGTTAGGTTTAGGTTTAGGGTTAGGGTTAGGTTTAGGGTTAGGGTTAGGGTTTGGGTTAAGTTAGAGTAAGTTATAGGGTTAGGGTTTGGGTTAGGTTTAGTGATAGGGTTAGGGTTTGGGTTAGGGTTAAGATTAGATTAAGTGTTAGGGGTTAGGTTTAGGGTTAGGGTTTGGGTTCGTGTTAGGGTTAGGGTTAGTGTTACGGTTAGGGTTTGGGGTAGGGTTAGGTTTAGGGTTAGGGTTAGTGTTAGGGATTGTCTTAGGGTTAGGGTTAGGGTTACGGTTAGGGTTTGTGTTCGGGTTAGGGTTAGGTTTAGGGTTAGTGTTTGGGCTTGGGTTAGGGTTAGGTTTAGGGTTAAGGTTAGAGTTAGGCTTAGGGTTTGGCTTAGGGTTAGGATTAGGGTTAGGGCTATGCGATAGGGATACGGTTAGGGTTAGGGTTGGGGTTAGTGCTTGGGCTTGGGTTAGGGTTAGTGTTAGGGTTAGAATTAGGGTTAGGTTTAGTGTTAGGATTAGGGTTTGGGTTTCGCTTAGCGTTAGGGTTAGGGTTAGGGTTTGGGTTAGTGTTAGGGTTAGGAATAGGGTTTAGTTTAGGGTTAGGGTTAGGGTTTGGGTTAGGGTTTAGGTTTGGGTTAGGGTTAGGGTTAGGGTTAGTTTTAGGGCTTGGGTTAGGGTTAGGGTTAGAGTTAGGGCTTGGGTTTAGGTTAGGTTTAGGGTTTGGGTTAGGCTTAGGGTTAGGGTTAGGGTTAGTTTTAGGGCTTGGGTTAGGGTTAGGGTTAGAGTTAGGGCTTGGGTTTAGGTTAGGTTTAGGGTTTGGGTTAGGCTTAGGGTTGGGTTCGGGTTACGGTTAGGTTTAGTGTTTGGGTTAGGGTTTGGGTTAGGGTTAAGTTGAGGGTTTAGGTTAGGGGTTAGAGTTGGGGTTAGGTTTAGGGTTCGGGTTCGGGTTAGGGTTAGTTTTAGGGATAGGAGTAGGTTTTGGTTTGGCTTAGGGTTAGGGTTAGGGTTAGGGTTATTGTTAGGATTAGGGTTTGGGTTAGGGTTAGGGTTAGGTTAGGGTTAGGGTTTGGGTTAGGGTTAGGGTTGAAGTTTGGGTTTGGTTTAGGGTTAGGGTTAGGGTTTCGGTTAGGGATAGGGTTAGGGTTAGGGTTATGGTTCGGTTTAGGGTGTGTGTTTGGTTTAGGATTAGGCTTAGGGTTAGGTTTAGGGTAAGTGTTAGGGTTAGGGTTTGGTTTAGGGTTAGGTTTAGGTTTAGGGTTACGGTTGGGTTTGGTTTAGGGTTAGTTTTAGTGTTAGGGTTAGGGTTAGGGTTAGGATTAGTGTTAGGGTTACGGTTAGGGTTTGGGTTAGGGTTTAGTTTAGGGTTTAGGTTAGGGGTTAGAGTTGGGGTTAGGTTTAGGGTTCGGGTTCGGGTTAGGGTTAGGGTTAGGTTTAGGGTTTTGGTTAGGGTTTGGGTTAGGGTTTAGTTTAGGGTTTAGGTTAGGGGTTAGAGTTGGGGTTAGGTTTAGGGTTCGGGTTAGGGTTCGGGTTAGGCTTAGGTTTAGGGATAGGGGTAGGTTTTGGTTTGTCTTAGGGTTAGGGTTAGGGTTAGTGTTAGGATTAGGGTTTGGGTTAGGGTTTGGGTTAGTTTTAGGGCTTGGGTTAGGGTTAGGGTTAGAGTTAGGGCTTGGGTTTAGGTTAGGTTTAGGGTTTGGGTTCGGCTTAGGGTTAGGGTTCGGGTTACGGTTAGGTTTAGTGTTTGGGTTAGGGTTTGGGTTAGGGTTAAGTTGAGGGTTTAGGTTAGGGGTTAGAGTTGGGGTTAGGTTTAGGGTTCGGGTTCGGGTTAGGGTTAGGGTTAGTTTTAGGGATAGGAGTAGGTTTTGGTTTGGCTTAGGGTTAGGGTTAGGGTTAGGGTTACTGTTAGGATTAGGGTTTGGGTTAGGGTTAGGGTTAGGGTTAGGGTTAGGGTTTGGGTTAGGGTTAGGGTTGAAGTTTGGGTTTGGTTTAGGGTTAGGATTAGGGTTTCAGTTACGGATAGGCTTAGGGTTAGGGTTATGGTTCGGTTTAGGGTGTGGGTTTGGTTTAGGATTAGGCTTAGGGTTAGGTTTAGGGTAAGTGTTAGGGTTAGGGTTTGGTTTAGGGTTAGATTTAGGTTTAGGTTTAGGGTTACGGTTTGGTTTGGTTTAGGGTTAGTTTTAGGGTTAGGGTTAGGGTTAGGATTAGGGTTAGGGTTAGGGTTAGGGTTAGGGTTAGGGTTAGGGTTTTGGTTAGGGTTTGGGTTAGGGTTTAGTTTAGGGTTTAGGTTAGGGGTTAGAGTTGGGGTTAGGTTTAGGTTTCGGGTTAGGGTTCGGGTTAGGCTTAGGTTAGGGTTAGGGTTTAGGTTTGGGTTAGGGTTGAAGTTTGGGTGTGGGTTAGGTTTAGGATTAGGGTTTCGGTTAGGGATAGGGTTAGGGTTAGGGTTATGGTTAGGTTTAAGGTGTGGGTTTGGTTTAGGATTAGGCTTAGGGTTAGGGTTAGGGTAAGAGTTAGGGTTTGGGTTTGGCTTAGGGTTATGTTTGGGTTTAGGATTAGGGTTACCATTTTGTTTGGTTTAGGGTTAGAGTTAGTGTTAGGATTAGGGTTAGGGTTTGGGTTAGGGTTAGGGTTAAGGTTAGGGTTAGGGTTAGGGGTTAGGTTTAGGGTTAGGGTTTAGTTTGGTTTAGGGTTAGTGTTAGGGTTAGTGTTTGGCTTAGGGTTTAAGTTTGGGTTAGGGTTAGGGTTAGGCTTAGTTTTAGGGCTTGGGTTAGGGTTAGTGTTAGCGTTAGGGCTTGGGTTTAGATTAGGTTTAAGGTTTGGGTTAGGCTTAGGGTCAGGGTTTGTGTTTGGGTTAGGTTTAGCTTTAGGGTTAGGGTTAGGGTTAGGGTTAGGGTTTCGGTTTGGCTTAGGGTTAGGGTTAGGGTAAGGGATTGGGTTAGGGTTTGGGTTAGGTTTAAGGTTAAGGTTAGGGTTAGGGTTAGGTTTAGGATTTGGGTTAGGGTTAGGGTTAGGTTTAGGGTTAGGGTTTGGTTTGAGTTAGGGTTAGGGTTTGTCTTAGGGTTAGGGTTAGGGTTAGGGCTAGGCGATAGAGATAGGGTTAGGGTTAGGTTTAAGGTTAGAGTTTGGCCTTGGGTTAGGGTTAGTGTTAGGGTTAGTATTAGGGTTATGTTTAGTGTTAGGATTAGCGTTTGTGTTAGGTTTAGGGTTAAGGTTAGGGTTAGAGTTTGGGTTTGGGTTAGGGTTAGGGTTAGGGTTTGGTTTAGGGTTAGGGTTACGGTTCGGGTTAGGGTTGGTGTTAGGTTTAGGGTTAGGGTTAGGGTTAGGGTTTGGGTTTGGGTTAGGGTTATGGCTATGGTTAGGGTTAGGATTAGTATTAGGGTTAGGGTTAGGGTTTGCGTTAGGGTTTGTGTTAGGGTTTGGGTTTGCGTTAGGGTTAGTGTTGGGGTTCGTGTTAGGGTTAGGGTAGGATGTGGGTTTGGGTTAGGGTTAGCCTTAGGGTTAGGGTTAGGGTAAGTGTTAGGGTTAGGGCTTGGGTAATGGTTAGGGTTAGGATTAGGGATAGGGTTAGGGTTTCGTTTAGGGTTAGGTTTAGGGTTAGGGATTGGGTTTAGGTTAGGTTTAGGGTTTGGGTTAGGCTTAGGGTTAGGGTTTTGGTTTGGGTTAGGTTTAGGTTTAGGTTTAGGGTTAGGGTTAGGGTTAGGGTTTTGATGTGGGTTAGAATAAGGTATAGTGTTAGGTTTTTGGTTACGTTTAGTGTTAGGGTTTGGGTTATGGTTTGGGTTAGGTTTAAGGTTAGGGTTAGGGTTAGGGGATAGGTTTAGGGGTAGGGTTAGGGTTTGGGTTACGGTTAGGGTTAGGGTTAGGGTTAGTGTTACGTTTAGGATTTGGGGTAGGGTTAGGTTTATGGTTAGGGTTAGGTTTTGTGTTAGGGTTAGGGTTAGGTTTAGGGTTAGGGTTAGGGTTAGGGTTAGGGTTAGCGTTTGGATTACGGTTAGGGTTAGGTTTAGGGTTAGTGTTTGGGCTTGGGTTAGGGTTAGGTTTAAGGTTAGGGTTAGCGTTAGGGTTAGGGTTTGGCTTAAGGTTAGGGTTAGGGTTAGGTCTAGGCGATAGGGATAGGGTTAGGGTTAGGTTTGGGGTTAGTGTTTGGGCTTGTTTTAGGGTTAGTGTTAGGGTTAGGATTAGGGTTAGGTTTAGTGTTAGGATTAGGTTTTGGGTTTCGGTTAGAGTTAGGGTTAGGGTTAGGGTTTGGGTTAGTGTTAGGCGTAGGGATAGGGTTTAGGTTAGGATTAGGGTTAGGGTTTGGGTTAGGGTTTAGGTTTTGGTTAGGGTTAGGGTTAGTTTTAGGGCTTGGGTTAGGGTTAGGGTTAGAGTTAGGGCTTGGGTTTAGGTTAAGTTTAGGGTTTCGGTTAGGCTTCGGGTTGGGATTCGGTTTAGTGTTAGGGTTAGAATTAGTGTTAGGGTTTGGGTTAGGGTTTGGGTTAGGGTTAAGTTTAGGATTAGGGTTAGGTGTTAGGGTAAGGGTTTGGGTTAGGATTAGTGTTTGGGCTTGGGTTAAGGTTAGGTTTAGGGATAGGAGTAGGTTTTGGTTTGGCTTAGGGTTAGGGTTAGGGTTAGGGTTAGAGTTAGTGTTAGGATTAGGGTTTGGGTTAGGGTTATGGTTTGGGTTAGGGTTAGGGTTGAAGTTTGGGTTTGGGTTTGGGTAAGGGTTAGTGTTAGGGTTATGGTTAGGTTTAGGGTGTGGGTTTGGTTTAGGATTAGGCTTAGGGTTAGGGTTAGGGTAAGTGTTAGGGTTAGGGTTTGCGTTAGGGTTAGGGTTAGGTTTACGGTTACGGTTACGGTTTGGTTTGGTTTAAGGTTAGTGTTAGGGTTAGGGGAAGGGTTAGGGTTAGGGTTAGGTTTTGGGGTGGTTTAGGGTTAGGGTTAGGGTTACGATTAAGGTTAGGGTTAAGGTTTAGTTTTTGGTTAGAGTTAGGTTTAGAGTTGGGGTTTGGTTTAGGGTTAGGTTTAGGGTTAGGTTTGGGATTAGGGTTAGGGTTAGGTTTGGCATTAGGGTTAGGTTTAGGTTTAGGTTTTGGGTTAGGGTTAGGGTTAGGGTTAGGGTTAGGGTTTTGTTTTGGGTTAGGGTTAATGTTACGGATAGGGTAAGGGTTAGGTTTGGGCTTAGGGTTTGGTTTAGGGTTACTGTTAGAGGTTGGTTTAGGGTTAGGGTTAGGGTTAGGATTAGGGTTAGGTTTAGGCCTTAGGGATAGGGTGAGAGTTAGGGTTACGGTTAGGTTTTAGGTTTGGGTTAGGGTTAGGGTTAGGGTTTGGGTTAGGGTTAGGGTTTGGGTTTTTGTTAGGGTTAGGGTTAGTGTTAGGGTTAGGGTTTGGGTTAGTGTTAGGGTTTGGGATAGGGTTAGGGTTAGGGTACGGGTTTGGGTTAGGTTTTGTGTTAGGGTTAGAATTAGGGTTAGGGTTAGGGTTAGGGTTTGCGTTAGGGTTAGTGTTAGGTTTGGGTTTGAGTTAGTGTTAGGTTTAGGGTTGAGTTTAGGGTTGGGGTTAGTGTTAGGGTTAGGGTTAGGGTGTGGGTTTGGGGTAGGGTTAGGCTTAGGGTTAGGTTTAGGGTAAGTGTTAGGGTGAGGCCTTGGGTGAGGTTTAGGGTTAGGGTTAGGTTTAGGGTTTCGTTTAGGGTTAGGTTTAGGGTTCGGGTTAGGTTTAGGGTGTGGGTTTGGGTTAGGGTTAGGCTTAGGGTTAGGGTTAGGGTTAGGTTTAGGAGTAGGGTTAGGGATAGGATTAGGGTTAGGGTTTGCGTTTGGGTTAGAGTAAGGTATCGGGTTAGGGTTTGGGTTAGGTTTAAGGTTAGGGTTAGGGTTTGGGTTAGGGTTTGGGTTAGGGTTAGGGTTAGGGTTAGGGTTTGGGTTAGGGTTATGGTTATGGTTATGGTTAGGGTTATGGTTATGGTTATGGTTAGGGTTAGGATTAGGGTTAGGACTTGGGTTTAGGTTAGGTTTAAGGTTTTGGTTAAGCTTACGATTAGGGTTTGTGTTTGGGTTAGGTTTAGTTTTAGGGTTACGGTTAGGGTTAGGGTTAGGTTTAGGTTTAGGGTTAGGGTTAGGGTTAGGTTTTGGGTTAGGGTTAGGGTTAGGGTTAGGGTTAGGGATTGGGTTAGCGTTACGGGTAAGTTTAGGGTTAGTGTTTGGGCTTGGGTTAGGTTTAGGGATAGGGGTAGGATTTGGTTTGGCTTAGGGTTAGGGTTAGGTTTAGGGTTAGGGTTTGGGTTTGGGTTAGAGTAAGGTATAGGGTTAGGGTTTGGGTTAGGTTTAGTGTTAGGGTTAGGGTTTGGGTTAGGGTTCAGATTAGGGTAAGGGTTAGGGGTTATGGTTAGGGTTAGGGTTAGGGTTTGGGTTCGGGTTCGGGTTAGGGTTAGGGTTAGTATTACGGTTAGGATTTGGGGTAGGGTTAGGTTTAGGGTTAGGGTTAGTGTTAGGGATTGTGTTAGGGTTAGGGTTAGGGTTAGGGTTACGGTTAGGGTTTGGGTTAGGGTTAGGGTTAGGTTTAGGGTTAGTGTTTGGGCTTGGGTTAGGGTTAGGTTTCGGGTTAAGTTTAGAGTTAGGGTTAGGGTTTGGCTTAGGGTTGGAGTTAGTGTTAGGGTTTGGGTTAGGGTTAGGGTTGAAGTTTGGGTTTGGGTTAGGGTTAGGATTAGGGTTTCGGTTAGGATTAGGTTTAGGGTTAGGGTTATGGTTAGGTTTAATTTGTGGGTTTGGTTTAGGATTAGGCTTAGGGTTAGGGTTAGGGTAAGTGTTAGGGTTAGGGTTTTGGTTAGGGTTAGGGTTAGGTTTAGGGTTAGGGTTAGGGTTTGGGTTAGTGTTAGGGTTTGGGATAGGTTTAGGTTTAGGGTAAGGGTTAGGGCTAGGGTGTGTGTTAGGGTTAGGATTAGGGTTAGGTTTAGGGTTAGTGTTAGGATTAGCATTTGGTTTAGGGTTACGGTTAGTGTTAGGGTTTGGGTTAGGGTTAGGGTTGAAGTTTGGGTTTGGGTTAGGGATAGGATTAGGGTTTCGGTTAGGATTAGGTTTAGGGTTAGGGTTATGGTTAGGTTTAAGTTGTGGGTTTGGTATAGGATTAGGCTTAGGGTTAGGGTTAGGGTAAGTGTTAGGGTTTGGGTTTGGGTTAGGGTTAGGTTTAGGGTTAGGGTTAGGCTTTGGTTTGGTTTAGGGTTAGTGTTAGGCTTAGCGGAAGTGTTAAGTTTAGGGTTAGGGCTAGGGGTGGTTTAGGGTTAGGGTTAGGGTTAGGATTAAGGTTAGGGTTAAGGTTTAGGTTTGGGTTAGAGTTAGGTTTAGAGTTGGGGTTTGGTTTAGGTTTAGGTTTAGGTTAGGGTTGGGGTTAGGTTTAGCGTTAGGTTTAGGGTTAGGATTAGGGTTAGGTGTAGGTTTATGTTTTGGGTTAGGGTTAGAGTTAGGGTTAGATTTTGGTTTGTGTTAGGGTAGATGTTATGGATAGGGTAAGGGTTAGGTTTGGGGTTAGGGTTTGGTTTAGGGTTACTCTTAGAGTTTGGTTTAGGGTTCGGGTTAGGGTTAGGGATTGGTTTGGGGTAGGGTTATTGTTAGGGTTGGGTTTGGGTTAGGGATTAGGTTTCGTTTAGGGGTAGGGTTAGGATTAGTGTTTGGGTTAGGGTTTAGGTTTGGGTTAGGGTTACGGTTAGGGTTAGGGTTTGGCTTAGAGTTAGGGTTAGGGTTAGGGTTTGGGTTAGGGTTAGGGTTAGGGTGAGGGTTTGGGTTAGGGTTACGGGTAGGTTTAGGGTTAGTGTTTGGGCTTGGGTTAGTGTTAGGTTTAGGGATAGGTGTAGGGTTTGGTTTGGCTTAGCGTTAAGGTTAGGGTTAGGATTAGGGTTAGGGTTAGGCGTTAGTGATAGTGTGAGTGTTAGGGTTACGGTTAGTGTTTGGATTAGGGTTAGGGTTAAGTGTAGGATTAGGGTGAGGGTTACTGTTAGGATTAGGGTTTGGGTTGTTGTTAGGGTTAGGGTTAGGGTTAGGCTTAGGGTTTATGCTTTGGGTTAGTGTTAGGGTTTCGGATAGGCTTAGGGTTAGGGTAAGGTTTACGGTTAGGGTTTGTGTTAGGGTTAGGATAAGGGTTAGGGTTAGTGTTAGTGTTAGGATTAGGGTTTTGGTTAGGGTTAGGGTTAGGGTTTGGGTTAGGGTTATGGTTAGGTTTAGGGTGTGGGTTTGGTTTAGGAATAGGCTTAGTGTTAGGGTTAGGGTAAGTGTTAGGGTTAGGGTTTGGGTTAGGGTTAGGGTTAGGGTTAGGTTTTGGTTTGTGTTAGGGTAGATGTTATGGATAGGGTAAGGGTTAGGTTTGGGGTTAGGGTTTGGTTTAGGGTTACTGTTAGAAGTTGGTTTAGGGTTAGGGTTAGGGTTAGGGTTAGGGTTAGGGATTGGTTTGGGGTAGGGTTAGTGTTAGGGTTGGGTTTGGGTTAGGGATAATGTTTCGTTTAGGGTTAGGGTTAGGATAAGTGTTTGGGTTAGGGTTTAGGTTTGGGTTAGGGTTAGGGTTAGGCTTAGTTTTAGGGCTTGGGTTAGGGTTAGTGTTAGCGTTAGGGCTTGGGTTTAGCTTAGGTTTAAGGTTTGGGTTAGGCTTAGGGTCAGGGTTTGTGTTTGGGTTAGGTTTAGCTTGAGCGTTAGGGTAGGGTTAGGGTTAGGGTTAGGGTTAGGGTTTCGGTTTGGCTTAGGGTTAGGGTTAGGGTAAGGGATTGGGTTAGGGTTTGGGTTAGGTTTAAGGTTAAGGTTAGGGTTAGGGTTAGGTTTAGGTTTTGGGTTAGGGTTAGGGTTAGCTTTAGGGTTAGGGTTTGGTTTGAGTTAGGGTTAATGTTATGGATAGTGTAAGGGTTAGGTTTGGGGTTAGGGTTTGGTTTAGGGTTACTGTTAGAGGTTGGTTTAGGGTTAGGGTTTGGTTAGGGTTACGGTTAGGGATAAGTTTGGGATAGGGTTAGTGTTAGGGTTAGGGATATAGTTTAGGTTAGGGTTAGGGTGAGGGTTACGGTTAGGGTCTAGGTTTGGTTTAGGGTTAGGGTTAATGTTTGGGTTAGGGTTTAGATTTCGGTAAGGGTTAGGTTTAGGGTTAGTTTTAAAGCTTGGGTTAGGGTTAGGGTTAGTGTTAGGATTAGGGTTAGGGTTAGTGTTAGGATTAGGGTTTGGTTTATGTTTTGTCTTAGTGTTAGGGTAAGGGTTAATGTTAGGGTTATGATTAGGGTTAGGGTTAGGGTTAGGATTAGAGTTAGGGTTAGGGTTTTCATTTGAGTTAGGGTTAGGGTTAGGGTTTGGTTTTGGTTTAGGGTTTAGGTTTGGTTTAGGGTTAGGGTTGGGGTTAGTGTTAGGGTTAGGGTTAATGTCTGGGTTTGGGTTAGGGTTAGGCTTAGGTTTAGGGATAGGGCTTGGGTAAGGGTTAGGTTTAGGGTTAGTTTTAGGGTTAGGGTTTCATTTAGGGTTAGGTTTAGGGTTCGGGTTAGGTTCAGGCTGTGGGTTTGGGTTAGGGTTAGGCTTAGGGTTAGGGTTAGGGTAAGTGTAAGGGTTAGGGTTTGGATTAGGGTTAGCTTTAGGGTTAGGGTTAGGGTTTGGGTTTGGGTTAGAGTAAGGTATAGGGTTAGGGTTTGGGTTAGGTTTAGTGTTAGGGTTAGGGTTTGGGTTAGGGTTTGGGTTAGGGTTAAGGTTAGGTTTAGGGTTAGGGGTTAGTGTTAGGGTTAGGGCTAGGGTTTGGGTTTGGGTTAGGGTTAGGGTTAGGGTTAGTGTTAGGGTAAGTGTTACTGTTAGGGTTTGGCTTAGGGTTAAGTTTAGGGTTAGGGTTAGTGTTAGGGATTGGGTTTAGGTTAGGTTTAGGGTTTGGGTTTGGCTTAGGTTTAGGGTTTGGGTTTGGGTTAGGTTTAGGGTTAGGGTTAGGGTTAGGGTTTGGTTAGGGTTAGGTTTTGGGTTAGGGTTAGGTTTAGGATTTGTTTTATGGCTTGGGTTAGTGTTAGGGTTAGGGTTAGGGCTTGGGTTTAGGGTAGGTTTAAGGTTTGGGGTAGGCTTAGGGTTAGGGTATGTGGTTATGTTAGGTTTAGCTTTAGGGTTAGGGTTAGGGTTAGATTTAGGGTTATGGTTAGGGTTTGTGTTTGGGTTAGAGTAAGGGATCGGGTTAGGGTTTGGGTTAGGTTAGGGTTAGGGTTAGGGTTAGGGTTAGGTTTTGGGTTAGGGTTAAGGTTATGGTTAGGGTTAGGAGTTAGGGTTAGGGTTAGGGTTAGGGTTTTGGTTCGGGTTAGCGTTATTGTTACGGTTAGGGTTTAGGGTAGGGTTAGGTTTAGGGTTAGGGTTAGGGTTAGGGTTTGTGTTAGGGTTATGGTTAGGGTAATGGTTAGGGTTACGTTGTGGGTTAGGGTTAGCGTTGGTTTAGGGTTATTGTTTGGGCTTGGGTTAGGGTTAGGTTTAGGGTTTGGGTTAGAGTTTGGGTTAGGGTTTGTCTTAGGCTTAGGGTTAGGGTTAGGGCTAGGCGATAGAGATAGGTTTAGGGTTAGGGTTAAGGTTAGGGTTTGGGCTTGGGTTAGGGTTAGTGTTAGGGTTAGTATTAGGGTTATGTTTAGTGTTAGGATTAGGGTTTGTGTTAGGTTTAGGGTTAAGGTTAGGGTTAGAGTTTGGGTTTAGGTTAGGGTTAGGGTTTGGTTTAGGGTTTGGGTTAGGGTTACGGTTCGGGTTAGGGTTGGTGTTAGGTTTAGGGTTAGGGTTAGGGTTAGGGTTTGGGTTTAGGTTAGGGTTATGGCTATGGTTAGGGTTAGGATTAGTATTAGGGTTAGGGTTAGGGTTTGCGTTAGGGTTAGTGTTAGGGTTTGGGTTTGCGTTAGGGTTAGGGTTGGGGTTCGTGTTAGGGTTAGGGTAGGATGTGGGTTTGGGTTAGGGTTAGGCTTAGGGTTAGGGTTAGGGTAAGTGTTAGGTTTAGGGCTTGGGTAATGGTTAGGGTTAGGATTAGGGATAGGGTTAGGGTTTCGTTTAGGGTTAGGTTTAGGGTTAGGGATTGGATTTAGGTTAGGTTTAGGGTTTGGGTTAGGCTTAGGGTTAGGGTTTTGGTTTGGGTTAGGTTTAGGTTTAGGGTTAGGGTTAGGGTTAGGGTTAGGGTTTTGATGTGGGTTAGAATAAGGTATAGTGTTAGGTTTTTGGTTAGGTTTAGTGTTGGGGTTGGGGTTGGGGTTGGGTTTTGGGTTGGGGTAAGGGTTAGGGTTGGGGATGGGGGATAGGGTTAGGGGAAGGGTCAGGGTTTGGGTTAGGGTTAGGGTTAGGTTTAGGGTTAGTGTTACATTTAGGATTTGGGGTAGGGTTAGGTTTAGGGTTAGGGTTAGGTTTTGTGTTAGGGTTAGGGTTAGGGTTAGGGTTAGGGTTAGCGTTTGGATTAGGGTTAGGGTTAGGTTTAGGGTTAGTGTTTGGGCTTGGGTTAGGGTTAGGTTTAAGGTTAGGGTTAGCGTTAGGGTTAGGGTTTGGCTTAAGGTTAGGGTTAGGGTTAGGTCTAGGCGATAGGGATAGGGTTAGGGTTAGGGTTGGGGTTAGTGTTTGGGCTTGTTTTAGGGTTAGTGTTAGTGTTAGGATTAGGGTTAGGTTTAGTGTTAGGATTAGGGTTTGGGTTTCGGTTAGAGTTAGGGTTAGGGTTAGGGTTTGGGTTAGTGTTAGGCGTAGGGATAGGGTTTAGGTTAGGATTAGGGTTAGGGTTTGGGTTAGGGTTTAGGTTTTGGTTAGGGTTAGGGTTAGGGTTCCTTTTAGGGCTTGGGTTAGGGTTAGGGTTAGAATTAGGGCTTGGGTTTAGGTTAAGTTTAGGGTTTGGGTTAGGCTTCGGGTTGGGATTCGGTTTAGTGTTAGGGTTAGCATTAGGGTTAGGGTTTGGGTTAGGGTTTGGGTTAGGGTTAAGTTTAGGATTAGGGTTAGGGGTTAGGGTTAGGGTTCGGGTTAGGATTAGTGTTTGGGCTTGGGTTAAGGTTAGGTTTAGGGATAGGAGTAGGTTTTGGTTTGGCTTAGGGTTAGGGTTAGGGTTAGGGTTAGAGTTAGTGTTAGGATTAGGGTTTGGGTTAGGGTTAGGGTTTGGGTTAGGGTTAGGGTTGAAGTTTGGGTTTGGGTTTGGGTTAGGGTTAGTGTTAGGGTTATGGTTAGGTTTAGGGTGTGGGTTTGGTTTAGGATTAGGCTTAGGTTTAGGGTTAGGTAAGTGTTAGGGTTAGGGTTTGCGTTACGGTTAGGGTTAGGTTTACGGTTACGGTTACGGTTTGGTTTGGTTTAGGGTTAGTGTTAAGGTTAGGGGAAGGGTTAGGGTTAGGGTTAGGTTTTGGGGTGGTTTAGGGTTAGGGTTAGGGTTAGGATTAAGGTTAGGGTTAAGGTTTAGTTTTCGGTTAGAGTTAGGTTTAGAGTTGGGGTTTGGTTTAGGGTTAGGTTTAGGGTTAGGTTTGGGATTAGGGTTAGGGTTAGGTTTGGGATTAGGGTTAGGTTTAGGTTTAGGTTTTGGGTTAGGGTTAGTGTTAGGGTTAGGGTTAGGGTTTTGTTTTGGGTTAGGGTTAATGTTACGGATAGGGTAAGGGTTAGGTTTGGGCTTAGGGTTTGTTTTAGGGTTACTGTTAGAGGTTGGTTTAGGGTTAGGGTTAGGGTTAGGATTAGGGTTAGGTTTAGGCCTTAGGGATAGGGTGAGAGTTAGGGTTACGGTTAGGTTTTAGGTTTGGGTTAGGGTTAGGGTTAGGGTTTGGGTTAGGGTTAGGGTTTGGGTTTTTGTTAGGGTTAGGGTTAGTGTTAGGGTTAGGGTTAGGGTTAGGTTTAGGAGTAGGGTTAGGGATAGGATTAGGGTTAGGGTTTGCGTTTGGGTTAGAGTAAGGTATCGGGTTAGGGTTTGGGTTAGGTTTAGTGTTAAGGTTAGGGTTTGGGTTAGGGTTTGGGTTAGGCTTAGGGTTAGGGTTAGGGTTTGGGTTAGGGTTTTGGTTATGGTTATGGTTATAGTTAGGGTTATGGTTATGGTTATGGTTAGGGTTAGGATTAGGCTTAGGGCTTGGGTTTAGGTTAGGTTTAAGGTTTTGGTTAGGCTTATGGTTAGGGTTTGTGTTTGGGTTAGGTTTAGTTTTAGGGTTACGGTTAGGGTTAGGGTTAGGTTTAGGTTTAGGGTTAGGGTTAGGGTTAGGGTTTGGGTTAGGGTTAGGGTTAGGGTTAGTGTTAGGGATTGGGTTAGCGTTTCGGGTAGGTTTAGGGTTAGTGTTTGGGCTTGGGTTAGGTTTAGGGATAGGGGTAGGATTTGGTTTGGCTTAGGGTTAGGGTTAGGTTTAGGGTTAGGGTTTGGGTTTGGGTTAGAGTAAGGTATAGGGTTAGGGTTTGGGTTAGGTTTAGTGTTAGGGTTAGGGTTTGGGTTAGGGTTCAGATTAGGGTAAGGGTTAGGGGTCACGGTTAGGGTTAGGGTTAGGGTTTGGGTTCGGGTTCGGGTTAGGGTTAGGGTTAGTGTTACGGTTAGGATTTGGTGTAGGGTTAGGTTGAGGGTTAGGGATTGTGTTAGGGTTCGCGTTAGGGTTAGGGTTACGGGTGGGGTGTGGGTTAGGGTTAGGGTTAGGTTTAGGGTTAGTGTTTGGGCTTGGGTTAGGGTTAGGTTTCGGGTTAAGTTTAGAGTTAGGGTTAGGGTTTGGCTTAGGGTTAGGGTTAGTGTTAGGGTTTGGGTTAGGGTTAGGGTTGAAGTTTGGGTTTGGGTTAGGGTTAGGATTAGGGTTTCGGTTAGGATTAGGGTTAGGGTTATGGTTATGGTTAGGTTTAAGTTGTGGGTTTGTTTTAGGATTAGGCTTAGGGTTAGGGTTAGGGTAAGTGTTAGGGTTAGGGTTTGGGTTAGGGTTAGGGTGAGGCTTAGGGTTAGGGTGAGGCTTTGGCTTAGGGTGAGAGTTTGGGGTAGGGTTAGGTTTAGGGTAAGGGTTAGGGTTAGGGTGTGTGTTAGGGTTAGAATTAGGGTTAGGGTTAGGGTTAGTGTTAGGATTAGGATTTGGGTTAGGGTTACGGTTAGTGTTAGGGTTTGGGTTAGGGTTAGGGTTGAAGTTTGGGTTTGGATTAGGGTTAGGATTAGGGTTTCGGTTAGGATTAGGGTTAGGGTTAGGGTTATGGTTAGGTTTAAGTTATGGGTTTGGTTTAGGATTAGGCTTAGGGTTAGGGTTAGGGTAAGTGTTAGGGTTATTGTTTGGGTTAGGGTTAGGGTTAGGTTTAGGGTTAGGGTTAGGGTTTGGTTTGGTTTAGGGTTAGTGTTAGGCTTAGGGGAAGTGTTAAGGTTAGGGTTAGGGCTAGGGGTGGTTTAGGGTTAGGGTTAGGGTTAGGATTAAGGTTAGGGTTAAGATTTAGGTTTGGGTTAGAGTTAGGTTTAGAGTTGGGGTTTGGTTTAGGTTTAGGTTTAGGTTTAGGGTTAGGATTGGGGTTAGGGTTAGCGTTAGGTTTAGGTTAGGATTAGGGTTAGGTGTAGGTTTATGTTTTGGGTTAGGGTTAGGGTTAGGGTTAGGTTTTAGTTTGTGTTAGGGTAGATGTTATGGATAGGGTAAGGGTTAGGTTTGGGGTTAGGTTTTGGTTTAGGGTTACTCTTAGAGGTTGGTTTAGGGTTCAGGTTAGGGTTAGGGATTGGTTTGGGGTAGGGTTATTGTTAGGGTTGGGTTTGGGTTAGGGATTAGGTTTCGTTTAGGGTTAGGGTTAGGATTAGTGTTTGGGTTAGGGTTTAGGTTTGGGTTAGGGTTACGGTTAGGGTTAGGGTTTGGCTTAGAGTTAGGGTTAGGGTTAGGTTTTGGGTTAGGGTTAGGGTTAGGGTGAGGGTTTGGGTTAGGGTTACGGGTAGGTTTAGGGTTAGTGTTTGGGCTCTGGTTAGGGTTAGGTTTAGGGATAGGGGTAGGGTTTGGTTTGGCTTAGGGTTAAGGTTAGGGTTAGGATTAGGGTTAGGGTTAGGCGTTAGTGATAGTGTGAGTGTTAGGGTTACGGTTAGTGTTTGGATTAGGGTTAGGGTTAAGTGTAGGATTAGGGTGAGGGTTACTGTTAGGATTAGGGTTTGGGTTGTTGTTAGGGTTAGGGTTAGGGTTAGGCTTAGGGTTTAATGCTTTGGGTTAGTGTTAGGGTTTCGGATAGGCTTAGGGTTAGGGTAAGGTTTACGGTTAGGGTTTGTGTTAGGGTTAGGATTAGGGTTAGGGTTAGTGTTAGTGTTAGGATTAGGGTTTGGGTTAGGGCTAGGGTTAGGGTTAGGGTTTGGGTTAGGGTTATGGTTAGGTTTAGGGTGTGGGTTTGGTTTAGGAATAGGCTTAGTGTTAGGGTTAGGGTAAGTGTTAGGGTTAGGGTTTGGGTTAGGGTTAGGGTTGGGGTTAGGGTTATGGTTAGGTTTTGGTTTGTGTTAGGGTAGATGTTATGTATAGGGTAAGGGTTAGGTTTGGGGTTAGGGTTTGGTTTAGGGTTACTGTTAGAGGTTGGTTTAGGGTTAGGGTTAGGGCTAGGGTTAGGGTTAGGGATTGGTTTGGGGTAGGGTTAGTGTTAGGGTTGGGTTTGAGTTAGGGATAATGTTTCGTTTAGGGTTAGGGTTAGGATAAGTGTTTGGGTTAGGGTTTAGGTTTGGGTTAGGGTTAGGGTTAGGGTTAGTTTTAGGGCTTGGTTTAGGGTTAGGGTTACGGTTAGGGCTTGGGTTTAGGTTAGGTTTAAGGTTTGGGTTAGGCTTCGGGTTAGGGTTTGTGTTTGGGTTACGTTTAGGTTTAGTGGTAGGGTTAGGGTTAGGGTTAGGGTTTGTGTTTGGGTTAGAGTAAGGTATCGGGTTAGGGTTTGTGTTAGGTTTAAGGTTAGGGTTAGGGTTTGGGTTAGGGTTTGGCTTAGGGTTAGGCTTAGGGGTAGGGTTAGTGTTTGGGGTTGGGTTAGTGTTAGTTTTAGGATTAAGGTTAGAGTTAGGGTTAGGGTTTGGCTTAGGATTACGGTTAGGATTAGGGCTAGGCGATAGGGATATGGTTATTGTTAGGATTGGGGTTAGTGTTTGGGCTTGGGTTAGGGTTAGTGTTAGGGTTAGAATTAGGGTTAGGTTTAGTGTTAGGATTAGGGTTTGTTTTTCGGTTAGGGTTAGGGTTAGTGTTAGGGTTAGGGATAGGGTTTAGTTTAGAGTTAGGGTTAGGGTTTGAGTTAGGGTTTAGGTTTGGGTTAGGGTTAGGGTTTGGGTTAGTTTTAGGGCTTTGGTTCGGGTTAGGGTTAGAGTTAGGGCTTGGGTTTAGGTTAGGTTTAGGGTTTGGGTTAGGCTTAGGGTCAGGGTTTGGGTTAGGGTTGGGTTAGGTTTTGGGTTAGGGTTTGGGTTAGGGTTAAGTTTAGGGTTCAGGTTAGGGGTTAGATTTGGGGTTAGGTTTAGGGTTCGGGTTCAGGTTAGGGTTAGGGTTAGGGTTTGTTTTAGGGTTTGGGTTAGGGTTAAGGTTAGGGTTCAGGTTAGGGGTTAGATTTGGGGTTAGGTTTAGGGTTCGGGTTCAGGTTAGGGTTAGGGTTAGGGTTTGTTTTAGGGTTTGGGTTAGGGTTAAGGTTAGGGTTAGGGTTAGGGGTTAGGGTTAGGGTTCGGGTTAGGTTTAGGTTTAGGGTTAGTGTTACGGTTAGTGTTTGGGTTCGGGTTAGGGTTAGGGTTAGGGTTAGGCTTAGGGTTAGGGTTAGGGTTAGGGTTAGGGTTAGGGTTACGGGTAGGTTTAGGGTTAGTGTTTGGGCTTGGGTTAGGTTTAGGGATAGTGGTAGGATTTGGTTTGGCTTAGGATTAGGGTTAGGGTTAGGATTAGGTTTAGCGTTAGGCTTTAGTGATATTGTGAGTGTGAGGGTTACGCTTAGGGTTTTGGTTTGGGTTAGGGTTAGGGTTAAGTTTAGGATTAGGGTTAGGGTTAGTATTAGGATTAGGGTTTGGGTTTTTGTTAGGTTTAGGGTTCGTATTAGGGTTTGGGTTAGTGTTAGGGTTTGGGATAGGGTTAGGAATAGGGTAAGGGTTAGGGTTAGGGTGTGTGTTAGGGTTAGGATTAGGGTTAGGGTTAGGGTTAGTGTTAGGATTTGGGTTTGGGTTAGGGTTACGGTTAGTGTTAGGGTTAGCGTTTGGGTTAGGGTTAGGGTTGAAATTTGGGTTTGGGTTAGGGTTAGGATTAGGGTTTCGGTTAGGATTAGGGTTAGGGTTAGGGTTATGGTTAGGTTTAGGGTGTGGGTTTGGTTTAGGATTAGGCTTAGGGTTAGGGTTTGGGTAAGTGTTAGGGTTAGGGTTTCGGTTAAGGTTAGGGTTAGATTTAGGGTTAGGGTTAGGGTTTGGTTTGGTTTGGGGTTAGTGTTAGGCTTAGGGGAAGTGTTAAGGTTAGGGTTAGGGTTAGGGGTGGTTTAGGGTTAGGGTTAGGATTAAGGTTAGAGTTAAGGTTTAAGTTTGGGTTAGAGTTAGG
>CM069543.1:59299318-59329318 GCA_035773235.1 Eospalax fontanierii | reverse complement strand
GTTTAGGGTTAGGTTTAGGGTTAGGATTGGGTTAGGGTTAGGGTTAGGGTTAGGGTTAGTGGTTAGGGTTAGGTTTAGGGTTAGGATTAGGTTTAGATTTAGGGTTAGTTTTAGGATTAGGGTTAGGTTTAGGTTTAGGTTTATTTTTTGGGTTAGGGTTAGGGTTAGGGTTAGGGTTAGGGTTTGGATTGGTTTAGGGTTAATGTTAAGGATAGGTAAGGGTTAGGTTTGGGGTTAGGGTTTGGTTTAGGGTTACTGTTAGAGGTTGGTTTAGGGTTAGGGTGAGGGTTAGGGTTAGGGTTAGGGATTGGTTTGGGGTAGGGTTAGTGTTAGGCTTAGGGATAGAGTTTAGGTTATGGTTAGCTTTAGGGTTAGGGTTTAGGTTTGGTTTAGGGTTAGGGTTAGGGTTTGGGTTAGGGTTTGAGTTTGGGTTAGAGTAAGGGATCGGGTTAGGGTTTGGGTTAGGTTTAAGGTTCGGGTTAGGGTTTGGGTTAGGATTTGGGTTAGGGTTAAGGTTAGGGTTAGGGTTAGGGGTTAGGGTTCGGGTTTGGGTTAGGGTTTGGGTTAGGGTTATGGTTATTTTTAGTGTTAGGATTAGGGTTAGGCTTAGGGTAGGGTTAGGGTAAGTGTTAGAGTTAGGGCTTGGGTAAGGTTTAGGGTTAGGCTTAAGGTTAGGGTTAGGGTTTCCTTTAGGGTTAGGTTTAGGGTTCGGGTTAGGTTTAGGGTGTGGGTTTTGGTTAGTGTTAGGCTTAGGGTTAGGGTTAGGGTAAGTGTTAGGTTAGGGTTTGGATTAGGGTTAGGGTTAGGTTTAGGTTTAGGGTTAGGTTTTGGTTTCGTTTAGGGTTAGTATTAGGGTTGTGTAAGGGTTATGGTTAGGGTTAGGGTTAGTGTTAGGATTAGGGTTAGTTTTAGGGCTTTTGTTAGGGTTAGGGTTAGGGTTAGGGTTCGGGATTGGGTTTAGGTTAGGGTTTGGGTTTGGGTTAGAGTAAGGTATAGGGTTAGGGTTTGGGTTAGGTTTAGTGTTAGGGTTAAGGTTTGGGTTAGGGTTTGGTTTAGGGTTAAGATTAGGGTTAAGGTTAGGGGTTGGGGTTAGGGTTAGTCTTAGGGTTAGTGTTACGGTTAGGATTTGGAGTAGGGTTAGGTTTAGGGTTAGGGTTAGGGTTAAGGATTGTGTTACGTTTAGGGTTAGGGTTAGGATTAGGGTTATGGTTTGGGTTAGGGTTAGGGTTAGGTTTAGGGTTAGTGTTTGTTCTTGGGTTAGGGTTAGGTTTAGGGTTAAGGTTAGAGTTAGGGTTAGGGTTAGGGGTAGGGCTAGGCGATAGGGATATGGTTCGGGTGAGGGTTGTGGGTAGTGTTTGGGCTTGGGTTAGGGGTAGTGTTAGGGTTAGAATTAGGGTTAGGTTTAGTGTTAGAATTAGGGTTTGGGTTTCGGTTAGGGTTAGGGTTAGGGTTTGGGTTAAGGTTTAGGTTTGGGTTAGGTTTAGGGTTAGGGTTAGTTTTAGGGCTTGGCTTAGCGTTAGGGTTAGAGTTAGGGCTTGGGTTTAGGTTAGGTTTAGGGTTTGGGTTAGGCTTAGGGTTAGGGTTCGGGTTAGGTTTTAGGTTAGGGGTTAGAGTTGGGGTTAGGCTTAGGCTTCGGATTAGGGTTAGGGTTAGGGTTAGGTTTAGGGAAAGGGGTAGGTTTTGGTTTGGCTTAGGGTTTGGGTTAGGTTTAGGGTTAGGGTACGTGTTAGTGTTAGGATTAGGGTTTGGGTTAGGGTTAGGGTTAGGGTTAGGGTTTGGGTTAGGGATTGGGTTTAGGTTAGGTTTAGGGTTTGGGTTTGGCTTAGGTTTAGGGTTTGGGTTTGGGTTAGGGTTAGGGTTAGGGTTTGGGTTAGGGTTAGGGTTAGGGTTTGGGTTTGGGTTAGGTTTAGGGTTAGGGTTATTGTTAGGGTTAGGGTTTGGGTTAGGGATTGGGTTTAGGTTAGGTTTAGGGTTTGGGTTTGTCTTAGGTTTAGGGTTTGGGTTTGGGTTATGGTTAGGTTTAGGGTTTGGGGTTGGTTAGGTTTAGGGTTAGGGTTAGGGTTGGGGTTTGGGTTTGGGATAGAGACAGGTATAGGATTAGGGTTTGGGTTAGGTTTAGTGTTAGGGTTAGGGTTTGGGTTAGGGTTTGGGTTAGGGTTAAGATTAGGTTAAGGATTAGGGGTTAGGGTTAGGGTTAGGGTTAGGGTTAGGGTTTGGGTTCGGGTTCGGGTTAGGGTTAGGGTTAGTGTTACGGTTATGATTTGGGGTAGGATTAGGTTTAGGGTTAGGGTTAGTGTTAGGGATTGTGTTAGGGTTAGGGTTAGGGTTAGGGTTAGGGTTAGGGTTAGGGTTAGGGTTAGGGTTTGGGTTACGGTTAGGGTTAGGTTTAGGGTTAGTGTTTGGGCTTGGGTTAGGGTTAGGTTTAGGGTTAAGTTTAGAGTTAGGGTTAGGGTTTGGCTTAGGGTTAGGGTTAGGGTTAGGGCTAGGCGTTAGGGATACTGTTAGGGTTAGGGTTGGGGTTAGTGCTTGGGCTTGGGTTAGGGTTAGTGTTAGGGTTAGAATTAGGGTTAGGGTTAGGGTTAGGGTTAGGGTTAGGGTTAGGGTTAGGGTTTGGGTTAGGGTTAGGGTTGAAGTTTGGGTTTGGGTTAGGGTTAGGGTTAGGGTTTCGGTTAGGATAGGGTTAGGGTTAGGGTTATGGTTAGGTTTAGGGTGTGGGTTTGTTTTAGGATTAGGCTTAGGGTTAGGGTTAGGGTAAGTGTTAGGGTTAGGGTTTGGCTTAGGGTTAGGTTTAGGTTTAGGGTTAGGGTTACGGTTTGGTTTGGTTTAGGGTTAGTGTTAGGGTTAGGGTGGGGGTTGGGGTTTGTTTTGGGGTTTGGGTTAGGGTTAAGGTTAGGGTTAGGGTTAGGGGTTAGGGTTAGGGTTAGGGTTTAGGTTATGCTTAGGGTTAGGGTTTGTGTTTGGGTTAGGTTTAGCTTTAGGGTTAGGGCTAGGGTTAGGGTTAGGGTTAGGGTTTGGGTTAGGGTTCGGGTTAGGGTAAGGGATTGGGTTAGGGTTTGGGTTAGGGTTAAGGTTAGGGTTAAGGTTAGGGCTTAGGGTTAGGGTTAGGGTTAGGGTTAGGGTTAGGGTTAGGGTTAGGGGTTAGGGTTAGGGTTAGGTTTGGGGTTTGGGTTAGGGTTGGGGTTAGGGTTGGGGATTGGGTTTAGGTTACGTTTAGGGTTTGGGTTAGGCTTAGTGTTAGGGTTTGGGTTTGGGTTAGAGTGAGGTATAGGGTTAGGGTTTGGGTTAGGTTTAGTGTTAGGGTTAGGGTTTGGGTTAGGGTTTGGGTTAGGCTTAAGTTTAGGGTTAGGGTTAGGGCTTAGGGTTAGGGTTAGGGTTAGGGTTTCGGTTAGGGATAGGGTTAGGGTTAGGGTTATGGTTAGGTTTAGGGTGTGGTTTTGGTTTAGGATTAGGCTTAGGGTTAGGGTAAGTGTTAGGGTTAGGGTTTGGCTTAGGGTTAGGTTTAGGTTTAGGGTTAGGGTTACGGTTTGGTTTGGTTTAGCGTTATTGCTAGGGTTAGGGGAAGGGTTGGGGTTAGGGTTAGGGTTAGGGGTGGTTTATGGTTACGGTTATTTTTAGGATTAAGGTTAGGGTTAAGGTTTAGGTTTGGGTTAGAGTTAGGTGTACAGTTGGGGTTTGGTTTAGGGTTAGGTTTATGGTTAGGATTGGGTTAGGGTTAGGGTTAGGGTTAGGGTTAGTGGTTAGGGTTAGGTTTAGGGTTAGGATTAGGGTTATATTTAGGGTTAGGTTTAGGATTAGGGTTAGGTTTAGGTTTAGGGTTAGGGTTAGGGTTAGGGTTAGGGTTAGGATTAGGGTTAGGGTTTGGTTTGGTTTAGGGTTAATGTTAAGGATAGGGTAAGGGTTAGGTTTGGGGTTAGAGTTTGGTTTAGGGTTACTGTTAGAGGTTGGTTTAGGGTTAGGGTGAGGGTTAGGGTTAGGGTTAGGGATTGGTTTGGGGTAGGGTTAGTGTTAGGCTTAGGGATAGAGTTTAGGTTATGGTTAGCTTTAGGGTTAGGGTTTAGGTTTGGTTTAGGGTTAGGGTTAGGGTTTGGGTTAGGGTTTGCGTTTGGGTTAGAGTAAGGGATCTGGTTAGTGTTTGGGTTAGGTTTAAGGTTCGGGTTAGGGTTTGGGTTAGGATTTGGGTTAGGGTTAAGGTTAGGGTTAGGGTTAGGGGTTAGGGTTAGGGTTTGGGTTAGGGTTTGGGTTAGGGTTTTGGTTATTTTTAGGGTTAGGATTAGGGTTAGGCTTAGGGTAGAGTTAGGGTAAGTGTTAGGGTTAGGCCTTGGGTAAGGTTTTGGGTTAGGGTTAAGGTTAGGGTTAGGGTTTCCTTTAGGGTTAGGTTTAGGGTTCAGGTTAGGTTTAGGGTGTGGGTTTGGGTTAGGGTTAGTGTTGAAGTTTGGGTTTGGGTTAGGGTTAGGGTTTCAGTTAGGGATAGGGTTAGGGTTAGGGTTATGGTTAGGTTTAGGGTCTGGGTTTGGTTTAGGATTAGGTTTAGGGTTAGGGTTAGGTTAAGTGTTAGGATTAGGGTTTGGATTAGGGTTAGGTTTAGGTTTAGGGATAGGGTTACGGTTTGGTTTGGTTTAGGGTTAGTGTTAGGGTTAGTATTAGGGTTAGGGTTTGTTTTAGGGGTTGGGTTAGTGTTAAGGTTAGGGTTAGGGTTAGGTTTAGGGTTAGGGTTTGGATCTGGGTTATTGTTAGGGTTAGGGAAAGGGATTGGGTTAGGGTTTGGTTAGGTTTAAGATTAGGGTTAGGGTTTGTGTTAGGGTTTGGGTTAGGTTTAAGGTTAGGGTTAGGGTTAGGGTTAGGGATTGGGTTAGGGTTAAGGTTAGGGTTAGGGTTAGGGGTTAGGGTTAGGGTTAGGGTTAGGGTTAGGGTTAGGGTTTGGGTTAGGGTTAGGGTTAGGGTTAGGGATTGGGTTTAGGTTACGTTTAGGGTTTGGGTTAGGGTTAGTGTTAGGGTTTGGGTTTGGGTTAGGTTTAGTTTTAGGGTTAGGGTTAGGGTTTGTGTTTGGGTTAGAGTGAGGTATAGGGTTAGGGTTTGTGTTAGGTTTAGTGTTAGTGTTAGGGTTTGGGTTAGGTTTAGTGTTAGGGTTAGGGTTTGTGTTAGGGTTTGGGTTAGGCTTAAGTTTAGGGTTAGGGTTAGGGGTTAGGGTTAGGGTTAGGGTTAGGGTTTCGGTTAGGGATAGGGTTAGGGTTAGGGTTAGGGTTAGGGTTAGGTTGTGGTTTTGGTTTAGGATTAGTCTTAGAGTTAGGGTTAGGGTTTGGCTTAGGGTTAGGTTTAGGTTTAGGGTTAGGGTTACGGTTTGGTTTGGTTTAGCGTTAGTGTTAGGGTTAGGGGAAGGGTTAGGGTTAGTGTTAGGGGTGGTTTAGGGTTACGGTTATTTTTAGGATTAAGGTTAGTGTTAAGGTTTAGGTTTGGGTTAGAGTTAGGTGTAGAGTTGGGGTTTGGTTTAGGGTTAGGTTTAGGGCTAGGTATTGGGTTAGGGTTAGGGTTAGGGTTAGGGTTAGTGGTTAGGGTTAGGTTTAGCGTTAGTATTAGGGTTAGATTTAGGGTTAGGTTTAGGATTAGGGTTAGGTTTAGGTTTAGGTTTAGTTTTTGGGTTAGGGTTAGGGTTAGGGTTAGGGTTAGGGTTTGGTTTGATTTAGGGTTAATGTTAAGGATAGGGTAAGGGTTAGGTTTGGGGTTAGGGTTTGGTTTAGGGTTACTGTTAGAGGTTGATTTAGGGTTAGGGTGAGGGTTAGGGTTAGGGTTAGGGATTGGTTTGGGGTAGGGTTAGTGTTAGGCTTAGGGATAGAGTTTAGGTTATGGTTAGCTTTAGGGTTAGGGTTTAGGTTTGGTTTAGGGTTAGGGTTAGGGATTGGGTTAGGGTTTGAGTTTGGGTTAGAGAAAGGGATCGGGTTAGGGTTTGGGTTAGGTTTAAGGTTCGGGTTAGGGTTTGGGTTAGGATTTGGGTTAGGGTTAAGGTTAGGGTTAGGGTTAGGGGTTAGGGTTAGGGTTTGGGTTAGGGTTTGGGTTAGGGTTATGGTTATTTTTAGGGTTAGGATTAGGGTTTGGCTTGGGGTAGGGTTAGGGTAAGTGTTCGGGTTAGGGCTTGGTTAAGGTTTTGGGTTAGGGTTATGGTTAGGGTTAGGGTTTCCTTTAGGGTTAGGTTTAGGGTTCGGGTTAGGTTTAGGGTGTGGGTTTGGGTTAGGGTTAGGCTTAGGGTTAGGGTTAGATTAGTGTTAGGTTAGGGTTTGGATTAGGGTTAGGGTTAGGTTTAGGTTTAGGGTTAGGTTTTGGTTTGGTTTAGGGTTAGTATTAGGGTTGTGTAAGGGTTATAGTTAGGGTTAGGGTTAGTGTTAGGATTAGGGTTAGTTTTAGGGCTTTTGTTAGGGTTAGGGTTAGGGTTCGGGATTGGGTTTAGTTTAGGTTTAGGATTTGGGTTAGGCTTAGGTTTAGGGTTTGGGTTTGGGTTAGGTTTAATTTTAGGGTTAGGGTTAGGGTTAGGGTTTGGGTTTGGGTTAGAGTGAGGTATAGGGTTAGGGTTTGGGTTAGGTTTAGTGTTAGGGTTAGGGTTTGTGTTAGGTTTAGTGTTAGGGTTAGGGTTTGGGTTAGGGATTGGGTTAGGTTTAAGTTTAGGGTTAGGGTTAGGGGTTAGGGTTAGGGTTCGGGTTAGGGTTTCGGTTAGGGATAGGGTTAGGGTTAGGGTTATGGTTAGGTTTAGGGTGTGGTTTTGGTTTAGGATTAGGCTTAGGGTTAGGGTTAGGGTAAGTGTTAGGGTTAGGGTTTGGGTTAGGGTTAGGGTTAGGGTTTGGGTTTGGTTTAGGTTTAGGGTTAGGGTTAGGGTTAGGGTTAGGGTTTGGGTTAGGGATTGGGTTTAGGTTAGGTTTAGGGTTTGGGTTTGGCTTAGGTTTAGGGTTTGGGTTTGGGTTAGGGTTAGGGTTAGGGTTTGGGTTTGGGTTAGGTTTAGGGTTAGGGTTAGGGTTAGGGTTTGGTTTTGGGTTAGAGTAAGGTATAGGGTTAGGGTTTGGGTTAGGTTTAGTGTTAGGATTAGGGTTTGGGTTAGGGTTTGGGTTAGGGTTAAGATTAGGTTAAGGGTTAGGTGTTAGGGTTAGGGTTAGGTTTAGGGTTTGGGTTCGGGTTCGGGTTAGGGTTAGGGTTAGTGTTACGGTTAGGATTTGGGGTAGGGTTAGGTTTAGGATTAGGGTTAGTGTTAGGGATTGTGTTAGGGTTAGTGTTAGGGTTTGGGTTAGGGTTAGGGTTAGGTTTAGGGTTAGTGTTTGGGCTTGGGTTAGGGTTAGGTTTAGGGTTAAGTTTAGAGTTAGGGTTAGGGTTTGGCTTAGGGTAGGGTTAAGGTAAGTGTTAGAGTTTGGGCTTGGGTAAGGTTTAGGGTTAGGCTTAAGATTAGGGTTAGGGTTTCCTTTAGGGTTAGGTTTAGGGTTCGGGTTAGGTTTAGGGTGTGGGTTTGGGTTAGTGTTAGGCTTAGGGTTAGGGTTAGGGTAAGTGTTAGGTTAGAGTTTGGATTAGGTTTAGATTTAGGTTTAGGGTTAGGGTTACGGTTTGGTTTGGTTTAGCGTTAGTGCTAGGGTTAGGGGAAGGGTTAGGGTTAGGGTTAGGGTTAGGGGTCGTTTAGGGTTACGGTTATTTTTAGGGTTAAGGTTAGGGTTAAGGTTTAGGTTTGGGTTAGAGTTAGGTGTAGAGTTGGGGTTTGGTTTAGGGTTAGGTTTAGGGTTAGGATTGGGTTAGGGTTAGGGTTAGGTTTAGGATTAGGTTTAGGTTTAGGTTTAGGTTTATTTTTTGGGTTAGGGTTAGGGTTAGGGTTTGGATTGGTTTAGGGTTAATGTTACGGATAGGGTAAGGGTTAGGTTTGGGGTTAGGGTTTGGTTTAGGGTTACTGTTAGAGGTTGGTTTAGGGTTAGGGTGAGGGTTAGGGTTAGGGTTAGGGATTGGTTTGGGGTAGGGTTAGTGTTAGGGTTAGGGATAGAGTTTAGGTTATGGTTAGCTTTAGGGTTAGGGTTTAGGTTTGGTTTAGGGTTAGGGTTAGGGTTTGGGTTAGGGTTTGCGTTTGGGTTAGAGTAAGGGATCGGGTTAGGGTTTGGGTTAGGTTTAAGGTTCGGGTTAGGGTTTGGGTTAGGATTTGGGTTAGGGTTAAGGTTAGGGTTAGGGTTAGGGGTTAGGGTTAGGGTTTGGGTTAGGGTTTGGGTTAGGGTTATGGTTATTTTTAGGGTTAGGATTAGGGTTAGGCTTAGGGTAGGGTTAGGGTAAGTGTTAGGGTTAGGGCTTGGGTAAGGTTTTGGGTTAGGGTTAAGGTTCGGGTTAGGGTTTCCTTTAGGGTTAGGTTTAGGGTTCGGGTTAGGTTTAGGGTGTGGGTTTGGTTTAGGTTTAGGCTTAGGGTTAGGGTTAGGGTAAGTGTTAGGTTAGGGTTTGGATTAGGGTTAGGGTTAGGTTTAGGTTTAGGGTTAGGTTTTGGTTTGGTTTAGGGTTAGTATTAGGGTTGTGTAAGGGTTATAGTTAGGGTTAGGGTTAGTGTTAGGATTAGGGTTAGTTTTAGGGCTTTTGTTAGGGTTAGGGTTAGGGTTCTGGATTGGGTTTAGGTTAGGTTTAGGGTTTGGGTTAGGCTTAGTTTTAGGGTTTGGGTTTGGGTTAGGTTTAGTTTTAGGGTTAGGGTTAGGGTTAGGGTTTGGGTTTGGGTTAGAGTGAGGTATAGGGTTAGGGTTTGGGTTAGGTTTAGTGTTAGGGTTAGGGTTTGGGTTAGGTTTAGTGTTAGGGTTAGGGTTTGTGTTAGGGTTTGGGTTAGGCTTAAGTTTAGGGTTAGGGTTAGGGGTTAGGGTTAGGGTTAGGTTTAGGGTTTCGGTTAGGGATAGGGTTAGGGTTAGGGTTATGGTTAGGTTTAGGGTGTGGTTTTGGTTTAGGATTAGTCTTAGGGTTAGGGTTAGGGTAAGTGTTAGGGTTAGGGTTTGGCTTAGGGTTAGGTTTAGGTTTAGGGTTAGGGTTACGGTTTGGTTTGGTTTAGCGTTAGTGTTAGGGTTAGGGGAAGGTTTAGGGTTAGGGTTAGTGTTAGGGGTGTTTTAGGGTTACGGTTATTTTTAGGATTAAGGTTAGGGTTAAGGTTTAGGTTTGGGTTAGAGTTAGGTGTAGAGTTGGGGTTTGGTTTAGGGTTAGGTTTAGGGTTAGGATTGGGTTAGGGTTAGGGTTAGGGTTAGGGTTAGTGGTTAGGGTTAGGTTTAGGGTTATGATTAGGGTTAGGTTTAGGGTTAGGTTTAGGATTAGGTTTAGGTTTAGGTTTAGGTTTATTTTTTTGGTTAGGGTTAGGGATAGGGTTAGGGTTAGGGTTTGGTTTGGTTTAGGGTTAATGTTACGGATAGGGTAAGGGTTAGGTTTGGGGTTAGGGTTTGGTTTAGGGTTACTGTTAGAGGTTGGTTTAGGGTTAGGGTGAGGGTTAGGGTTAGGGTTAGGGATTGGTTTGGGGTAGGGTTAGTGTTAGGGTTAGGGATAGAGTTTAGGTTATGGTTAGCTTTAGGGTTAGGGTTTAGGTTTGGTTTAGGGTTAGGGTTAGGGTTTGGGTTAGGGTTTGCGTTTGGGTTAGAGTAAGGGATCGGGTTAGGGTTTGGGTTAGGTTTAAGGTTCGGGTTAGGGTTTGGGTTAGGATTTGGGTTAGGGTTAAAGTTAGGGTTAGGGTTAGGGGTTAGGGTTAGGGTTTGGGTTAGGGTTTGGGTTAGGGTTATGGTTATTTTTAGGGTTAGGATTAGGGTTAGGCTTAGGGTAGGGTTAGGGTAAGTGTTAGGGTTAGGGCTTGGGTAAGGTTTTGGGTTAGGGTTAAGGTTCGGGTTAGGGTTTCCTTTAGGGTTAGGTTTAGGGTTCGGGTTAGGTTTAGGGTGTGGGTTTGGGTTAGGGTTAGGCTTAGGGTTAGGTTTAGGGTAAGTGTTAGGTTAGGGTTTGGATTAGGGTTAGGGTTAGGTTTAGGTTTAGGGTTAGGTTTTGGTTTGGTTTAGGGTTAGTATTAGGGTTGTGTAAGGAATATAGTTAGGGTTAGGGTTAGTGTTAGGATTAGGGTTAGTTTTAGGGCTTTTGTTAATGTTAGGTTTAGGGTTCGGGATTGGGTTTAGGTTAGGTTTAGGGTTTGGGTTAGGCTTAGGTTTAGGGTTTGGGTTTGGGTTAGGTTTAGTTTTAGGGTTAGGGTTAGGGTTAGGGTTTGGGTTTGGGTTAGAGTGAGGTATAGGGTTAGGGTTTGGGTTAGGTTTAGTGTTAGGGTTAGGGTTTGGGTTAGGTTTAGTGTTAGGGTTAGGGTTTGGGTTAGGGTTTGGGTTAGGTTTAAGTTTAGGGTTAGGGTTAGGGGTTAGAGTTAGGGTTCGGGTTAGGGTTTCGGTTAGGGATAGGGTTAGGGTTAGGGTTATGGTTAGGTTTAGGGTGTGGTTTTGGTTTAGGATTAGGCTTAGGGTTAGGGTTAGGGTAAGTGTTAGGGTTAGGGTTTGGGTTAGGGTTAGGGTTAGGGTTTGGGTTTGGGTTAGGTTTAGGTTTAGGGTTAGGGTTAGGGTTAGGGTTAGGGTTTGGGTTAGGGATTGGGTTTAGGTTAGGTTTAGGGTTTCTGTTTGGCTTAGGTTTAGGATTTGGTTTTGGGTTATGGTTATGGTTAGGGTTTGGGTTTGGGTTAGGTTTAGGGTTAGGGTTAGGGTTAGGGTTTGGGTTTAGGTTAGAGTAAGGTATAGGGTAAGGGTTTGGGTTAGGTTTAGTGTTAGGGTTTGGGTTAGGGTTTGGGTTAGGGTTAAGATTAGGTTAAGGGTTAGGGTTTAGGGTTAGGGTTAGGGTTATGGTTAGGGTTTGGGTTCGGGTACGGGTTAGGGTTAGGGTTAGTGTTACGGTTAGGATTTGGGGTAGGGTTAGGTTTAGGGTTAGGGTTAGTGTTAGGGATTGTGTTAGGGTTAGGGTTAGGGTTAGGGTTAGGGTTAGGGATACGGTTTGCATTAGGGTTAGGGTTAGGTTTAGGGTTAGTGTTTGGGCTTGGGTTAGGGTTAGGTTTAGGGTTAAGTTTAGAGTTAAGGTTAGGGTTTGGCTTAGGGTAGGGTTAGGTTAAGTGTTAGAGTTAGGGCTTGGGTAAGGTTTAGGGTTAGGCTTAAGGTTAGGGTTAGGGTTTCCTTTAGGGTTAGGTTTAGGGTTCCGGTTAGGTTTAGGGTGTGGGTTTGGGTTAGTGTTAGGCTTAGGGTTAGGGTTAGGGTAAGTGTTAGGTTAGGGTTTGGATTAGGGTTAGATTTAGGTTTAGGGTTAGGGTTACGGTTAGGTTTGGTTTAGCGTTAGTGTTAGGGTTAGGGGAAGGGTTAGGGTTAGGGTTATGGTTACGGGTGGTTTAGGGTTACGGTTATTTTTAGGATTAAGGTTAGGGTTAAGGTTTAGGTTTGGGTTAGAGTTAGGTGTAGGGTTGGGGTTTGGTTTAGGGTTAGGTTTAGGGTTAGGATTGGGTTAGGGTTAGGGTTAGGGTTAGGGTTAGTGGTTAGGGTTAGGTTTAGCGTTATGATTAGGGTTAGGTTTAGGGTTAGGTTTAGGATTAGGTTTAGGTTTAGGTTTAGGTTTATTTTTTGGTTTAGGGTTAGGTATAGGGTTAGGGTTAGGGTTTGGTTTGGTTTAGGGTAAATGTTACGGATAGGGTAAGGGTTAGGTTTGTGGTTAGGGTTTGGTTTAGGGTTACTGTTAGAGGTTGGTTTAGGGTTAGGGTGAGGGTTAGGGTTAGGGTTAGGGATTGGTTTGGGGTAGGGTTAGTGTTAGGGTTAGGGATAGAGTTTAGGTTATGGTTAGCTTTAGGGTTAGGGTTTAGGTTTGGTTTAGGGTTAGGGTTAGGGTTTGGGTTAGGGTTTGCGTTTGGGTTAGAGTAAGGGATCGGGTTAGGGTTTGGGTTAGGTTTAAGGTTCGGGTTAGGGTTTGGGTTAGGATTTGGGTTAGGGTTAAGGTTAGGGTTAGGGTTAGGGGTTAGGGTTAGGGTTTGGGTTAGGGTTATGGTTATTTTTAGGGTTAGGATTAGGGTTAGGCTTAGGGTAGGGTTAGGGTAAGTGTTAGGGTTAGGGCTTGGGTAAGGTTTTGGGTTAGGGTTAAGGTTCGGGTTAGGGTTTCCTTTAGGGTTAGGTTTAGGGTTTGGGTTAGGTTTAGGGTGTGGGTTTGGGTTAGGGTTAGTGTTGAAGTTTGCGTTTGGGTTAGGGTTAGGGTTAGGGTTTCAGTTAGGGATAGGGTAAGGGTTAGGGTTATGGTTAGGTTTAGGGTGTGGGTTTGGTTTAGGATTAGGCTTAGGGTTAGGGTTAGGGGAAGTGTTAGGATTAGGGTTTGGCTTAGGGTTAGGTTTAGGTTTAGGGATAGGGTTACGGTTTGGTTTGGTTTAGGGTTAGTGTTAGGGTTAGGATTAGGGTTAGGGTTTGTTTTAGGGTTTGGGTTAGGGTTAAGGTTAGGGTTAGGGTTAGGGTTAGGTTTAGGGTTAGGGTTTGGGTTTGGGTTATTGTTAGGGTTAGGGTAAGGGATTGGGTTAGGGTTTGGTTAGGTTTAAGATTAGGGTTAGGGTTTGTGTTAGGGTTTGGGTTAGGTTTAAGGTTAGGGTTAGGGTTACGGTCAGGGATTGAGTTAGGGTTAAGGTTAGGGTTAGGGTTAGGGGTTAGGGTTAGGGTTAGGGTTAGGGTTTGGGTTAGGGTTAGGGTTAGGGTTAGGGATTGGGTTTAGGTTACGTTTAGGGTTTGGGTTAGGGTTAGTGTTAGGGTTTGGGTTTGGGTTAGATTTAGTTTTAGGGTTAGGGTTAGGGTTAGGGTTTGTGTTTGGGTTAGAGTGAGGTATAGGGTTAGGGTTTGGGTTAGGTTTAGTGTTAGGGTTAGGGTTTGGGTTAGGTTTAGTGTTAGGGTTAGGGTTTGTGTTAGGGTTTGGGTTAGGCTTAAGTTTAGGGTTAGGGTTAGGGGTTAGGGTTAGGGTTAGGGTTAGGGTTTCGGTTAGGGATAGGGTTAGGGTTAGGGTTATGGTTAGGTTTAGGGTGTGGTTTTGGTTTAGGATTAGTCTTAGGGTTAGGGTTAGGGTAAGTGTTAGGGTTAGGGTTTGGCTTAGGGTCAGGTTTAGGTTTAGGTTTAGGGTTACGGTTTGGTTTGGTTTAGCGTTAGTGTTAGGGTTAGGGGAAGGTTTAGGGTTAGGGTTAGTGTTAGGGGTGGTTTAGGGTTACGGTTATTTTTAGGATTAAGGTTAGGGTTAAGGTTTAGGTTTGGGTTAGAGTTAGGTGTAGAGTTGGGGTTTGGTTTAGGGTTAGGTTTAGTGTTAGGATTGGGTTAGGGTTAGGGTTAGGGTTAGGGTTAGTGGTTAGGGTTAGGTTTAGCGTTAGGATTAGGGTTAGATTTAGGGTTAGGTTTAGGATTAGGTTTAGATTTAGGTTTAGGTTTAGTTTTTGGGTTAGGGTTAGGGTTAGGGTTAGGGTTTGGTTTGGTTTAGGGTTAATGTTAAGGATAGGGTAAGGGTTAGGTTTGGGGTTAGGGTTTGGTTTAGGGTTACTGTTAGAGGTTGGTTTAGGGTTAGGGTGAGGGTTAGGGTTAGGGTTAGGGATTGGTTTGGGGTAGGGTTTTGTTAGGCTTAGGGATAGAGTTTAGGTTATGGTTAGCTTTAGGGTTAGGGTTTAGGTTTGGTTTACGGTTAGGGTTACGGTTTGGGTTAGGGTTTGAGTTTGGGTTAGAGAAAGGGATCGGGTTAGTGTTTGGGTTAGGTTTAAGGTTCGGGTTAGGGTTTGGGTTAGGATTTGGGTTAGGGTTAAGGTTAGGGTTAGGGTTAGGGGTTAGGGTTTGGGTTAGGGTTATGGTTATTTTTAGGGTTAGGATTAGGGTTAGGCTTGGGGTAGGGTTAGGGTAAGTGTTCGGGTTAGGGCTTGGGTAAGGTTTTGGTTTAGGGTTAAGGTTAGGGTTAGGGTTTCCTTTAGGGTTAGGTTTAGGGTTCGGGTTAGGTTTAGGGTGTGGGTTTGGGTTATGGTTAGACTTAGGGTTAGGGTTCGGGTAAGTGTTAGGTTATGGTTTGGATTAGGGTTAGGGTTAGGTTTAGGTTTAGGGTTAGGTTTTGGTTTGGTTTAGGGTTAGTATTAGGGTTTTGTAAGGGTTATGGTTAGGGATAGGGTTAGTGTTAGGATTAGGGTTAGTTTTAGGGCTTTTGTTAGGGTTAGGGTTAGGGTTCGGGATTGGGTTTAGGTTAGGTTTAGGGTTTGGGTTAGGCTTAGGTTTAGGGTTTGGTTTTGGGTTAGGGTTAGGTTTAGGGTTAGGGTTAGGGTTAGGGTTAGGGTTAGGGTTTGGGTTTGGGTTAGAGTAAGGCAAAGGGTTAGGGTTTGGGTTAGGTTTAGTGTTAGGGTTAAGGTTAGGGTTAGGGTTTGGTTTAGGGTTAAGATTAGGGTCAAGGTTAGGGGCTGGGGCTAGAGCTAGGGATAGGGTTTGGGTTAGGTTTAGGGTTAGGCTTAGGGTTAGTGTTACGGTTAGGATATGGAGTAGGGTTAGGTTTAGGGTTAGGGTTAGGGTTAGGAATTGTGTTACGGTTAGGGTTAGGGTTAGGGTTTGGGTTAGGGTTAGGGTTAGGTTTAGGGTTAGTGTTTGGTCTTGGGTTAGGGTTAGGTTTAGGGTTAAGGTTAGAGTTAGGGTTACGGTTAGGGGTAGGGCTAGGCGATAGGGATATGGTTCGGGTGAGGGTTGTGGTTAGTGTTTGGGCTTGGGTTAGGGGTAGTGTTAGGGATAGAATTAGGGTTAGGTTTAGTGTTAGAATTAGGGTTTGGGTTTCGGGTTTCGGTTAGGGTTAGGGTTAGGGTTTGGGTTAAGGTTTAGGTTTGGGTTAGGGTTAGGGTTAGGGTTAGTTTTAGGGCTTGGCTTAGCGTTAGGGTTAGAGTTAGGGCTTGGGTTTAGGTTAGGTTTAGGGTTTGGGTTAGGCTTAGGGTTAGGTTTCGGGTTAGGGTTTAGGTTAGGGTTAGAGTTGGGGTTAGGCTTAGGCTTTGGATTAGTTTTAGGGTTAGGGTTAGGTTTAGGGATAGGGGTAGGTTTTGGTTTGGCTTAGGGTTAGGGTTACGTTTAGGGTTAGGGTAAGTGTTAGTGTTAGGATTGGGGTTTGGGTGAGGGTTGGGGTTAGGGTTAGGGTTAGGGCTAGGCGATAGGGATACTGGTAGGGTTAGGGTTTGGGTTAGTGCTTGGGCTTGGGTTAGGGTTAGTGTTAGGGTTAGAATTAGGGTTAGGTTTAGTGTTAGGATTAGGGTTTGGGTTTCGGTTAGGGTTAGGGTTAGGGTTAGGGTTTGGGTTAGTGTTAGGGTTAGGGATAGGGTTTAGTTTAGGGTTAGGGTTAGGGTTTGGGTTAGGGTTTAGGTTTGGGTTAGGGTTAGGGTTAGGGTTAGTTTTAGGGCTTGGGTTAGGGTTAGGGTTAGAGTTAGGGCTTGGGTTTAGGTTAGGTTTAGGGTTTGGGTTAGGCTTAGGGTTAGGGTTCGGGTTATGGTTAGGGTTATGGTTTGGGTTAGGGTTAAGGTGAGGGTTTAGTTTAGGGGTTAGAGTTGGGGTTAGGTTTAGGGTTCGGGTTAGGGTTAGGGTTAGGGTTAGGTTTAGGGATAGGGGTAGGTTTTCGTTTGGCTTAGGGTTAGGGTTAGGTTTAGGGTTAGGGTTAGTGTTAGGATTAGGGTTAGGGTTAGGGTTCGGGTTAGGGTTAGGGTTAGGGTTTGGGTTAGGGTTAGGGTTGAAGTTTGGGTTTGGGTTAGGGTTAGGTTTAGGGTTTCGGTTAGGGATAGGGTTAGGGTTAGGGTTATGGTTAGGTTTAGGGTGTGGGTTTCGTTTAGGATTAGGCTTAGGGTTAGGGTTAGGGTAAGTGTTAGGGTTAGGGTTTGGCTTAGGGTTAGGTTTAGGTTTAGGGTTAGGGTTACGGTTTGGTTTGTTTAGCGTTAGTGTTAGGGTTAGGGTTAGGATTAGGGTTTGTTTTAGGGTTTGGGTTAGGGTTAAGGTTAGGGTTAGGGTTAGGGGTTAGGGTTAGGGTTAGGGTTTAGGTTAGGCTTAGGGTTAGGGTTTGTTTTTGGGTTAGGTTTAGCTTTAGGGTTAGGGTTAGGGTTAGGGTTAGGGTTAGGGTTTGGGTTTGGTTTGGTTTAGGGTTAATGTTAAGGATAGGGTAAGGGTTAGGTTTGGGGTTAGGGTTTGGTTTAGGGTTACTGTTAGAGGTTGGTTTAGGGTTAGGGTGAGGGTTAGGGTTAGGGTTAGGGATTGGTTTGGGGTAGGGTTAGTGTTAGGCTTAGGGATAGAGTTTAGGTTATGGTTAGCTTTAGGTTTAGGGTTTAGGTTTGGTTTAGGGTTAGGGTTACGGTTTGGGTTAGGGTTTGAGTTTGGGTTAGAGAAAGGGATCGGGTTAGTGTTTGGGTTAGGTTTAAGGTTCGGGTTAGGGTTTGGGTTAGGATTTGGGTTAGGGTTAAGGTTAGGGTTAGGGTTAGGGGTTAGGGTTAGGGTTTGGGTTAGGGTTTGGGTTAGGGTTATGGTTATTTTTAGGGTTAGGATTAGGGTTAGGCTTGGGGTAGGGTTAGGGTAAGTGTTCGGGTTAGGGCTTGGGTAAGGTTTTGGTTTAGGGTTAAGGTTAGGGTTAGGGTTTCCTTTAGGGTTAGGTTTAGGGTTCGGGTTAGGTTTGGGGTGTGGGTTTGGGTTATGGTTAGACTTAGGGTTAGGGTTCGGGTAAGTGTTAGGTTATGGTTTGGATTAGGGTTAGGGTTAGGTTTAGGTTTAGGGTTAGGTTTTGGTTTGGTTTAGGGTTAGTATTAGGGTTTTGTAAGGGTTATGGTTAGGGATAGGGTTAGTGTTAGGATTAGGGTTAGTTTTAGGGCTTTTGTTAGGGTTAGGGTTAGGGTTCGGGATTGGGTTTTGGTTAGGTTTAGGGTTTGTGTTAGGCTTAGGTTTAGGGTTTGGTTTTGGGTTAGGGTTAGGTTTAGGTTTAGGGTTAGGGTTAGGGTTAGGGTTAGGGTTAGGGTTTGGGTTTGGGTTAGAGTAAGGTATAGGTTTAGGGTTTGGGTTAGGTTTAGTGTTAGGGTTAAGGTTTGGGTTAGGGTTTGGTTTAGGGTTAAGATTAGGGTTAAGGTTAGGGGTTGGGGCTAGAGTTAGGGTTAGGGTTTGGGTTAGGTTTAGGGTTAGGCTTAGGGTTAGTGTTACGGTTAGGATATGGAGTAGGGTTAGGTTTAGGGTTAGGGTTAGGGTTAGGAATTGTGTTACGGTTAGGGTTAGGGTTAGGGTTTGGGTTAGGGTTAGGGTTAGGTTTAGGGTTAGTGTTTGGTCTTGGGTTAGGGTTAGGTTTAGGGTTAAGGTTAGAGTTAGGGTTAGGGTTAGGGGTAGGGCTAGGCGATAGGGATATGGTTCGGGTGAGGGTTGTGGTTAGTGTTTGGGCTTGGGTTAGGGGTAGTGTTAGGGATAGAATTAGGGTTAGGTTTAGTGTTAGAATTAGGGTTTGGGTTTCGGGTTTCGGTTAGGGTTAGGGTTAGGGTTTGGGTTAAGGTTTAGGTTTGGGTTAGGGTTAGGGTTAGGGTTAGTTTTAGGGCTTGGCTTAGCGTTAGGGTTAGAGTTAGGGCTTGGGTTTAGGTTAGGTTTAGGGTTTGGGTTAGGCTTAGGGTTAGGTTTCGGGTTAGGGTTTAGGTTAGGGTTAGAGTTGGGGTTAGGCTTAGGCTTTGGATTAGTTTTAGGGTTAGGGTTAGGTTTAGGGATAGGGGTAGGTTTTGGTTTGGCTTAGGGTTAGGGTTACGTTTAGGGTTAGGGTAAGTGTTAGTGTTAGGATTAGTGTTTGGGTTAGGGTTAGGGTTAGGGTTAGGGTTAGGGCTAGGCAATAGGGATACTGTTAGGGTTAGGGTTTGGGTTAGTGCTTGGGCTTGGGTTAGGGTTAGTGTTAGGGTTAGAATTAGGGTTAGGTTTAGTGCTAGGATTAGGGGTTGGGTTTCGGTTAGGGTTAGGGTTAGGGTTAGGGTTTGGGTTAGTGTTAGGGTTAGGGATAGGGTTTAGTTTAGGGTTAGGGTTAGGGTTTGGGTTAGGGTTTAGGTTTGGGTTAGGGTTAGGGTTAGGGTTAGTTTTAGGGCTTGGGTTAGGGTTAGGGTTAGAGTTAGGGCTTGGGTTTATGTTAGGTTTAGGGTTTGGGTTAGGCTTAGGGTTAGGGTTCGGGTTATGGTTAGGGTTATGGTTTGGGTTAGGGTTAAGGTGAGGGTTTAGTTTAGGGGTTAGAGTTGGGGTTAGGTTTAGGGTTCGGGTTAGGGTTAGGGTTAGGGTTAGGTTTAGGGATAGGGGTAGGTTTTCGTTTGGCTTAGGGTTAGGGTTAGGTTTAGGGTTAGGGTTAGTGTTAGGATTAGGGTTAGGGTTAGGGTTCGGGTTAGGGTTAGGGTTAGGGTTTGGGTTAGGGTTAGGGTTGAAGTTTGGGTTTGGGTTAGGGTTAGGTTTAGGGTTTCGGTTAGGGATAGGGTTAGGGTTAGGGTTATGGTTAGGTTTAGGGTGTGGGTTTGGTTTAGGATTAGGCTTAGGGTTAGGGTTAGGGTAAGTGTTAGGGTTAGGGTTTGGCTTAGGGTTAGGTTTAGGTTTAGGGTTAGGGTTACGGTTTGGTTTGGTTTAGCGTTAGTGTTAGGGTTAGGGTTAGGATTAGGGTTTGTTTTAGGGTTTGGGTTAGGGTTAAGGTTAGGGTTAGGGTTAGGGGTTAGGGTTAGGGTTAGGGTTTAGGTTAGGCTTAGGGTTAGGGTTTGTTTTTGGGTTAGGTTTAGCTTTAGGATTAGGGTTAGGGTTAGGGTTAGGGTTAGGGTTTGGGTTTGGGTTAGGGTTCGGGTTAGGGTAAGGGATTGGGTTAGGCGTTGGGTTGGGTTTAAAGTTAGGGTTAGCGTTTGTGGTAGTGTTTGGGTTAGGGGTAAAGTTAGGGTTAGGCTTAGGGTTGGGGATTGGGTTAGGGTTAAGGTTAGGGTTAGGGTTAGGGCTTAGGGTTAGGGTTAGGGTTAGGGTTAGGGTTAGGGTTAGGGTTAGGGTTAGGTTTAGGTTTTGGGTTAGGGTTAGGGTTAGTTTTAATGATTGGGTTTAGGTTACGTTTAGGGTTTGGGTTAGGCTTAGTTTTAGGGTTAGGGTTAGGGTTAGGGTTTGGGTTTGGGTTAGAGTGAGGTATAGGGTTAGGATTTGGGTTAGGTTTAGTGTTAGGGTTAGGGTTTGGGTTAGGTTTAGTGTTAGGGTTAGGGTTTGGGTTAGGGTTTGGGTTAGGCTTAAGTTTAGGGTTAGGGTTAGGGGTTAGGGTTAGGGTTCAGGTTAGGGTTTCGGTTAGGGATAGGGTTAGGGTTAGGGTTATCGTTAGGTTTAGGGTGTGGTTTTGGTTTAGGAATATGCTTAGGGTTAGGGTTAGGGTAAGTGTTAGGGTTAGGGTTTGGCTTAGGGTTAGGTTTAGGTTTAGGTTTAGGGTTACGGTTTGGTTTGGTTTAGCGTTAGTTCTAGGGTTAGGGGAAGGGCTGGGGTTAGGGTTAGGGTTAGGGGTGGTTTAGGGTTACGGTTATTTTTAGGATTAAGGTTAGCCTTAAGGTTTAGGTTTGGGTTAGAGTTAGGTATCCAGTTGGGGTTTGGTTTAGGGTTAGGTTTAGGGTTAGGATTGGGTTAGGGTTCGGGTTAGGGTTAGGGTTAGTGGTTAGGGTTAGGTTTAGGGTTAGGATTAGGGTTAGATTTAGGGTTAGGTTTAGGAATAGGGTTAGGTTTAGGTTTAGGTTTATTTTTTGGGTTAGGGTTAGGCTTAGAGTTAGGGTTAGGGTTTGGTTTGGTTTAGGGTTAATGTTAAGGATAGGGTAAGGGTTAGGTTTGGGGTTAGGGTTTGGTTTAGGGTTACTGTTAGAGGTTGGTTTAGGGTTAGGGTGAGGGTTAGGGTTAGGGTTAGGGATTGGTTTGGGGTAGGGTTAGTGTTAGGCTTAGGGATAGAGTTTAGGTTATGGTTAGCTTTAGGGTTAGGGTTTAGGTTTGGTTTAGGGTTAGGGTTAGGGTTTTGGTTAGGGTTTGAGTTTGGGTTAGAGTAAGGGATCGGGTTAGGGTTTGGGTTAAGTTTAAGGTTCGGGTTAGGGTTTGGGTTAGGATTTGGGTTAGGGTTAAGGTTAGGGTTAGGGTTAGGGGTTAGGGTTAGGGTTTGGGTTAGGGTTTGGGTTAGGGTTATGGTTATTTTTAGGGTTAGGATTATAGTTAGGCTTAGGGTAGGGTTAGGGTAAGTGTTAGAGTTAGGGCTTGGGTAAGGTTTAGGGTTAGGCTTAAGGTTAGGGTTAGGGTTTCCTTTAGGGTTAGGTTTAGGGTTCGGGTTAGGTTTAGGGTGTGGGTTTGGGTTAGTGTTTGGCTTAGGGTTAGGGTTAGGGTAGGTGTTAGGTTAGGGTTTGGATTAGGGTTAGATTTAGGTTTAGGGTTAGGTTTACGGTTTTGTTTGGTTTCGCGTTAGTGTTAGGGTTAGGGGAAGGGTTAGGGTTAGGGTTAGGGTTAAGGGTGGTTTAGGGTTACGGTTATTTTTAGGATTAAGGTTAGGGTTAAGGTTTAGGTTTGGGTTAGAGTTAGGTGTAGAGTTGGGGTTTGGTTTAGGGTTAGGTTTAGGGTTAGGATTGGGTTAGGGTTAGGTTAGGGTTAGGGTTAGTGGTTAGGGTAAGGTTTAGGGTTAATGTTACGGATAGGGTAAGGGTTAGGTTTGGGGTTAGGGTTTGGTTTAGGGTTACTGTTAGAGGTTGGTTTAGGGTTAGGGTGAGGGTTAGGGTTAGGGTTAGGGATTGGTTTGGGGTAGGGTTAGTGTTAGGTTTAGGGATAGAGTTTAGGTTATGGTTAGCTTTAGGGTTAGGGTTTAGGTTTGGTTTAGGGTTAGGGTTAGGGTTTGGGTTAGGGTTTGAGTTTGGGTTAGAGTAAGGGATCGGGTTAGGGTTTGGGTTAGGTTTAAGGTTCGGGTTAGGGTTTGGGTTAGGATTTGGGTTAGGGTTAAGTTTAGGGTTAGGGTTAGGGGTTAGGGTTAGGGTTTGGGTTAGGGTTTGGGTTAGGGTTATGGTTATTTTTAGGGTTAGGATTAGGGTTAGGCTTAGGGTAGGGTTAGGGTAAGTGTTAGAGTTAGGGCTTGGGTAAGGTTTAGGGTTAGGCTTAAGGTTAGGGTTAGGGTTTCCTTTAGGGTTAGGTTTAGGGTTCGGGTTAGGTTTAGGGTGTGGGTTTGGGTTAGTGTTTGGCTTAGGGTTAGGGTTAGGGTAGGTGTTAGGTTAGGGTTTGGATTAGGGTTAGATTTAGGTTTAGGGTTAGGTTTACGGTTTTGTTTGGTTTCGCGTTAGTGTTAGGGTTGTGTAAGGGTTATGGTTAGGGTTAGGGTTAGTGTTAGGATTAGGGTTAATTTTAGGGCTTTTGTTAGGGTTAGGGTTAGGGTTCGGGATTGGGTTTAGGTTAGGTTTAGGGTTTGAGTTAGGCTTAGGTTTAGGGTTTGGGTTTGGGTTAGGTTTTTTTTAGGTTTAGGGTTAGGGTTAGGGTTAGGGTTAGGGTTAGAGTTTGGGTTTGGGTTAGAGTAAGGTATAGGGTTAGGGTTTGGGTTAGGTTTAGTGTTAGGGTTAAGGTTTTGGTTAGGGTTTGGTTTAGGGTTAAGATTAGGGTTAAGGTTAGGGGTTGGGGTTAGGGTTAGGGTTAGGGTTTGGGTTAGGTTTAGGGTTAGGCTTAGGGTTAGTGTTACGGTTAGGATTTGGAGTAGGGTTAGGGTTAGGACTAGGGTTAGTGTTAGGGATTGTGTTACGGTTAGGGTTAGGGTTAGGGTTAGGGTTAGGTTTTGGGTTAGGGTTAGGGTTAGGTTTAGGGTTAGTGTTTGGTCTTGGGTTAGGGTTAGGTTTAGGGTTAAGGTTAGAGTTAGGGTTAGGGTTAGGGGTAGGGCTAGGCAATAGGGATATAGTTCGGGTTAGGGTTGTGGTTATTGTTTGGGCTTGGGTTAGGTTTAGTGTTAGGGTTAGAATTAGGGTTAGGTTTAGTGTTAGAATTAGGGTTTGGTTTTCGGTTAGGGTTAGGGTTAGGGTTTGGGTTAGGGTTTAGGTTTGGGTTACGGTTAGGGTTAGGGTTAGTTTTAGGGCTTGGCTTAGCGTTAGGGTTAGAGTTAGGGCTTGGGTTTAGGTTAGGTTTAGGATTTGGTTTAGGCTTAGGGTTAGGGTTCGGGTTAGGGTTTAGGTTAGGGGTTAGAGTTGGGGTTAGGCTTAGGCTTCGGATTAGGGTTAGGGTTAGGGTTAGGTTTAGGGATAGGGGTAGATTTTGGTTTGGCTTAGGGTTAGGTTTGGGTTTAGGGTTAGGGTAAGTGTTAGTGTTAGGATTAGGGTTTGGGTTAGGGTTAGGGTTAGGGTTAGGGTTTGGGTTAGGGATTGGGTTTAGGTTAGGTTTAGGGTTTGGGTTTGGCTTAGGTTTAGGGTTTGGGTTTGGGTTAGGGTTAGGGTTAGGGTTTGGGTTTGGGTTAGGTTTAGGGTTAGGTTTAGGGTTAGGGTTTGGGTTTGGGTTAGAGTAAGGTATAGGGTTTGGATTAGGTTTAGTGTTAGGGTTAGGGTTTGGGTTAGGGTTAGGGTAAGGGTTATGGTTAGGCTTAGTGATAGATTTAGGGTTTGGGTTAGGTTGGGGTCAGGGTTATGGTTAGGGTTAGGGTTTGGGTAAGGGTCAGGGATAGGGTTAGGATTAGGGTTACGGTTTGGGTTTGGGTTAGGATTTGGGTTAGGGTTAGGGTTACATTTATGTTTAGGGTTATAGTTACGGTTAGGGTTAATTTTCAGGGTTAGGTGTTAGGAGTTACGATTAGGGTTAGCGTTAGGGTTTGGGCTATGGTTAGGGTTAGAGTTAGTGTTAGGGTTAGGGTTAGGGTTAGGGTTAGTGTTTGCCTGTGTTAGGGTTAGGGTTTGGGTTTGGGTTAGGGTTAGTGTTAGGGTTAGTGTTTGGTTTAGGTTTAGGTTATGGTTAAAGTTATGGTTAGGGTTTGGTTTAGGGTTAGGGTTAGGGTTAGTGTTAGTCTTTGGTGAGCGTGAGGGCTTGGGATAGGGTTAGGGCTAGGTGGATGGTTAGTGTTAGTATTTGGGGGTAGGTGTTAGGATTAGGGTTAGGGTTAGGGTTTGGGTTATGGTTAGGGTCAGGGTTAGCGTTAGGGTTAGGGTTGGGATTTGCCTGTGTTAGGGTTAGGGTTTGGATTTCAGTTAGGGTTAGTGTTAGGGTTAGAGTTTGGTTTGGGTTAGGTTTAGGTTTAGGGTTTGGGTTATGGTTAGGGTAAGGGTTATGGTTAGGGTTAGTGATAGATTTAGGTTTTGGGTTAGGTTGGGGTCAGGTTTACGGTTAGGGTTAGGGTTTGGGTTAGGGTTAGGGTTAGGGTTAGGATTAGGGTTAGGTTTGAGTTTGTGTTAGGGTTTGGGTTAGGGTTAGGGTTAGGGATTGAGTTTGGGTTAGGGTTTGGGTTAGGGTTAGTGTTAGGGTTTGGGTTAAGGTTAGGGTTAGGGGTAGGGTTAGGGTTAGGGTTTGAGTTTGGGTTAGGGTTTAGGTTAGGGTTAGGGTTAGGGTTTGGGTTAAGGTTAGGGTTAGGGGTAGGGTTAGGGTTTGGTTTAGGGTTTGGGTTAGGGTTAGTGTTTGGGTTAGGGTTTGGGTGAGGGTTACATTTAGGTTTATGGTTAGGGTTAGGATTTGGGTAAGGTTAGGGTTAGGGTTAGGGTTAAAATTAGGGTTCGGTTTAGGGTTAGGGTTAGGGTTAGATTTTGGGTTAGGGGTGGGGTTAGAATTAGGGTTAGGTTTAGGTTTTGCGTTTGGGTTAGGGTAAGGGTTATGGTTAGGGTTAGGTTTAGGGTTAGGGTTTGGGTTTGGATTTGGGTTAGGTTTAGGGTTAGGGTTTGGGTTTGGGTTAGGGTTAGAGTTAGGGATAGGGTTAGGGTTTGGGTTTGGTTTAGGGTTAGGGTTTGGGTTTGGGTTAGGGTTAGGGTTTTGGTTAAGGTTAGGTTTAGGGTTAGTGTTAGGTTTAGGGTTACGGTTAGGCTTTGGATTAGCGTGTGTGCTTGGGTTAGGTTTTGGGTTAGGGTTAGGGTTACATTTAGGGTTAGGGTTAGGGTTAGGGTTAGGGTTTGGGTTAAGGTTAGGGTTAGGGTTAGGGTTCGGTTTAGGGTTAGGTTTTGGGTTCCGGTTCGCGTTACTGTTAGGTTAGGTTTAGGGTTAGGGTTTCTGTTAGGTTTAGGGTTTGGGTTAGGGTTAGGGTTACATTTAGGGTTAGAGTTAGGATTAGGGTTTGCGTTAGGGTTAGGGTTATTGTTAGGGTTAGGATTAATGTTAGGTTTAGGGTTCGGGTTAGGGTTAGTGTTTGGTTTAGGATTAGGGTTAGAGTTAGGGTTTGGGTTTGGGTTAGGCTACGGGTTCGGGTTAGGGTTTGGTTTAGGGTTAGGGTTTGGGTTTGGGTTAGGGTTAGGGTTTGGGTTAGGGTTAGGGTTAGGGTTAGGATTTGGGATTGGGTAAGGCTTAGGGTTAGGGTTAGGTTTAGGGTTAGGGATTGGGTGTGGTTTAGGGTTACAGTTATGGTTAGGGTTTTGGTTTGGGTTAGGGTTACGGTTACGGTTAAAGTTATGGTTAGGGTTGGGGTTAGGGTTAGGGTTAGTGTTAGGCTTTGGGTTAGCGTGTGGGCTTGGAATAGGGTTTGGGTTAGGGTTAGGTTTACCGTTAGTGTTAGGGTTACGGTTAGGGTTAGAGTTAGGTTTTAGATTAGGGTTAGGGTTAGGGTTAGGGTTAGGGTTAGGGTTAGGGTTAGTGTTTGGGTTAGGGTTTGGGTGAGATTTACATTTAGGTTTAGGGTTAGGGTTAGGGTTTGGGTAAGGTTATGGTTAGGGTTAGTGTTAGGATAAGGGTTAGGTTTAGGTTTAGGGTTAGGGTTAGGTTTTGGGTTAGGGTTAGGGTTATGGTTAGGGTTTTGGTTTGGGTTAGCGTAAGGGTTAGGGTTAAATTTAGGGTTAGGGTTTGGCTTAGGGTTAGGGTTTGGTTTTGGGTTAGAGTTAGGGTTAGGGTTAAAGTTATGGTTAGGGTTTGGTTTAGGGTTAGGGTTAGGGTTAGTGTTAGGCTTTGGGTTAGCGTGTGGGCTTGGGATAGGTTTTGGGTTAGGGTTAGGGTTACATTTATGTTTAGGGTTAGGGTTACGGTTAGGGTTAGTTTTCAGGGATAGGGGTTAGGAGTTAGGATTAGGGTTAGCGTTAGGGTTTGGGTTATGGTTAGGGTTAGTGTTAGGGTTAGGGTTCGGGTTAGGTTTAGGGTTTGCCTGTGTTAGGGTTAGGGTTTGGGTTAGGGTTAGGGTTAGGGTTTGGGTTAGGGTAATGGTAAGGGTTATGGTTAGGGTTAGTGATAGATTTAGGGTTTGGTTAGGTTGGGGTCAGGATTATGGTTAGGGTTAGTGTTTGGGTTAGGTTTAGGGTTAGGGTTAGGATTAGGCTTAAGGTTAGAGTTAGCTTTTGGGTTAGGGTTAGTTTTAGAGATTGGGTTAGGGTTAGGGTTATGGTTAGGGTTTGGGTTTTGATTAGGGTTAGGGTTAGGATTAAAGTTAGGATTAGAGTTTGGATTAGGCTCATGTTTAGGGTTAGGGTTTCACTTAGGGTTAGGGTTAGGGGTAGGGTTTGGGTTAGGGTTAGTGTTAGGGTTAGGTTCAGTGTTAGGATTAGGGTTAGGGTTAGGGTTAGGGTTAGGGTTTGGTTTAGGGTTAGGGTTAGAATTAGGGTTAGGGTTAGGGTTTGGGTTTGGGTTAGGCTTAGGGTTAGGGTTAGGGTTAGGATTTGGGTTTGGGTAAGGGTTAGTGTTAGGGTTAGGATTGGGGTTAGGGTTTGCCTGTGTTAGGGTTAGGGTTTGGGTTATGGTTCGGTTTAGGGTTAGGTTTTGGATTAGAGTTAGGGTTACTGTTAGGTTTAGGTTTAGGGTTAGGGTTTCCGTTAGGTTTAGGGTTTGGGTTAGGGTTAGGTTTACGTTTACGGTTAGAGTTAGGATTAGGGTTTGCGTTAGGGTTAGGGTTATTGTTAGGGTTAGGATTAATGTTAGGTTTAGGGTTCGGGTTAGGGTTAGTGTTTGGTTTAGGGTTAGAGTTAGCTTTTGTGTTAGGGTTAGGGTTAGGGTTAGGGTTTGGGTTTTGATTAGGGTTAGGGTTAGGGTTAAAGTTAGGATTAGAGTTTGGATTAGGCTTAGGTTTAGGTTTAGGGTTACACTTAGGGTTAGGGTTAGGGGTAGGGTTTGGGTTAGGGTTAGGGTTAGGGTTAGGGTTAGGTTCAGTGTTAGGTTTAGGGTTAGGGTTAGGGTTAGGGTTAGGGTTTGTTTTAGGGTTAGGGTTAGGCTTAGGCTTAGGGTTAGGGTTTGGGCTTGGGTTAGGGTTAGGGTTAGGGTTAAAGTTATGGTTAGGGTTTGGGGTTAGGGTTAGGGTTAGTATTAGGGTTAGGCTTTGGATTAGCGTGCGGGCTTGGGTTAGGGTTAGGGTTAGGGTTAGGGTTAGGGTTTGGTTTAGGGTTAGGGTTAGAATTAGGGTTAGGGTTAGGGTTTGGGTTTGGGTTAGGCTTAGGGTTAGGGTTAGGGTTAGGATTTGGGTTTGGGTACGGGTTAGGGTTAGGGTTAGGATTAGGGTTAGGGTTTGCCTGTGTTAGGGTTAGGGTTTGGGTTAGTGTTAGGGTTAGGGTTAGGGTTTGGGTTCGGGTAAGGTTAAGGGTTATGGTTGGGGTTAGTGATAGATATAGGGTTTGGTTAGGTTGGGGTCAGGATTATGGTTTTGGTTAGTGTGTGGGTTAGGTTTAGGGTTAGGGTTAGGATTAGGCTTGGGTTAGATTTAGCTTTTGGGTTAGGGTTAGGGTTAGTTTTAGGGATTGGGTTAGGGTTAGGGTTATGGTTAATGTTTGGGTTTTGATTAGGGTTAGGGTTAGGGTTAAAGTTAGGATTAGTGCTTGGATTAGGCTTAGGTTTAGGTTTAGGGTTACACTTAGGGTTAGGGTTAGGGGTAGGGTTTGGGTTAGGGTTAGGGTTAGGGTTACGTTCAGTGTTAGGTTTAGGGTTAGGGTTAGGGTTAGGGTTAGGGTTTGGTTTAGGGTTAGGGTTAGAATTAGGGTTAGGGTTAGGGTTTGGGTTTGGGTTAGGCTTAGGGTTAGGGTTAGGGTAAGGTTTAGGGTTAGGCTTTGGGTTTGTGTTAGGCTTACGGTTATGGTTAGGGTTTGTGTTTGGGTTAGGGTTAGGGTTAGGGTTAAAGTTATGGTTAGGGTTTGGGGTTAGGGTTAGGGTTAGTATTAGGGTTAGGCTTTGGATTAGCGTGCGGGCTTTGGTTAGGGTTTGGGTTAGGGTTAGGGTTACATTTAGGGTTAGGGTTAGGGTTAGGGTTTGGGTTAGGGTTAGGGTTAGTGTTAGGGTTCGGTTTAGGGTTAGGTTTTGGGTTAGGGTTAGGGTTACTGTTAGATTTAGGTTTAGGGTTAGGCTTTCCATTAGGTTTAGGGTTTGGGTTAGGGTTAGGGTTACATTTAGGGTTAGAGTTAGGATTAGGATTTGCTTTAGGGTTAGGGTTATTGTTAGGGTTAGGATTAATGTTAGGTTTAGGGTTCGGGTTAGGGTTAGTGTTTGGTTTAGGGTTAGGTTTAGAATTAGGGTTAGAGTTAGGGGTAGGGTTTGGGTTAGGGTTAGGGTTAGGGTTAGGTTCAGTGTTAGGGTTAGGGTTAGGGTTAGGGTTAGGGTTAGGGTTTGGTTTAGGGTTAGGGTTAGAATTAGGGTTAGGGTTAGGGTTTGGGTTTGGGTTAGGCTTAGGGTTAGGGTTAGGGTTAGGCTTTGGGTTCGGGTAAGGTTAAGGGTTATGGTTAGGGTTAGTGATAGATTTAGGGTTTGGTTAGGTTGGGGTCAGGATTATGGTTTTGGTTAGTGTTTGGGTTAGGTTTAGGGTTAGGGTTAGGATTAGGCTTGGGTTAGAGTTAGCTTTTGGGTTAGGGTTAGGGTTAGTTTTAGGGATTGGGTTAGGATTAGGGTTATGGTTTGGGTTTGGGTTTTGATTAGGGTTAGGGTTAGGGTTAAAGTTAGGATTAGAGTTTGGATTAGGCTTAGGTTTAGGGTTAGGGTTACACTTAGGGTTAGGGTTAGGGGTAGGGTTTCGGGTAGGGTTAGGGTTAGGGTTAGGTTCAGTGTTACGGTTAGGGTTAGGGTTAGGGTTAAGGTTTGGTTTAGGGTTAGGGTTAGAATTAGGGTTAGGGTTAGGGATTGGGTTTGGGTTAGGGTTAGGTTTAGGGTTAGGGTTAGGATTTGGGTTTGGGTAAGGGTTAGGGTTAGGGTTAGGATTAGATTTAGGGTTAGGCTTTGGGTTTGGGTTAGGGTTATGGTTATGGTTAGTGTTTGGGTTTGGGTTAGGGTTAGGGTTAGGGTTAAAGTTATGGTTAGGGTTTGGGGTTAGGGTTAGGGTTAGGGTTAGGGTTAGGCTTTGGATTAGCTTGTGCGCTTGCGTTAGGGTTTGGTTTTGGGTTAGGGTTACATTTAGGGTTAGGGTTAGGGTTTGGATTAGGGTTAGGGTTAGGGTTAGGGTTAGGGTTAGGGTTAGGGTTAGATTTAGGGTTAGGTTTTGGGTTAGGGTTAGGGTTACATTTAGGTTTACAGTTAGTGTTTGGGTCTGGGTTACGGTAAGAGTTAGGGTTAGGGTTAGGTTTAGGATTAGGGTTAGGTTTAGGGTTAGGGTTTGGGTTTGTGTTAGGGTTATGGTTAGGGTTTGGTTTAGGGTTAGTGTTAGGGTAAGTGTTAGGCTTTGGTGAGCGTGAGGGCTTGGGATAGGGTTTGGTTTAGGGTTAGGGTTACATTTAGGTTTAGGGTTAGGGTTAGGATTAGGGTTAGGTTTACGCTTAGGGTTAGTTTTCAGGTTTAGGGGTTAGGATTAGGGTTATGGTTAAGGTTTGGGTTATGGTTAGGGTCAGGGTTAGGGTTAGGGTTAGGGTTTGCCTGTGTTAGGGTTAAGGTTTGGGTTTGGGTTAGGGTTATTGTTAGGGTTAGGGTTTGAGTTCGGGTTAGGTTTAGGGTTAGGGTTTGGGTTATGGTTAGGGTACGGTTTATGGTTAGTTTTAGTGATAGATTTAGGGTTTAGGTTAGGTTGGGGTCAGGGTTATGGTTAGGGTTTGGGTTAGGTTTAGGGTTTTGGTTAGGGTTTGGGTTAGGGTTTAGTTTAGGGTTTAGGTTAGGGGTTAGAGTTGGGGTTAGGTTTAGGGTTCGGGTTAGGGTTCGGGTTAGGCTTAGGTTTAGGGATAGGGGTAGGTTTTGGTTTGTCTTAGGGTTAGGGTTAGGGTTAGTGTTAGGATTAGGGTTTGGGTTAGGGTTAGGGATAGGGTTAATGTTTAGGTTTGGGTTAGGGTTGAAGTTTGGCTGTGGGTTAGGTTTAGGATTAGGGTTTCGGTTAGGGATAGGGTTAGGGTTAGGGTTATGGTTAGGTTTAAGGTGTGGGTTTGGTTTAGGATTAGGCTTAGGGTTAGGGTTAGGGTAAGAGTTAGGGTTTGGGTTTGGCTTAGGGTTAGGTTTGGGTTTAGGGTTAGGGTTACCATTTTGTTTGGTTTAGGGTAAGAGTTAGTGTTAGGGGTAGGGTTAGGGTTTGGGTTAGGGTTGGGGTTAAGGTTAGGGTTAGGGTTAGGGGTTAGGGTTAGGATTAGGGTTTAGTTTGGTTTAGGGTTAGTGTTAGGGTTAGGGTTTGGCTTAGGGTTTAGGTTTGGGTTAGGGTTAGGGTTAGGCTTAGTTTTAGGGCTTGGGTTAGGGTTAGTGTTAGCGTTAGGGCTTGGGTTTAGGTTAGGTTTAAGGTTTGGGTTAGGCTTAGGGTCAGGGTTTGTGTTTGGGTTAGGTTTAGCTTTAGGGTTAGGGTTAGGGTTAGGGTTAGGGTTAGGGTTTCGGTTTGGCTTAGGGTTAGGGTTAGGGTAAGGGATTGGGTTAGGGTTTGGGTTAGGTTTAAGGTTAAGTTTAGGGTTAGGGTTAGGTTTAGGATTTGGGTTAGGGTTAGGGTTAGGTTTAGGGTTAGGGTTTGGTTTGAGTTAGGGTTAATGTTATGGATAGTGTAAGGGTTAGG
>CM069543.1:59289318-59291818 GCA_035773235.1 Eospalax fontanierii | reverse complement strand
TAGTGTTTGGTCTTGGGTTAGGGTTAGGTTTAGGGTTAAGGTTAGAGTTAGGGTTAGGGTTAGGGGTAGGGCTAGGCAATAGGGATATAGTTCGGGTTAGGGTTGTGGTTATTGTTTGGGCTTGGGTTAGGTTTAGTGTTAGGGTTAGAATTAGGGTTAGGTTTAGTGTTAGAATTAGGGTTTGGTTTTCGGTTAGGGTTAGGGTTAGGGTTTGGGTTAGGGTTTAGGTTTGGGTTACGGTTAGGGTTAGGGTTAGTTTTAGGGCTTGGCTTAGCGTTAGGGTTAGAGTTAGGGCTTGGGTTTAGGTTAGGTTTAGGATTTGGTTTAGGCTTAGGGTTAGGGTTCGGGTTAGGGTTTAGGTTAGGGGTTAGAGTTGGGGTTAGGCTTAGGCTTCGGATTAGGGTTAGGGTTAGGGTTAGGTTTAGGGATAGGGGTAGATTTTGGTTTGGCTTAGGGTTAGGTTTGGGTTTAGGGTTAGGGTAAGTGTTAGTGTTAGGATTAGGGTTTGGGTTAGGGTTAGGGTTAGGGTTAGGGTTTGGGTTAGGGATTGGGTTTAGGTTAGGTTTAGGGTTTGGGTTTGGCTTAGGTTTAGGGTTTGGGTTTGGGTTAGGGTTAGGGTTAGGGTTTGGGTTTGGGTTAGGTTTAGGGTTAGGTTTAGGGTTAGGGTTTGGGTTTGGGTTAGAGTAAGGTATAGGGTTTGGATTAGGTTTAGTGTTAGGGTTAGGGTTTGGGTTAGGGTTAGGGTAAGGGTTATGGTTAGGCTTAGTGATAGATTTAGGGTTTGGGTTAGGTTGGGGTCAGGGTTATGGTTAGGGTTAGGGTTTGGGTAAGGGTCAGGGATAGGGTTAGGATTAGGGTTACGGTTTGGGTTTGGGTTAGGATTTGGGTTAGGGTTAGGGTTACATTTATGTTTAGGGTTATAGTTACGGTTAGGGTTAGTTTTCAGGGTTAGGTGTTAGGAGTTACGATTAGGGTTAGCGTTAGGGTTTGGGCTATGGTTAGGGTTAGAGTTAGTGTTAGGGTTAGGGTTAGGGTTAGGGTTAGTGTTTGCCTGTGTTAGGGTTAGGGTTTGGGTTTGGGTTAGGGTTAGTGTTAGGGTTAGTGTTTGGTTTAGGTTTAGGTTATGGTTAAAGTTATGGTTAGGGTTTGGTTTAGGGTTAGGGTTAGGGTTAGTGTTAGTCTTTGGTGAGCGTGAGGGCTTGGGATAGGGTTAGGGTTAGGTTTAGGGTTAGTTTTAGTTTTTAGGGTTAGGTGTTAGGATTAGGGTTAGGGTTAGGGTTTGGGTTATGGTTAGGGTCAGGGTTAGCGTTAGGGTTAGGGTTGGGATTTGCCTGTGCTAGGGTTAGGGTTTGGATTTCAGTTAGGGTTAGTGTTAGGGTTAGAGTTTGGTTTGGGTTAGGTTTAGGTTTAGGGTTTGGGTTATGGTTAGGGTAAGGGTTATGGTTAGGGTTAGTGATAGATTTAGGTTTTGGGTTAGGTTGGGGTCAGGTTTACGGTTAGGGTTAGGGTTTGGGTTAGGGTTAGGGTTAGGGTTAGGATTAGGGTTAGGTTTGAGTTTGTGTTAGGGTTTGGGTTAGGGTTAGGGTTAGGGATTGAGTTTGGGTTAGGGTTTGGGTTAGGGTTAGTGTTAGGGTTTGGGTTAAGGTTAGGGTTAGGGGTAGGGTTAGGGTTAGGGTTTGAGTTTGGGTTAGGGTTTAGGTTAGGGTTAGGGTTAGGGTTTGGGTTAAGGTTAGGGTTAGGGGTAGGGTTAGGGTTTGGTTTAGGGTTTGGGTTAGGGTTAGTGTTTGGGTTAGGGTTTGGGTGAGGGTTACATTTAGGTTTATGGTTAGGGTTAGGATTTGGGTAAGGTTAGGGTTAGGGTTAGGGTTAAAATTAGGGTTCGGTTTAGGGTTAGGGTTAGGGTTAGATTTTGGGTTAGGGGTCGGGTTAGAATTAGGGTTAGGTTTAGGTTTTGCGTTTGGGTTAGGGTAAGGGTTATGGTTAGGGTTAGGTTTAGGGTTAGGGTTTGGGTTTGGATTTGGGTTAGGTTTAGGGTTAGGGTTTGGGTTTGGGTTAGGGTTAGAGTTAGGGATAGGGTTAGGGTTTGGGTTTGGTTTAGGGTTAGGGTTTGGGTTTGGGTTAGGGTTAGGGTTTTGGTTAAGGTTAGGTTTAGGGTTAGTGTTAGGTTTAGGGTTACGGTTAGGCTTTGGATTAGCGTGTGTGCTTGGGTTAGGTTTTGGGTTAGGGTTAGGGTTACATTTAGGGTTAGGGTTAGGGTTAGGGTTAGGGTTTGGGTTAAGGTTAGGGTTAGGGTTAGGGTTCGGTTTAGGGTTAGGTTTTGGGTTACGGTGAGCGTTACTGTTAGGTTAGGTTTAGGGTTAGGGTTTCTGTTAGGTTTAGCGTTTGGGTTAGGGTTAGGGTTACCTTTAGGGTTAGAGTTAGGATTAGGGTTTGCGTTAGGGTTAGGGTTATTGTTAGGGTTAGGATTAATGTTAGGTTTAGGGTTCGGGTTAGGGTTAGT
>CM069543.1:59271818-59274318 GCA_035773235.1 Eospalax fontanierii | reverse complement strand
GTTTTGGGTTAGGGTTAGGGTTAGGTTTAGGGTTAGTGTTTGGTCTTGGGTAAGGGTTAGGTTTAGGGTTAAGGTTAGAGTTAGGGTTAGGGTTAGGGGTAGGGCTAGGCAATAGGGATATAGTTCGGGTTAGGGTTGTGGTTATTGTTTGGGCTTGGGTTAGGTTTAGTGTTAGGGTTAGAATTGGGGTTAGGTTTAGTGTTAGAATTAGGGTTTGGTTTTCGGTGAGGGTTAGGGTTAGGGTTTGGGTTAGGGTTTAGGTTTGGGTTACGGTTAGGGTTAGGGTTAGTTTTAGGGCTTGGCTTAGCGTTAGGGTTAGAGTTAGGGCTTGGGTTTAGGTTAGGTTTAGGATTTGGTTTAGGCTTAGGGTTAGGGTTCGGGTTAGGGTTTAGGTTAGGGGTTAGAGTTGGGGTTAGGCTTAGGCTTCGGATTAGGGTTAGGGTTAGGGTTAGGTTTAGGGATAGGGGTAGATTTTGGTTTGGCTTAGGGTTAGGTTTGGGTTTAGGGTTAGGGTAAGTGTTAGTGTTAGGATTAGGGTTTGGGTTAGGGTTAGGGTTAGGGTTAGGGTTTGGGTTAGGGATTGGGTTTAGGTTAGGTTTAGGGTTTGGGTTTGGCTTAGGTTTAGGGTTTGGGTTTGGGTTAGGGTTAGGGTTAGGGTTTGGGTTTGGGTTAGGTTTAGGGTTAGGTTTAGGGTTAGGGTTTGGGTTTGGGTTAGAGTAAGGTATAGGGTTTGGATTAGGTTTAGTGTTAGGGTTAGGGTTTGGGTTAGGGTTAGGGTAAGGGTTATGGTTAGGCTTAGTGATAGATTTAGGGTTTGGGTTAGGTTGGGGTCAGGGTTATGGTTAGGGTTAGGGTTTGGGTAAGGGTCAGGGATAGGGTTAGGATTAGGGTTACGGTTTGGGTTTGGGTTAGGATTTGGGTTAGGGTTAGGGTTACATTTATGTTTAGGGTTATAGTTACGGTTAGGGTTAGTTTTCAGGGTTAGGTGTTAGGAGTTACGATTAGGGTTAGCGTTAGGGTTTGGGCTATGGTTAGGGTTAGAGTTAGTGTTAGGGTTAGGGTTAGGGTTAGGGTTAGTGTTTGCCTGTGTTAGGGTTAGGGTTTGGGTTTGGGTTAGGGTTAGTGTTAGGGTTAGTGTTTGGTTTAGGTTTAGGTTATGGTTAAAGTTATGGTTAGGGTTTGGTTTAGGGTTAGGGTTAGGGTTAGTGTTAGTCTTTGGTGAGCGTGAGGGCTTGGGATAGGGTTAGGGTTAGGTTTAGGGTTAGTTTTAGTTTTTAGGGTTAGGTGTTAGGATTAGGGTTAGGGTTAGGGTTTGGGTTATGGTTAGGGTCAGGGTTAGCGTTAGGGTTAGGGTTGGGATTTGCCTGTGTTAGGGTTAGGGTTTGGATTTCAGTTAGGGTTAGTGTTAGGGTTAGAGTTTGGTTTGGGTTAGGTTTAGGTTTAGGGTTTGGGTTATGGTTAGGGTAAGGGTTATGGTTAGGGTTAGTGATAGATTTAGGTTTTGGGTTAGGTTGGGGTCAGGTTTACGGTTAGGGTTAGGGTTTGGGTTAGGGTTAGGGTTAGGGTTAGGATTAGGGTTAGGTTTGAGTTTGTGTTAGGGTTTGGGTTAGGGTTAGGGTTAGGGATTGAGTTTGGGTTAGGGTTTGGGTTAGGGTTAGTGTTAGGGTTTGGGTTAAGGTTAGGGTTAGGGGTAGGGTTAGGGTTAGGGTTTGAGTTTGGGTTAGGGTTTAGGTTAGGGTTAGGGTTAGGGTTTGGGTTAAGGTTAGGGTTAGGGGTAGGGTTAGGGTTTGGTTTAGGGTTTGGGTTAGGGTTAGTGTTTGGGTTAGGGTTTGGGTGAGGGTTACATTTAGGTTTATGGTTAGGGTTAGGATTTGGGTAAGGTTAGGGTTAGGGTTAGGGTTAAAATTAGGGTTCGGTTTAGGGTTAGGGTTAGGGTTAGATTTTGGGTTAGGGGTCGGGTTAGAATTAGGGTTAGGTTTAGGTTTTGCGTTTGGGTTAGGGTAAGGGTTATGGTTAGGGTTAGGTTTAGGGTTAGGGTTTGGGTTTGGATTTGGGTTAGGTTTAGGGTTAGGGTTTGGGTTTGGGTTAGGGTTAGAGTTAGGGATAGGGTTAGGGTTTGGGTTTGGTTTAGGGTTAGGGTTTGGGTTTGGGTTAGGGTTAGGGTTTTGGTTAAGGTTAGGTTTAGGGTTAGTGTTAGGTTTAGGGTTACGGTTAGGCTTTGGATTAGCGTGTGTGCTTGGGTTAGGTTTTGGGTTAGGGTTAGGGTTACATTTAGGGTTAGGGTTAGGGTTAGGGTTAGGGTTTGGGTTAAGGTTAGGGTTAGGGTTAGGGTTCGGTTTAGGGTTAGGTTTTGGGTTACGGTTAGCGTTACTGTTAGGTTAGGTTTAGGGTTAGGGTTTCTGTTAGGTTTAGGGTTTGGGTTAGGGTTAGGGTTACATTTAGGGTTAGAGTTAGGATTAGGGTTTGCGTTAGGGTTAGGGTTATTGTTAGGGTTAGGATT
>CM069543.1:59254318-59256818 GCA_035773235.1 Eospalax fontanierii | reverse complement strand
TAGGTTAGGTTTAAGGTTTGTGTTAGGCTTAGGATTAGGTTTTGTGTTTGGGTTAGGATTAGCTTTAGGGTTAGGGTTAGGGTTAGGGTTAGGTTTTGGGTTTGGGTTAGAGTTAGTAATCGGGTTAGGGTTTGGGTTAGGTTTAAGGTTAGGGTTAGGGTTTGGGTTATGGTTTGGGTTAGAGTTAAGGTTAGGGTTAGGGTTAGTGGTTAGGGTTAGGGTTAGGGTTTGGGTTTGGGTTAGGGTTTGGGTTAGGGTTAGGGTTAGTGTTACGGTTAGGGTTTAGGGTAGGGTTAGGGTTAGTTTTAGGGTTAGGGTTAGGGTTAGGATTTGGGTTTGGGTTAGAGTGAGGTATAGGGTTAGGGTTTGGGTTAGGTTTAGTGTTAGGGTTTGGGTTAGGTTTAGTGTTAGGGTTAGGGTTTGGGTTAGGCTTAAGTTTAGGGTTAGGGTTAGGGGTTAGGGTTGGGGTTAGGGTTAGGGTTTCGGTTAGGGATAGGGTTAGGGTTAGGGTTATGGTTAGGTTTAGGCTGTGGTTTTGGTTTAGGATTAGTCTTAGGGTTAGGGTTAGGGTAAGTGTTAGGGTTAGGGTTTGGCTTAGGGTTAGGTGTAGGTTTAGGGTTAGGGTTACGGTTTGGTTTGGTTTAGCGTTAGTGTTAGGGTTAGGGGAAGGTTTAGGGTTAGGGTTAGTGTTAGGGATTGTGTTAGGGTTAGGGTTAGGGTTAGGGTTAGGGTTAGGGTTAGGGTTTGGGTTAGGGTTAGGGTTAGGTTTAGGGTTAGTGTTTTGGCTTGGGGTCGGGTTAGGCTTAGGGTTAAGTTTAGGGTTGGGCTTAGGGTTCGGCTTAGGGTAGGGTTAGGCAAAGTGTTAGAGTTAGGGCTTGGGTAAGGTTTAGGGTTAGGCTTAAGGTTAGGGTTAGGGTTTCCTTTAGGGTTAGGTTTAGGGTTCGGGTTAGGTTTAGGGTGTGGGTTTGGGTTAGTGTTAGGCTTAGGGTTAGGGTTAGGGTAAGTGTTAGGTTAGGGTTTGGATTAGGGTTAGATTTAGGTTTAGGGTTAGGGTTACGGTTTGGTTTGGTTTAGCGTTAGTGTTAGGGTTAGGGGAAGGGTTAGGGTTAGGGTTATGGTTAGGGGTGGTTTAGGGTTACGGTTATTTTTAGGATTAAGGTTAGGGTTAAGGTTTAGGTTTGGGTTAGAGTTAGGTGTAGAGTTGGGGATTGGTTTAGGGTTAGGTTTAGGGTTAGGATTGGGTTAGGGTTAGGGTTAGGGTTAGGGTTAGTGGTTAGGGTTAGGTTTAGGGTTATGATTAGGGTTAGGTTTAGGGTTAGGTTTAGGATTAGGTTTAGGTTTAGGTTTAGGTTTATTTTTTGGGTTAGGGTTAGGGATAGGGTTAGGGTTAGGGTTTGGTTTGGTTTAGGGTTAATGTTACGGATAGGGTAAGGGTTAGGTTTGGGGTTAGGGTTTGGTTTAGGGTTACTGTTAGAGGTTGGTTTAGGGTTAGGGTGAGGGTTAGGGTTAGGGTTAGGGATTGGTTTGGGGTAGGGTTAGTGTTAGGGTTAGGGATAGAGTTTAGGTTATGGTTAGCTTTAGGGTTAGGGTTTAGGTTTGGTTTAGGGTTAGGGTTAGGGTTTGGGTTAGGGTTTGCGTTTGGGTTAGAGTAAGGGATCGGGTTAGGGTTTGGGTTAGGGTTAAGGTTCGGGTTAGGGTTTGGGTTAGGATTTGGGTTAGGGTTAAGGTTAGGGTTAGGGTTAGGGGTTAGGGTTAGGGTTTGGGTTAGGGTTTGGGTTAGGGTTATGGTTATTTTTAGGGTTAGGTTTAGGGTTAGGCTAAGGGTAGGGTTAGGGTAAGTGTTAGGGTTAGGGCTTGGGTAAGGTTTTGGGTTAGGGTTAAGGTTGGGGTTAGGGTTTCCTTTAGGGTTAGGTTTAGGGTTCGGGTTAGGTTTAGGGTGTGGGTTTGGGTTAGGGTTAGTGTTGAAGTTTAGGTTTGGGTTAGGGTTAGGGTTAGGGTTTCAGTTAGGGATAGGGTTAGGGTTAGGGTTATGGTTAGGTTTAGGGTGTGGGTTTGGTTTAGGATTAGGTTTAGGGTTAGGGTTAGGGTAAGTGTTAGGATTAGGGTTTGGCTTAGGGTTAGGTTTAGGTTTAGGGATAGGGTTACGGTTTGGTTTGGTTTAGGGTTAGTGTTAGGGTTAGGATTAGGGTTAGGGTTTGTTTTAGGGTTTGGGTTAGGGTTAAGGTTAGGGTTAGGGTTAGGTTTAGGGTTAGGGTTTGGGTTTGGGTTATTGTTAGGGTTAGGGTAAGGGATTGGGTTAGGGTTTGGTTAGGTTTAAGATTAGGGTTAGGGTTTGTGTTAGGGTTTGGGTTAGGTTTAAGGTTAGGGTTAGGGTTAGGGTTAGGGATTGGGTTAGGGTTAAGGTTAGGGTTAGGGTTAAGGGTTAGGGTTAGGGTTATGGTTAGGGTTTGGGTTAGGGTTAGGGTTAGGGTTAGGGATTGGGTTTAGGTTACGTTTAGGG
>CM069543.1:59241818-59249318 GCA_035773235.1 Eospalax fontanierii | reverse complement strand
TGGGTTAGGGTTAGGGTTAGGGTTAGGGTTAGTGGTTAGGGTTAGGTTTAGGGTTAGGATTAGGGTTAGATTTAGGGTTAGGTTTAGGATTAGGGTTAGGTTTAGGTTTAGGTTTATTTTTTGGGTTAGGGTTAGGGTTAGAGTTAGGGTTAGGGTTTGGTTTGGTTTAGGGTTAATGTTAAGGATAGGGTAAGGGTTAGGTTTGGGGTTAGGGTTTGGTTTAGGGTTACTATTAGAGGTTGGTTTAGGGTTAGGGTGAGGGTTAGGGTTAGGGTTAGGGATTGGTTTGGGGTAGGGTTAGTGTTAGGCTTAGGGATAGAGTTTAGGTTATGGTTAGCTTTAGGGTTAGGGTTTAGGTTTGGTTTAGGGTTAGGGTTAGGGTTTGGGTTAGGGTTTGAGTTTGGGTTAGAGTAAGGGATCGGGTTAGGGTTTGGGTTAAGTTTAAGGTTCGGGTTAGGGTTTGGGTTAGGATTTGGGTTAGGGTTAAGGTTAGGGTTAGGGTTAGGGGTTAGGGTTAGGGTTTGGGTTAGGGTTTGGGTTAGGGTTATGGTTATTTTTAGGGTTAGGATTAGGGTTAGGCTTAGGGTAGGGTTAGGGTAAGTGTTAGGGTTAGGGCTTGGGTAAGGTTTTGGGTTCGGGTTAAGGTTAGGGTTAGGGTTTCCTTTAGGGTTAGGTTTAGGGTTCGGGTTAGGTTTAGGGTGTGGGTTTGGGTTAGGGTTAGGCTTAGGGTTAGGGTTAGGGTAAGTGTTAGGTTAGGGTTTGGATTAGGGTTAGGGTTAGGTTTAGGTTTAGGGTTAGGTTTTGGTTTGGTTTAGGGTTAGTATTAGGGTTGTGTAAGGGTTATGGTTAGGGTTAGGGTTAGTGTTAGGATTAGGGTTAATTTTAGGGCTTTTGTTAGGGTTAGGGTTAGGGTTCGGGATTGGGTTTAGGTTAGGTTTAGGGTTTGAGTTAGGCTTAGGTTTAGGGTTTGGGTTTGGGTTAGGTTTTGGTTTAGGTTTAGGGTTAGGGTTAGGGTTAGGGTTAGGGTTAGAGTTTGGGTTTGGGTTAGAGTAAGGTATAGGGTTAGGGTTTGGGTTAGTTTTAGTGTTAGCGTTAAGGTTTTGGTTAGGGTTTGGTTTATTGTTAAGATTAGGGTTAAGGTTAGGGGTTGGGGTTAGGGTTAGGGTTAGGGTTTGGGTTAGGTTTAGGGTTAGGCTTAGGGTTAGTGTTACGGTTAGGATTTGGAGTAGGGTTAGGTTTAGGGTTAGGGTTAGGGTTAGGGATTGTGTTACGGTTAGGGTTAGGGTTAGGGTTAGGGTTAGGTTTTGGGTTAGGGTTAGGGTTAGGTTTAGGGTTAGTGTTTGGTCTTGGGTTAGGGTTAGGTTTAGGGTTAAGGTTAGAGTTAGGGTTAGGGTTAGGGGTAGGGCTAGGCAATAGGGATATAGTTCGGTTTAGGGTTGTTTTTATTGTTTGGGCTTGGGTTAGGGTTAGTGTTAGGGTTAGAATTAGGGTTAGGTTTAGTGTTAGAATTAGGGTTTGGTTTTCGGTTAGGGTTAGGGTTAGGGTTTGGGTTAGGGTTTAGGTTTGGGTTACGGTTTGGGTTAGGGTTAGTTTTAGGGCTTGGCTTAGCGTTAGGGTTAGAGTTAGGGCTTGGGTTTAGGTTAGGTTTAGGATTTGGGTTAGGCTTAGGGTTAGGGTTCGGGTTAGGGTTTAGGTTAGGGGTTAGAGTTGGGGTTAGGCTTAGGCTTCGGATTAGGGTTAGGGTTGGGGTTAGGTTTAGGGATAGGGGTAGATTTTGGTTTGGCTTAGGGTTAGGGTTGGGTTTAGGGTTAGGGTAAGTGTTAGTGTTAGGATTAGGGTTTGGGTTAGGGTTAGGGTTAGGGTTAGGGTTTGGGTTAGGGATTGGGTTTAGGTTAGGTTTAGGGTTTGGGTTTGGCTTAGGTTTAGGGTTTGGGTTTGGGTTAGGGTTAGGGTTAGGGTTTGGGTTTGGATTAGGTTTAGGGTTAGGTATAGGGTTAGGGTTTGGGTTTGGGTTAGAGTAAGGTATAGGGTTTGGGTTAGGTTTAGTGTTAGGGTTAGGGTTTGGGTTAGGGTTAGGGTAAGGGTTATGGTTAGGCTTAGTGATAGATTTAGGGTTTGGGTTAGGTTGGGGTCAGGGTTATGGTTAGGGTTAGGGTTTGGGTTAGGGTCAGGGTTAGGGTTAGGATTAGGGTTAGGGTTTGGGTTTGGGTTAGGATTTGGGTTAGGGTTAGGGTTAGGGTTTGGGTTAAGGTTAGGGTTAGAGGTAGGGTTAGGGTTTGGGTTAATGTTATGGTTAGGGTTTGGTTAGGGTTAGGGTTAGGGTTAGTTTTAGGCTTTGGGTTAGTTTGTGGGCTTGGGATAGGGTTTGGGTTAGGGTTAGGGTTACATTTATGTTTAGGGCTATAGTTACGGTCAGAGTTAGTTTTCAGGGTTAGGGGTTAGGAGTTACGATTAGGGTTAGCGTTAGGCTTTGGTCTATGGTTAGGGTTAGACTGAGGGTTAGGGTTAGGGTTAGTGTTTGCCTGTGTTAGGGTTAGGGTTTGGGTTTGGGTTAGGGTTAGTGTTAGGGTTAGTGTTTGGTTTAGGTTTAGGTTATGGTTAAAGTTATGGTTAGGGTTTGGTTTAGGGTTAGGGTTAGGGTTAGTGTTAGTCTTTGGTGAGCGTGAGGGCTTGGGATAGGGTTAGGGTTAGGTTTAGGGTTAGTTTTAGTTTTTAGGGTTAGGTGTTATGATTAGGGTTAGGGTTAGGGTTTGGGTTATGGTTAGGGTCAGGGTTAGCGTTAGGGTTAGGGTTGGGATTTGCCTGTGTTAGGGTTAGGGTTTGGATTTCGGTTAGGGTTAGTGTTAGGGTTAGAGTTGGGTTTGGGTTAGGTTTAGGTTTAGGGTTTGCGTTATGGTTAGGGTAAGGGTTATGGTTAGGGTTAGTGATAGATTTAGGTTTTGGGTTAGGTTGGGGTCAGGTTTACGGTTAGGGTTAGGGTTTGGGTTAGGGTTAGGGTTAGGGTTAGGATTAGGGTTAGGTTTGAGTTTGTGTTAGGGTTTGGGTTAGGGTTAGGGTTAGGGTTTGAGTTTGGGTTATGGTTTGGGTTAGGGTTAGTGTTAGGGTTTGGGTTAAGGTTAGGGTTAGGGGTAGGGTTAGGGTTAGGGTTTGAGTTTGGGTTAGGGTTTAGGTTAGGGTTAGGGTTAGGGTTTGGGTTAAGGTTAGGGTTAGGGGTAGGATTAGGGTTTGGTTTAGGGTTAGGGTTAGGGTTAGTGTTTGGGTTAGGGTTTGGGTGAGGGTTACATTTAGGTTTATGGTTAGGGTTAGGATTTGGGTAAGGTTAGGGTTAGGGTTAGGGTTAAAATTAGGGTTCGGTTTAGGGTTAGGGTTAGGGTTAGATTTTGGGTTAGGGGTCGGGTTAGAATTAGGGTTAGGTTTAGGTTTTGCGTTTGGGTTAGGGTAAGGGTTATGGTTAGGGTTAGGTTTAGGGTTAGGGTTTGGGTTTGGATTTGGGTTAGGTTTAGGGTTAGGGTTTGGGTTTGGGTTAGGGTTAGAGTTAGGGATAGGGTTAGGGTTTGGGTTTGGTTTAGGGTTAGGGTTTGGGTTTGGGTTAGGGTTAGGGTTTTGGTTAAGGTTAGGTTTAGGGTTAGTGTTAGGTTTAGGGTTACGGTTAGGCTTTGGATTAGCGTGTGTGCTTGGGTTAGGTTTTGGGTTAGGGTTAGGGTTACATTTAGGGTTAGGGTTAGGGTTAGGGTTTGGGTTAAGGTTAGGGTTAGGGTTAGGGTTCGGTTTAGGGTTAGGTTTTGGGTTACGGTTAGCGTTACTGTTAGGTTAGGTTTAGGGTTAGGGTTTCCGTTAGGTTTAGGGTTTGGGTTAGGGTTAGGGTTACATTTAGGGTTAGAGTTAGGATTAGGGTTTGCGTTAGGGTTAGGGTTATTGTTAGGGTTAGGATTAATGTTAGGTTTAGGGTTCGGGTTAGGGTTAGTGTTTGGTTTAGGATTAGGGTTAGAGTTAGGGTTTGGGTTTGGGTTAGGCTACGGGTTCGGGTTAGGGTTTGGTTTAGGGTTAGGGTTTGGGTTTGGGTTAGGGTTAGGGTTTGGGTTAGGGTTAGGGTTAGGGTTAGGATTTGGGATTGGGTAAGGCTTAGGGTTAGGGTTAGGTTTAGGGTTAGGGATTGGGTGTGGTTTAGGGTTACAGTTATGGTTAGGGTTTTGGTTTGGGTTAGGGTTACGGTTACGGTTAAAGTTATGGTTAGGGTTGGGGTTAGGGTGAGGGTTAGTGTTAGGCTTTGGGTTAGCGTGTGGGCTTGGAATAGGGTTTTGGTTAGGGTTAGGTTTACCGTTAGTGTTAGGGTTACGGTTAGGGTTAGAGTTAGGTTTTAGATTAGGGTTAGGGTTAGGGTTAGGGTTAGGGTTAGGGTTAGTGTTTGGGTTAGGGTTTGGGTGAGATTTACATTTAGGTTTAGGGTTAGGGTTAGGGTTTGGGTAAGGTTATGGTTAGGGTTAGTGTTAGGATAAGGGTTAGGTTTAGGTTTAGGGTTAGGGTAAGGTTTTGGGTTAGGGTTAGGGTTATGGTTAGGGTTTTGGTTTGGGTTAGCGTAAGGGTTAGGGTTAAATTTAGGGTTAGGGTTTGGCTTAGGGTTAGGGTTTGGTTTTGGGTTAGAGTTAGGGTTAGGGTTAAAGCTATGGTTAGGGTTTGGTTTAGGGTTAGGGTTAGGGTTAGTGTTAGGCTTTTGGTTAGCGTGTGGGCTTGGGATAGGTTTTGGGTTAGGGTTAGGGTTACATTTATGTTTAGGGTTAGGGTTACGGTTAGGGTTAGTTTTCAGGGATAGGGGTTAGGAGTTAGGATTAGGGTTAGCGATAGGGTTTGGGTTATGGTTAGGGTTAGTGATAGGGTTAGGGTTCGGGTTAGGTTTAGGGTTTGCCTGTGTTAGGGTTAGGGTTTGGGTTAGGGTTAGGGTTAGGGTTTGGGTTAGGGTAATGGTAAGGGTTATGGTTAGGGTTAGTGATAGATTTAGGGTTTGGTTAGGTTGGGGTCAGGATTATGGTTAGGGTTAGTGTTTGGGTTAGGTTTAGGGTTAGCGTTAGGATTAGGCTTAGGGTTAGAGTTAGCTTTTGGGTTAGGGTTAGTTTTAGGGATTGGGTTAGGGTTAGGGTTATGGTTAGGGTTTGGGTTTTGATTAGGGTTAGGGTTAGGATTAAAGTTAGGATTAGAGTTTGGATTAGGCTCATGTTTAGGGTTAGGGTTTCACTTAGGGTTAGGGTTATGGTTAGGGTTTGGGTTAGGGTTAGTGTTAGGGTTAGGTTCAGTGTTAGGATTAGGGTTAGGGTTAGGGTTAGGGTTAGGGTTTGGTTTAGGGTTAGGGTTAGAATTAGGGTTAGGGTTAGGGTTTGGGTTTGGGTTAGGCTTAGGGTTAGGGTTAGGGTTAGGATTTGGGTTTGGGTAAGGGTTAGGGTTAGGGTTAGGATTGGGGTTAGGGTTTGCCTGTGTTAGGGTTAGGGTTTGGGTTATGGTTCGGTTTAGGGTTAGGTTTTGGATTAGAGTTAGGGTTACTGTTAGGTTTAGGTTTAGGGTTAGGGTTTCCGTTAGGTTTAGGGTTTGGGTTAGGGTTAGGTTTACGTTTACGGTTAGAGTTAGGATTAGGGTTTGCGGTAGGGTTAGGGTTATTGTTAGGGTTAGGATTAATGTTAGGTTTAGGGTTCGGGTTAGGGTTAGTGTTTGGTTTAGGGTTAGAGTTAGCTTTTGTGTTAGGTTTAGGGTTAGGGTTAGGGTTTGGGTTTTGATTAGGGTTAGGGTTAGGGTTAAAGTTAGGATTAGAGTTTGGATTAGGCTTAGGTTTAGGTTTAGGGTTACACTTAGGGTTAGGGTTAGGGGTAGGGTTTGGGTTAGGGTTAGGGTTAGGGTTAGGGTTAGGTTCAGTGTTAGGTTTAGGGTTAGGGTTAGGGTTAGGGTTAGGGTTTGTTTTAGGGTTAGCGTTAGGCTTAGGGTTAACGTTAGGGTTAGGTTTAGGGTTAGGCTTTGGGTTTGGGTTAGGCTTACGGTTATGGTTAGGGTTTGGGTTTGGGTTAGGGTTAGGGTTAGGGTTAAAGTTATGGTTAGGGTTTGGGGTTAGGGTTAGGGTTAGTATTAGGGTTAGGGTTTGGATTAGCGTGCGGGCTTGGGTTAGGGTTTGGTTTAGGGTTAGGGTTATATTTAGGGTTAGGGTTAGGGTTAGGGTTTGGGTTAGGGTTAGGGTTAGTGTTAGGGTTCGGTTTAGGGTTAGGTTTTGGGTTAGGGTTAGGGTTACTGTTAGGCTTAGGTTTAGAGTTTTGGTTTCCATTAGGTTTAGGGTTTGGGTTAGGGTTAGGGTTACATTTAGGGTTAGAGTTAGGATTAGGGTTTGCGTTAGGGTTAGGGTTATTGTTAGGGTTAGGATTAATGTTAGGTTTAGGGTTCGGGTTAGGGTTAGTGTTTGGTTTATGGTTAGGGTTGAATTAGGGTTAGAGTTAGGGGTAGGGTTTGGGTTAGGGTTAGGGTTAGGGTTAGGTTCAGTGTTAGGGTTAGGGTTAGGGTTAGGGTTAGGGTTAGGGTTAGGGTTTGGTTTAGGGTTAGGGTTAGAATTAGGGTTAGGGTTAGGGTTTGGGTTTGGGTTAGGCTTAGGGTTAGGGTTAGGGTTAGGATTTGGGTTTGGGTAAGGGTTAGGGTTAGGGTTAGGATTAGGGTTAGGGTTTGCCTGTGTTAGGGTTAGGGTTTGGGTTAGTGTTAGGGTTAGGGTTAGGCTTTGGGTTCGGGTAAGGGTAAGGGTTATGGTTAAGGTTAGTGATAGATTTAGGGTTTGGTTAGGTTGGGGTCAGGATTATGGTTTTGGTTAGTGTTTGGGTTAGGTTTAGGGTTAGGGTTAGGATTAGGCTTGGGTTAGAGTTAGCTTTTGGGTTAGGGTTAGGGTTAGTTTTAGGGATTGGGTTAGGGTTAGGGTTATGGTTAGGGTTTGGGTTTTGATTAGGGTTAGGGTTACGGTTAAAGTTAGGATTAGAGTTTGGATTAGGCTTAGGTTTAGGGTTAGGGTTACACTTAGGGTTAGGGTTAGGGGTACGGTTTCGGGTAGGGTTAGGGTTAGGGTTAGGTTCAGTGTTACGGTTAGGGTTAGGGTTAGGGTTAGGGTTAAGGTTTGGTTTAGGGTTAGGGTTAGAATTAGGATTAGGGTTAGGGATTGGGTTTGGGTTAGGGTTAGGTTTAGGGTTAGGGTTAGGATTTGGGTTTGGGTAAGGGTTAGGGTTAGGGTTAGGATTAGATTTAGGGTTATTCTTTGGGTTTGGGTTAGGGTTATGGTTATGGTTAGGGTTTGGGTTTGGGTTAGGGTTAGGGTTAGGGTTAAAGTTATGGTTAGGGTTTGGGGTTAGGGTTAGGGTTAGTATTAGGGTTAGGCTTTGGATTAGCTTGTGGGCTTGCGTTAGGGTTTGGTTTAGGGTTAGGGTTACATTTAGGGTTAGGGTTAGGGTTTGGATTAGGGTTAGGGTTAGGGTTAGGGTTAGGGTTAGGGTT
>CM069543.1:59209318-59234318 GCA_035773235.1 Eospalax fontanierii | reverse complement strand
TTTGGGTTAGGGTTAATGTTATGGATCCTATAAGGGTTAAGTTTGGGGTTAGGGTTTGATTTAGGGTTACTGTTAGAGGTTGGTTTAGGGTTAGGGGTACGGTTAGGGTTAGGGTTAGGAATTGGTTTGGGATAGGGTTAGTGTTAGGGTTAGGGATAGAGTTTAGGTTAGGGTTAGGGTTAGGGTTATGGTTAGGGTTTAGGTTTGGTTTAGGGTTAGGGTTAGGGTTTGGGTTAGGGTTTAGATTTGGGTTAGGGTTAGGTTTAGGGTTAGTTTTAGGGCTTGGGTTAGGGTTAGGGTTAGGGTTAGGTCTTGGGTTTAGGTTAGGTTTAAGGTTTGTGTTAGGCTTAGGATTAGGTTTTGTGTTTGGGTTAGGATTAGCTTTAGGGTTAGTGTTAGGGTTAGGGTTAGGTTTTGGGTTCGGGTTAGAGTTAGTAATCGGGTTAGGGTTTGGGTTAGGTTTAAGGTTAGGGTTAGGGTTTGGGTTATGGTTTGGGTTAGAGTTAAGTTTAGGGTTAGGGTTAGTGGTTAGGGTTAGGGTTAGGGTTTGGGTTTGGGTTAGTGTTTGGGTTAGGGTTAGGGTTAGTGTTACGGTTAGGGTTTAGGGTAGGGTTAGGTTTAGGGTTAGGATTTGGGTTAGGGTTAGTGTTAGGGTTTTGGTTAGGGTTAGGGTTAGGGTTAGGGTTAGGGTTAGGGTTAGGTTTAGGGTTAGGGTTTGTTTTAGGGTTAGGGTTAAGGTTAGGGTTAGGGTTAGGGTTTAGGGTTAGGGTTAGGGTGAGGGTTCGGGTTAGGTTTAGGTTTAGGGTTAGTGTTACGGTTAGGGTTTGGGTTAGGGTTAGGGTTAGGGTTAGGCTTAGGGTTTGGGTTAGGTTTAGGGTTAGGTTTAGGGTTAGGGTTAGGGTTTGGGTTAGGGTTACGGGTAGGTTTAGGGTTAGTGTTTGGGCTTGGGTTAGGTTTAGGGATAGGGGTAGGATTTGGTTTGGCTTAGGATTAGGGTTAGGGTTAGGATTAGGTTTAGGGTTAGGCTTTAGTGATAGTGTGAGTGTGAGGGTTACGCTTAGGGTTTTGGTTTGGGTTAGGGTTAGGGTTAAGTTTAGGATTAGGGTTAGGGTTAGTATTAGGATTAGGGTTTGGATTTTTGTTAGGTTTAGGGTTCGGATTTGGGTTTGGGTTAGTGTTAGGGTTTGGGGTTTGGTTAGGGATAGGGTAAGGGTTAGGGTTAGGGTGTGTGTTAGGGTTAGGATTAGGGTTAGGTTTAGGGTTAGTGTTAGGATTTGGGTTTGGGTTAGGGTTACGGTTAGTGTTAGGGTTAGCGTTTGGGTTAGGGTTAGGGTTGAAATTTGGGTTTGGGTTAGGGTTAGGATTAGGGTTTCGGTTAGGATTAGGGTTAGGGTTAGGGTTATGGTTAGGTTTAGGGTGTGGGTTTGGTTTAGGATTAGGCTTAGGGTTCGGGTTTGGGTAAGTGTTAGGGTTAGGGTTTCGGTTAGGGTTAGGGTTAGGTTTAGGGTTAGGGTTAGGGTTTGGTTTGGGGTTAGTGTTAGGCTTAGGGGAAGTGTTAAGGTTAGGGTTAGGGTTAGGGGTGGTTTAGGGTTAGGGTTAGGATTAAGGTTAGGGTTAAGGTTTAAGTTTGGGTTAGAGTTAGGTTTAGAATTGGAGTTTGGTTTATGGTTAGGTTTACGGTTAGGGTTGGGGTTAGGGTTAGGTTTAGGATTAGGGTTAGGGTTTTGGTTTAGGTTTTGGGTAAGTTTTAGGGTTCGGGTTATGGTCAGGGTTAGGGTTTATGTTTTGTTTAGGGTTAGGGTTAGGGTTAGGTTTTGGTTTAGGGTTTAGGTTTGGGTTAGGGTTAGGGTTAGGGTTAGTTTTAGGGCTTGGGTTAGGGTTAGGGTTAGGGTTAGGTCTTGGGTTTAGGTTAGGTTTAGGGTTTGGGTTTGGCTTAGGTTTAGGGTTAGGATTTGGGTTAGGGTCAGGGTTAGGGTTAGGGTTAGGGTTAGGGTTTGGGTTAGGGTTATGATTATGTTTAGGGTTAGGATTAGGGTTAGTGTTAGCGTTAAGTTTTGCGTTAGGTTTAGTGTTAGGGTTTGGGTTTGAGTTAGGGTTAGGGTTAGGGTTGGGGTTAGTGTTAGGGTTAGGGTTAATGTCGGGTTTTGTATTAGGGTTAGGCTTAGATTTAGGGTTAGGGTAAGTGTTAGGGTTAGGGCTTGGGTAAGGGTTAGGTTTAGGGTTAGGTTTAGGGTTAGGGTTTCATTTAGGGTTAGGTTTAGGGTTTGGGTTAGGTTTAGGCTGTGGGTTTGGGTTAGGGTTAGGCTTATTGTTAGGGTTAGGTTAAGTGTTAGGGTTAGGGTTTGGATTAGGGTTAGGGTTAGGTTTAGGGTTTGGGTTTGGGTTAGAGTAAGGTATAGGGTTAGGGTTTGGGTTAGGTTTAGTGTTAGGGTTTGCGTTAGGGTTTGGGTTAGGGTTAAGGTTAGGGTTAGGGTTTGGGGTTAGTGTTAGGGTTAGGCCTAGGGTTTGGGTTAGGGTTAGGGTTAGGGTTAGGGTTAGGGTTAGAGTTAGTGTTACGGTTAGGATTTGGTTTAGGATTAGGCTTAGGGTTAGGGTTAGGGCAAGTGTTAGGGTTAGGGTTTGGATTAGGGTTAAGTTTAGGGTTAGGGTTAGGGTTAGGGATTGTGTTTAGTTTAGGTTTAGGGTTTGGGTTTGGCTTAGGTTGAGGGTTTGGGGTTGGGTTAGGTTTAGGTTTAGGGTTAGGGTTAGGTTTAGGGTTAGGGTTAGGGTTTGGGTTAAGTTAGGGTAAGTTATAGGGTTAGGGTTTGGGTTAGGTTTAGTGATAGGGTTAGGGTTTGGGTTGGGGTTAAGTTTAGATTAAGTGTTAGGGGTTAGGTTTAGGGTTAGGGTTTGGGTTCGTGTTAGGGTTAGGGTTAGTGTTACGGTTAGGGTTTGGGGTAGGGTTAGGTTTAGGGTTAGGGTTAGTGTTAGGGATTGTCTTAGGGTTAGGGTTAGGGTTACGGTTAGGGTTTGTGTTCGGGTTAGGGTTAGGTTTAGGGTTAGTGTTTGGGCTTGGGTTAGGGTTAGGTTTAGGGTTAAGGTTAGAGTTAGGCTTAGGGTTTGGCTTAGGGTTAGGATTAGGGTTAGGGCTATGCGATAGGGATACGGTTAGGGTTAGGGTTGGGGTTAGTGCTTGGGCTTGGGTTAGGGTTAGTGTTAGGGTTAGAATTAGGGTTAGGTTTAGTGTTAGGATTAGGGTTTGGGTTTCGGTTAGGGTTAGGGTTAGGGTTAGGGTTTGGGTTAGTGTTAGGTTTAGGGATAGGGTTTAGTTTAGGGTTAGGGTTAGGGTTTGGTTTAGGGTTTAGGTTTGGGTTAGGGTTAGGGTTAAGGTTAGTTTTAGGGCTTGGGTTAGGGTTAGGGTTAGAGTTAGGGCTTGGGTTTAGGTTAGGTTTAGGGTTTGGGTTAGGCTTAGGGTTAGGGTTAGGGTTAGTTTTAGGGCTTGGGTTAGGGTTAGGGTTAGAGTTAGGGCTTGGGTTTAGGTTAGGTTTAGGGTTTGGGGTAGGCTTAGGGTTAGGGTTCGGGTTACGGTTAGGTTTAGTGTTTGGGTTAGGATTTGGGTTAGGGATAAGTTGAGGGTTTAGGTTAGGGGTAAGAGTTGGGGTTAGGTTTAGGGTTCGGGTTCGGGTTAGGGTTAGTTTTAGGGATAGGAGTAGGCTTTGGTTTGGCTTAGGGTTAGGGTTAGGGTTAGGGTTATTGTTAGGATTAGGGTTTGGGTTAGGGTTAGGGTTAGGGTTAGGTTAGGGTTAGGGTTTGGGTTAGTGTTAGGGTTGAAGTTTGGGTTTGGTTTAGGGTTAGGGTTAGGGTTTCGGTTAGGGATAGGGTTAGGGTTAGGGTTATGGTTCGGTTTAGGGTGTGTGTTTGGTTTAGGAATAGGCTTAGGGTTAGGTTTAGGGTAAGTGTTAGGGTTAGGGTTTGGTTTAGGGTTAGGTTTAGGTTTAGGGTTACGGTTGGGTTTGGTTTAGGGTTAGTTTTAGGGTTAGGGTTAGGGTTTCGGTTAGGATTAGGGTTAGGGTTACGGTTAGGGTTTGGGTTAGGGTTTAGTTTAGGGTTTAGTTTAGGGGTTAGAGTTGGGGTTAGGTTTAGGGTTCGGGTTAGGGTTAGGGTTAGGGTTAGGTTTAGGGTTTTGGTTAGGGTTTGGGTTAGGGTTTAGTTTAGGGTTTAGGTTAGGGGATAGAGTTGGGGTTAGGTTTAGGGTTCGGGTTAGGGTTCGGGTTAGGCTTAGGTTTAGGGATAGGGGTAGGTTTTGGTTTGTCTTAGGGTTAGGGTTAGGGTTAGTGTTAGGATTAGGGTTTGGGTTAGGGTTAGGGTTTGGGTTAGTTTTAGGGCTTGGGTTAGGGTTAGGGTTAGAGTTAGGGCTTGGGTTTAGGTTAGGTTTAGGGTTTGGGTTAGGCTTAGGGTTAGGGTTCGGGTTACGGTTAGGTTTAGTGTTTGGGTTAGGGTTTGGGTTAGGGTTAAGTTGAGGGTTTAGGTTAGGGGTTAGAGTTGGGGTTAGGTTTAGGGTTCGGGTTCGGGTTAGGGTTAGGGTTAGTTTTAGGGATAGGAGTAGGTTTTGGTTTGGCTTAGGGTTAGGGTTAGGGTTAGGGTTATTGTTAGGATTAGGGTTTGGGTTAGGGTTAGGGTTAGGGTTAGGGTTAGGGTTTGGGTTAGGGTTAGGGTTGAAGTTTGGGTTTGGTTTAGGGTTAGGATTAGGGTTTCAGTTAGGGATAGGCTTAGGGTTAGGGTTATGGTTCGGTTTAGGGTGTGGGTTTGGTTTAGGATTAGGCTTAGGGTTAGGTTTACTGTAAGTGTTAGGGTTAGGGTTTGGTTTAGGGTTAGATTTAGGTTTAGGTTTAGGGTTAGGGTTTGGTTTGGTTTAGGGTTAGTTTTTTGTTAGGGTTAGGGTTAGGGTTAGGATTAGGGTTAGGGTTAGGGTTAGGGTTAAGGTTAGGGTTTTGGTTAGGGTTTGGGTTAGGGTTTAGTTTAGGGTTTAGGTTAGGGGTTAGAGTTCGGGTTAGGTTTAGGTTTCGGGTTAGGGTTCGGGTTAGGCTTAGGTTAGGGTTAGGGTTAGGGTTAGGGTTAGGGTTCGGGTTAGGGTTTTGGTTAGGGTTTGGGTTAGGGTTCAGTTTAGGGTTTAGGTTAGGGGTTAGAGTTGGGGTTAGGTTTAGGGTTCGGGTTAGGGTTCGGGTTAGGCTTAGGTTTAGGGATAGGGGTAGGTTTTGGTTTGTCTTAGGGTTAGGGTTAGGGTTAGTGTTAGGATTAGGGTTTGGGTTAGGGTTAGGGTTTGGGTTAGTTTTAGGGCTTGGGTTAGGGTTAGGGTTAGAGTTAGGGCTTGGGTTTAGGTTAGGTTTAGGGTTTGGGTTAGGCTTAGGGTTAGGGTTCGGTTTAGGGTAAGGGTTAGGGTTTTGGTTAGGGTTTGGGTTAGGGTTCAGTTTAGGGTTTAGGTTAGGGGATAGAGTTGGGGTTAGGTTTAGGGTTCGGGTTAGGGTTCGGGTTAGGCTTAGGTTTAGGGATAGGGGTAGGTTTTGGTTTGTCTTAGGGTTAGGGTTAGGGTTAGTATTAGGATTAGGGTTTGGGTTAGGGTTAGGGTTAGGGTTAGGGTTTAGGTTTGGGTTAGGGTTGAAGTTTGGGTGTGGGTTAGGTTTAGGATTAGGGTTTCGGTTAGGGATAGGGTTAGGGTTAGGGTTTTGGTTAGGTTTAAGGTGTGGGTTTGGTTTAGGATTAGGCTTAGGTTTAGGGTTAGGGTAAGAGTTAGGGTTTGGGTTTGGCTTAGGGTTAGGTTTGGGTTTAGGATTAGGGTTACCATTTTGTTTGGTTTAGGGTTAGAGTTAGTGTTAGGATTAGGGTTAGGGTTTGGGTTAGGGTTAGGGTTAAGGTTAGGGTTCGGGTTAGGGGTTAGGTTTAGGGTTAGGGTTTAGTTTGGTTTAGGGTTAGTGTTAGGGTTAGGGTTTGGCTTAGGGTTTAAGTTTGGGTTAGGGTTAGGTTTAGGCTTAGTTTCAGGGCTTGGGTTAGGGTTAGTGTTAGCGTTAGGGCTTGGGTTTAGGTTAGGTTTAAGGTTTGGGTTAGGCTTAGGGTCAGGGTTTGTGTTTGGGTTAGGTTTAGCTTTAGGGTTAGGGTTAGGGTTAGGGTTAGGGTTTCGGTTTGGCTTAGGGTTAGGGTTAGGGTAAGGGATTGGGTTAGGGTTTGGGTTAGGTTTAAGGTTAAGGTTAGGGTTAGGGTTAGGTTTAGGATTTGGGTTAGGGTTAGGGTTAGGTTTAGGGTTAGGGTTTGGTTTGAGTTAGGGTTAATGTTATGGATAGTGTAAGGGTTAGGTTTGGGGTTAGGGTTTGGTTTAGGGTTACTGTTAGAGGTTGGTTTAGGGTTAGGGTTTGGTTAGGGTTACGGTTAGGGATAAGTTTGGATTAGGGTTAGTGTTAGGGTTAGGGATATAGTTTATGTTAGAGTCAGGGTGAGGGTTACGGTTAGGGTCTAGGTTTGGTTTAGGGTTAGGGTTAATGTTTGGGTTAGGGTTTAGATTTCGGTAAGGGTTAGGTTTAGCGTTAGTTTTAGGGCTTGGGTTAGGGTTAGGGTTAGTGTTAGGATTAGGGTTAGGGTTAGTGTTAGGATTAGGGTTAGGTTTATGTTTTGGCTTAGTGTTAGGGTAAGGGTTAATGTTAGGGTTATGATTAGGGTTAGGGTTAGGGTTAGGATTAGAGATAGGGTTAGGGTTTTCGTTTGAGTTAGGGTTAGGGTTAGGGTTTGGTTTTGGTTTAGGGTTTAGGTTTGGTTTAGGGTTAGGGATGGGGTTAGTGTTAGGGTTAGGGTTAATGTCTGGGTTTGGGTTAGGTTTAGGCTTAGGTTTAGGGATAGGGCTTGGGTAAGGGTTAGGTTTAGGGTTAGGTTTAGGGTTAGGGTTTCATTTAGGGTTAGGTTTAGGGTTCGGGTTAGGTTCAGGCTGTGGGTTTGGGCTAGGGTTAGGCTTAGGGTTAGGGTTAGGGTAAGTGTAAGGGTTAGGGTTTGGATTAGGGTTAGGTTTAGGGTTAGGGTTAGGGTTTGGGTTTGGGTTAGAGTAAGGTATAGGGTTAGGGTTTTGGGTTAGGTTTAGTGTTAGGGTTAGGGTTTGGGTTAGGGTTTGGGTTAGGGTTAAGGTTAGGTTTAGGGTTACGGGTTAGTGTTAGGGTTAGGGCTAGGGTTTGGGTTTGGGTTAGGGTTAGGGTTAGGGTTAGTGTTACGGTTAGGATTTGGTTTAGTATTAGGCTTAGGGTTAGTGTTAGGGTAAGTGTTACTGTTAGGGTTTGGCTTAGGGTTAAGTTTAGGGTTAGGGTTAGTGTTAGGGATTGGGTTTAGGTTAGGTTTAGGGTTTGGGTTTGGCTTAGGTTTAGGGTTTGGGTTTGGGTTAGGTTTAGGGTTAGGGTTAGGGTTAGGGTTTGGTTAGGTTTAGGTTTTGGGTTAGGGTTAGGTTTAGGATTTGTTTTATGGCTTGGGTTAGTGTTAGGGTTAGGGTTATGGCTTGGGTTTAGGTTAGGTTTAAGGTTTGTGTTAGGCTTAGGGTTAGGGTTTGTGTTTGGGTTAGGTTTAGCTTTAGGGTTAGGGTTAGGGTTAGATTTAGGGTTATGGTTAGGGTTTGTGTTTGGGTTAGAGTAAGGGATCGGGTTAGGGTTTGGGTTAGATTTAAGGTTAGGGTTAGTGTTTGGGTTAGGTTTTGGGTTAGGGTTAAGGTTATGGTTAGGGTTAGGAGTTAGGGTTAGGGTTAGGGATAGCGTTTTGGTTCGGGTTAGCGTTATTGTTCCGGTTAGGGTTTAGGGTAGGGTTGGGTTTAGGGTTAGGGTTAGGGTTAGGGTTTGTGTTAGGGTTATGGTTAGGGTAATGGTTAGGGTTACGTTGTGGGTTAGGGTTAGCGTTGGTTTAGGGTTATTGTTTGGGCTTGGGTTAGGGTTAGGTTTAGGGTTTGGGTTAGAGTTAGGGTTAGGGTTTGTCTTAGGGTTAGGGTTAGGGTTAGGGCTAGGCGATAGAGATAGGGTTAGGGTTAGGTTTAAGGTTAGGGTTTGGCCTTGGGTTAGGGTTAGTGTTAGGGTTAGTATTAGGGTTATGTTTAGTGTTAGGATTAGGGTTTGTGTTAGGTTTAGGGTTAAGGTTAGGGTTAGAGTTTGGGTTTGGGTTAGGGTTAGGGTTAGGGTTTGGTTTAGGGTTAGGGTTACGGTTCGGGTTAGGATTGGTGTTAGGTTTAGGGTTAGGGTTAGGGTTAGGTTTTGGGTTTGGGTTAGGGTTATGGCTATGGTTAGGGTTAGGATTAGTATTAGTGTTAGGGTTAGGGTTTGCGTTAGGGTTAGTGTTAGGGTTTGGGTTTGCGTTAGGGTTAGGGTTGGGGTTCGTGTTAGGGTTAGGGTAGGATGTGGGTTTGGGTTAGGGTTAGGATTAGGGTTAGGGTTAGGGTAAGTTTTAGGGTTAGGGCTTGGGTAATGGTTAGGGTTAGGATTAGGGATAGGTTTAGGGTTTCGTTTAGGGTTAGGTTTAGGGTTAGGGATTGGGTTTAGGTTAGGTTTAGGGTTTGGGTTAGGCTTAGGGTTAGGGTTTTGGTTTGGGTTAGGTTTAGGTTTAGGTTTAGGGTTAGGGTTAGGGTTAGGGTTTTGATGTGGGTTAGAATAAGGTATAGTGTTAGGTTTTTGGTTACGTTTAGTGTTAGGGTTTGGGTTATGGTTTGGGTTAGGTTTAAGGTTAGGGTTAGGGTTAGGGGATAGGTTTAGGGGTAGGGTTAGGGTTTGGGTTAGGGTTAGGGTTAGGGTTAGGTTTAGTGTTACGTTTAGGATTTGGGGTAGGGTTAGGTTTATTGTTAGGGTTAGGTTTTGTGTTAGGGTTAGGGTTAGGGTTAGGGTTAGGGTTAGGGTTAGCGTTTGGATTACGGTAAGGGTTAGGTTTAGGGTTAGTGTTTGGGCTTGGGTTAGGGTTAGGTTTAAGGTTAGGGTTAGCGTTAGGGTTAGGGTTTGGCTTAAGGTTAGGGTTAGGGTTAGGTTTAGGCGATAGGGATAGGGTTAGGGTTAGGTTTGGGGTTAGTGTTTGGGCTTGTTTTAGGGTTAGTGTTAGGGTTAGGATTAGGGTTAGGTTTAGTGTTAGGATTAGGGTTTGGGTTTCGGTTAGAGTTAGGGTTAGGGTTAGGGTTTGGGTTAGTGTTAGGCGTAGGGATAGGGTTTAGGTTAGGATTAGGGTTAGGGTTTGCGTTAGGGTTTAGGTTTTGGTTAGGGTTAGGGTTAGTTTTAGGGCTTGGGTTAGGGTTAGGGTTAGAGTTAGGGCTTGGGTTTAGGTTAAGTTTAGGGTTTGGGTTAGGCTTCGGGTTGGGATTCGGTTTAGTGTTAGGGTTAGAATTAGGGTTAGGGTTTGGGTTAGGGTTTGGGTTAGGGTTAAGTTTAGGATTAGGGTTAGGGGTTAGGGTAAGGGTTTGGGTTAGGATTAGTGTTTGGGCTTGGGTTAAGGTTAGGTTTAGGGATAGGAGTAGGTTTTGGTTTGGCTTAGGGTTAGGGTTAGGGTTAGGGTTAGAGTTAGTGTTAGGATTAGGGTTTGGGTTAGGGTTAGGGTTTGGGTTAGGGTTAGGGTTGAAGTTTGGGTTTGGGTTTGGGTTAGGGTTAGTGTTAGGGTTATGGTTAGGTTTAGGGTGTGGGTTTGGTTTAGGGTTAGGCTTAGGGTTAGGGTTAGGGTAAGTGTTAGGGTTAGGGTTTGCGTTAGGGTTAGGTTTACGGTTACGGTTACGCTTTGGTTTGGTTTAAGGTTAGTGTTAGGGTTAGGGGCAGGGTTAGGGTTAGGGTTAGGTTTTGGGGTGGTTTAGGGTTAGGGTTAGGGTTACGATTAAGGTTAGGGTTAAGGTTTAGTTTTTGGTTAGAGTTAGGTTTAGAGTTGGGGTTTGGTTTAGGGTTAGGTTTAGGGTTAGGTTTGGGATTAGGGTTAGGGTTAGGTTTGGCATTAGGGTTAGGTTTAGGTTTAGGTTTTGGGTTAGGGTTAGTGTTAGGGTTAGGGTTAGGGTTTTGTTTTGGGTTAGGGTTAATGTTACGGATAGGGTAAGGGTTAGGTTTGGGCTTAGGGTTTGGTTTAGGGTTACTGTTAGAGGTTGGTTTAGGGTTAGGGTTAGGGTTAGGATTAGGGTTAGGTTTAGGCCTTAGGGATAGGGTGAGAGTTAGGGTTACGGTTAGGTTTTAGGTTTGGGTTAGGGTTAGGGTTAGGGTTTGGGTTTTTGTTAGGGTTAGGGTTAGTGTTAGGGTTAGGGTTTGGGTTAGTGTTAGGTTTTGGGATAGGGTTAGGGTTAGGGTACGGGTTTGGGTTAGGTTTTGTGTTAGGGTTAGAATTAGGGTTAGGGTTAGGGTTAGGGTTTGCGTTAGGGTTAGTGTTAGGGTATGGGTTTGAGTTAGTGTTAGGTTTAGGGTTGAGGTTAGGTTTGGGGTTAGTGTTAGGGTTAGGGTTAGGGTGTGGGTTTGGGTAGGGTTAGGCTTAGGGTTAGGTTTAGGGTAAGTGTTAGGGTGAGGCCTTGGGTGAGGTTTAGGGTTAGGGTTAGGTTTAGGGTTTCGTTTAGGGTTAGGTTTAGGGTTCGGGTTAGGTTTAGGGTGTGGGTTTGGGTTAGGGTTAGGCTTAGGGTTAGGGTTAGGGTAAGTGTTAGGGTTAGGGTTTGGATTAGGGTTAGGGTTAGGTTTAGGCTTAGGGTTAGGGTTTGGTTTGGTTTAGGGTTAGTGTTAGCGTTAGGGTAAGGGTTAGGGTTAAGGTTAGGGTTAGGGTTAGGGTTAGTTTTAGGGCTTGGGTTAGGGTTAGGGTTAGGGTTAAGGATTGGGTTTAGGTTAGGTTTAGGGTTTGGGTTAGGCTTAGTGTTAGGGTTTGGGTTAGGGTTAGGTTTAGGAGTAGGGTTAGGGATAGGATTAGGGTTAGGGTTTGCGTTTGGGTTAGAGTAAGGTATCGGGTTAGGGTTTGGGTTAGGTTTAAGGTTAGGGTTAGGGTTTGGGTTAGGGTTAGGGTTAGGGTTAGGGTTAGGGTTTGGGTTAGGGTTATGGTTATGGTTATGGTTAGGGTTATGGTTATGGTTATGGTTAGGGTTAGGATTAGGGTTAGGACTTGGGTTTAGGTTAGGTTTAAGGTTTTGGTTAGGCTTACGATTAGGGTTTGTGTTTGGGTTAGGTTTAGTTTTAGGGTTACGGTTAGGGTTAGGGTTAGGTTTAGGTTTAGGGTTAGGGTTAGGGTTAGGGTTTGGGTTAGGGTTAGGGTTAGGGTTAGGGTTAGGGTTAGGGATTGGGTTAGCGTTACGGGTAGGTTTAGGGTTAGTGTTTGGGCTTGGGTTAGGTTTAGGGATAGGGGTAGGATTTGGTTTGGCTTAGGGTTAGGGTTAGGTTTAGGGTTAGGGTTTGGGTTTGGGTTAGAGTAAGGTATAGGGTTAGGGTTTGGGTTAGGTTTAGTGTTAGGGTTAGGGTTTGGGTTAGGGTTCAGATTAGGGTAAGGGTTAGGGGTTATGGTTAGGGTTAGGGTTAGGGTTTGGGTTCGGGTTCGGGTTAGGGTTAGTGTTATGGTTAGGATTTGGGGTAGGGTTAGGTTTAGGGTTAGGGTTAGTGTTAGGGATTGTGTTAGGGTTAGGGTTAGGGTTAGGGTTACGGTTAGGTTTGGGTTAGGGTTAGGGTTAGGTTTAGGGTTAGTGTTTGGGCTTGGGTTAGGGTTAGGTTTCGGGTTAAGTTTAGAGTTAGGGTTAGGGTTTGGCTTAGGGTTAGAGTTAGTGTTAGGGTTTGGGTTAGGGTTAGGGTTGAAGTTTGGGTTTGGATTAGGGTTAGGATTAGGGTTTCGGTTAGGATTAGGGTAAGGGTTAGGGTTATGGTTAGGTTTAAGTTGTGGGTTTGGTTTAGGATTAGGCTTAGGGTTAGGGTTAGGGTAAGTGTTAGGGTTAGGGTTTGGGTTAGGGTTAGGGTTAGGTTTAGGGTTAGGTTTAGGGTTTGGGTTAGTTTTAGGGTTTGGGATAGGTTTAGGTTTAGGGTAAGGGTTAGGGCTAAGGTGTGTGTTAGGGTTAGGATTAGGGTTAGGTTTAGGGTTAGTGTTAGGATTAGCATTTGGTTTAGGGTTACGGTTAGTGTTAGGGTTTGGGTTAGGGTTAGGGTTGAAGTTTGGGTTTGGGTTAGGGATAGGATTAGGGTTTCGGTTAGGATTAGGTTTAGGGTTAGGGTTATGGTTAGGTTTAAGTTGTGGGTTTGGTTTAGGATTAGGCTTAGGGTTAGGGTTAGGGTAAGTGTTAGGGTTTGGGTTTGGGTTAGGGTTAGGTTTAGGGTTAGGGTTAGGCTTTGGTTTGGTTTAGGGTTAGTGTTAGGCTTAGCGGAAGTGTTAAGTTTAGGGTTAGGGCTAGGGGTGGTTTAGGGTTAGGGTTAGGGTTAGGATTAAGGTTAGGGTTAAGGTTTAGGTTTGGGTTACAGTTAGGTTTAGAGTTGGGGTTTGGTTTAGGTTTAGGTTTAGGTTAGGGTTGGGGTTAGGGTTAGCGTTAGGTTTAGGGTTAGGATTAGGGTTAGGTGTAGGTTTATGTTTTTGGTTAGGGTTAGGGTTAGGGTTAGGTTTTGGTTTGTGTTAGGGTAGATGTTATGGATAGGGTAAGGGTTAGGTTTGGGGTTAGGGTTTGGTTTAGGGTTACTGTTAGAGGTTGGTTTAGGGTTAGGGTTAGGGTTAGGGATTGGTTTGGGGTAGGGTTATTGTTAGGGTTGGGTTTGGGTTAGGGATTAGTTTTCGTTTAGGGGTAGGGTTAGGATTAGTGTTTGGGTTAGGGTTTAGGTTTGGGTTAGGGTTACGGTTAGGGTTAGGGTTTGGCTTAGAGTTAGGGTTAGGGTTAGGGTTTGGGTTAGGGTTAGGGTTAGGGTGAGGGTTTGGGTTAGGGTTACGGGTAGGTTTAGGGTTAGTGTTTGGGCTTGGGTTAGGGTTAGGTTTAGGGATAGGTGTAGGGTTTGGTTTGGCTTAACGTTAAGGTTAGGGTTAGGATTAGGGTTAGGGTTAGGCGTTAGTGATAGTGTGAGTGTTAGGGTTACGGTTAGTGTTTGGATTAGGGTTAGGGTTAAGTGTAGGATTAGGGTGAGGGTTACTGTTAGGATTAGGGTTTGGGTTGTTGTTAGGGTTAGGGTTAGGGTTAGGCTTAGGGTTTATGCTTTGGGTTAGTGTTAGGGTTTCGGATAGGCTTAGGGTTAGGGTAAGGTTTACGGTTAGGGTTTGTGTTAGGGTTAGGATTAGGGTTAGGGTTAGTGTTAGTGTTAGGATTAGGGTTTTGGTTAGGGTTAGGGTTAGGGTTTGGGTTAGGGTTATGGTTAGGTTTAGGGTGTGGGTTTGGTTTAGGAATAGGCTTAGTGTTAGGGTTAGGGTAAGTGTTAGGGTTAGGTTTTGGTTTAGGGTTAGGGTTAGGGTTAGGTTTTGGTTTGTGTTAGGGTAGATGTTATGGATAGGGTAAGGGTTAGGTTTGGGGTTAGGGTTTGGTTTAGGGTTACTGTTAGAGGTTGGTTTAGGGTTAGGGTTAGGGTTAGGGTTAGGGTTAGGGGTTGGTTTGGGGTAGGGTTAGTGTTAGGGTTGGGTTTGGGTTAGGGTTAGGGTTAGGGTTAGGGTTAGGGTTTGGTTTAGGGTTAGGGTTAGGTTTAGGATTAGTGTTTGGTCTTGGGTTAGGATTAGGTTTAGGGTTAAGGTTAGGGTTAGGGTTAGGGTTAGGGTTAGGGTTAGGGTTAGGATTAGGGTTTGGTTTAGGGTTTGGGTTAGGGTTACGGTTCGGGTTAGGGTTGGTGTTAGGTTTAGGGTTAGGATTAGGGTTAGGGTTTGGGTTTAGGTTACGGTTATGGCTATGGTTAGGGTTAGGATTAGTATTAGGGTTAGGGTTAGGGTTTGCGTTAGGGTTAGTGTTATGGTTTGGGGTTGCGTTAGGGTTAGGGTTGGGGTTCGTGTTAGGGTTAGGGTAGGATGTGGGTTTGGGTTAGGGTTAGGCTTAGGGTTAGGGTTAGGGTAAGTGTTAGGTTTAGGGCTTGGGTAATGGTTAGGGTTAGGATTAGGGATAGGGTTAGGGTTTCGTTTAGGGTTAGGTTTAGGGTTAGGGATTGGATTTAGGTTAGGTTTAGGGTTTGGGTTAGGCTTAGGGTTAGGGTTTTGGTTTGGGTTAGGTTTAGGTTTAGGGTTAGGGTTAGGGTTAGGGTTAGGGTTTTGATGTGGGTTAGAATAAGGTATAGTGTTAGGTTTTTGGTTAGGTTTAGTGTTAGGGTTAGGGTTTGGGTTATGGTTTGGGTTAGGGTTAAGGTTAGGGTTAGGGATAGGGGATAGGGTTAGGGGAAGGGTCAGGGTTTGGGTTAGGGTTAGGGGTAGGTTTAGGGTTAGTGTTACGTTTAGGATTTGGGGTAGGGTTAGGTTTAAGGTTAGGGTTAGGTTTTGTGTTAGGGTTAGGGTTAGGGTTAGGGTTAGGGTTAGGGTTAGCGTTTGGATTAGGGTTAGGGTTAGGTTTAGGGTTAGTGTTTGGGCTTGGGTTAGGGTTAGGTTTAAGGTTAGGGTTAGCGTTAGGGTTAGGGTTTGGCTTAAGGTTAGGGTTAGGGTTAGGTCTAGGCGATAGGGATAGGGTTAGGGTTAGGTTTGGGGTTAGTGTTTGGGCTTGTTTTAGGGTTAGTGTTAGTGTTAGGATTAGGGTTAGGTTTAGTGTTAGGATTAGGGTTTGGGTTTCGGTTAGAGTTAGGGTTAGGGTTAGGGTTTGGTTTAGTGTTAGGCGTAGGGATAGGGTTTAGGTTAGGATTAGGGTTAGGGTTTGGGTTAGGGTTTAGGTTTTGGTTAGGGTTAGGGTTAGGGTTACTTTTAGGGCTTGGGTTAGGGTTAGGGTTAGAGTTAGGGCTTGGGTTTAGGTTAAGTTTAGGGTTTGGGTTAGGCTTCGGGTTGGGATTCGGTTTAGTGTTAGGGTTAGCATTAGGGGTAGGGGTTGGGTTAGGGTTTGGGTTAGGGTTAAGTTTAGGATTAGGGTTAGGGGTTAGGGTTAGGGTTCGGGTTAGGATTAGTGTTTGGGCTTGGGTTAAGGTTAGGTTTAGGGATAGGAGTAGGTTTTGGTTTGGCTTAGGGTTAGGGTTAGGGTTAGGGTTAGAGTTAGTGTTAGGATTAGGGTTTGGGTTAGGGTTAGGGTTTGGGTTAGGGTTAGGGTTGAGGTTTGGGTTTGGGTTTGGGTTAGGGTTAGTGTTAGGGTTATGGTTAGGTTTAGGGTGTGGGTTTGGTTTAGGATTAGGCTTAGGTTTAGGGTTAGGTAAGTGTTAGGGTTAGGGTTTGCGTTACGGTTAGGGTTAGGTTTACGGTTACGGTTACGGTTTGGTTTGGTTTAGGGTTAGTGTTAGGGTTAGGGGAAGGGTTAGGGTTAGGGTTAGGTTTTGGGGTGGTTTAGGGTTAGGGTTAGGGTTAGGATTAAGGTTAGGGTTAAGGTTTAGTTTGCGGTTAGTGTTAGGTTTAGAGTTGGGGTTTGGTTTAGGGTTAGGTTTAGGGTTAGGTTTGGGATTAGGGTTAGGGTTAGGTTTGGGATTAGGGTTAGGTTTAGGTTTAGGTTTTGGGTTAGGGTTAGTGTTAGGGTTAGGGTTAGGGTTTTGTTTTGGGTTAGGGTTAATGTTACAGATAGGGTAAGGGTTAGGTTTGGGCTTAGGGTTTGGTTTAGGGTTACTGTTAGGGGTTGGTTTAGGGTTAGGGTTAGGGTTAGGATTAGGGTTAGGTTTAGGCCTTAGGGATAGGGTGAGAGTTAGGGTTACGGTTAGGTTTTAGGTTTGGGTTAGGGTTAGGGTTAGGGTTTGGGTTAGGGTTAGGGTTTGGGTTTTTGTTAGGGTTAGGGTTAGTGTTAGGGTTAGGGTTAGGGTTAGGTTTAGGAGTAGGGTTAGGGATAGGATTAGGGTTAGGGTTTGCGTTTGGGTTAGAGTAAGGTATCAGGTTAGGGTTTGGGTTAGGTTTAGTGTTAAGGTTAGGGTTTGGGTTAGGGTTTGGGTTAGGGTTAGGGTTAGGGTTAGGGTTTGGGTTAGGGTTATGGTTATGGTTATGGTTATAGTTAGGGTTATGGTTATGGTTATGGTTAGGGTTAGGATTAGGGTTAGGGCTTGGGTTTAGGTTAGGTTTAAGGTTTTGGTTAGGCTTACGGTTAGTGTTTGTGTTTGGGTTAGGTTTAGTTTTAGGGTTACGGTTAGGGTTAGGGTTAGGTTTAGGTTTAGGGTTAGGGTTAGGGTTAGGGTTTGGGTTAGGGTTAGGGTTAGGGTTAGGGTTAGGGATTGGGTTAGCGTTACGGGTAGGTTTAGGGTTAGTGTTTGGGCTTGGGTTAGGTTTAGGGATAGGGGTAGGATTTGGTTTGGCTTAGGGTTAGGGTTAGGTTTAGGGTTAGGGTTTGGGTTTGGGTTAGAGTAAGGTATAGGGTTAGGGTTTGGGTTAGGTTTAGTGTTAGGGTTAGGGTTTGGGTTAGGGTTCAGATTAGGGTAAGGGTTAGGGGTCACGGTTAGGGTTAGGGTTAGGGTTTGGGTTCGGGTTCGGGTTAGGGTTAGGGTTAGTGTTACGGTTAGGATTTGGTGTAGGGTTAGGGTGAGGGTTAGGGTTTGTGTTAGGGTTAGTGTTAGGGTTAGGGTTACGGTTAGGGTTTGGGTTAGGGTTAGGGTTAGGTTTAGGGTTAGTGTTTGGGCTTGGGTTAAGGTTAGGTTTCGGGTTAAGTTTAGAGTTAGGGTTAGGGTTTGGCTTAGGGTTAGGGTTAGTGTTAGGGTTTGGGTTAGGTTTAGGGTTGAAGTTTGGGTTTGGGTTAGGGTTAGGATTAGGGTTTCGGTTAGGATTAGGGTTAGGGTTATGGTTATGGTTAGGTTTAAGTTGTGGGTTTGGTTTAGGATTAGGCTTAGGGTTAGGGTTAGGGTAAGTGTTAGGGTTAGGTTTTGGGTTAGGGTTAGGGTTAGGTTTAGGGTTAGGGTTAGGGTTTGGGTTAGTGTTAGGGTTTGGGATAGGTTTAGGTTTAGGGTAAGGGTTAGGGTTAGGGTGTGTGTTAGGGTTAGAATTAGGGTTAGGGTTAGGGTTAGTGTTAGGATTAGGATTTGGGTTAGGGTTACGGTTAGTGTTAGGGTTTGGGTTAGGGTTAGGGTTGAAGTTTGGGTTTGGGTTAGGGTTAGGATTAGGGTTTCGGTTAGGATTAGGGTTAGGGTTAGGGTTATGGTTAGGTTTAAGTTATGGGTTTGGTTTAGGATTAGGCTTAGGGTTAGGGTTAGGGTAAGTGTTAGGGTTATTGTTTGGGTTAGGGTTAGGGTTAGGTTTAGGGTTAGGGTTAGGGTTTGGTTTGGTTTAGGGTTAGTGTTAGGCTTAGGGGAAGTGTTAAGGTTAGGGTTAGGGCTAGGGGTGGTTTAGGGTTAGGGTTAGGGTTAGGATTAAGGTTAGGGTTAAGATTTAGGTTTGGGTTAGAGTTAGGTTTAGAGTTGGGGTTTGGTTTAGGTTTAGGTTTAGGTTTAGGGTTAGGGTTGGGGTTAGGGTTAGCGTTAGGTTTAGGGTTAGGATTACGGTTAGGTGTAGGTTTATGTTTTGGTTTAGGGTTAGGGTTAGGGTTAGGTTTTAGTTTGTGTTAGGGTAGATGTTATGGATAGGGTAAGGGTTAGGTTTGGGGTTAGGTTTTGGTTTAGGGTTACTCTTAGAGGTTGGTTTAGGGTTCAGGTTAGGGTTAGGGATTGGTTTGGGGTAGGGTTATTGTTAGGGTTGTGTTTGGGTTAGGGATTAGGTTTCGTTTAGGGTTAGGGTTAGGATTAGTGTTTGGGTTAGGGTTTAGGTTTGGGTTAGGGTTACGGTTAGGGTTAGGGTTTGGCTTAGAGTTAGGGTTAGGGTTAGGGTTTGGGTTAGGGTTAGGGTTAGGGTGAGGGTTTGGGTTAGGGTTACGGGTAGGTTTAGGGTTAGTGTTTGGGCTTGGGTTAGGGTTAGGTTTAGGGATAGGGGTAGGGTTTGGTTTGGCTTAGGGTTAAGGTTAGGGTTAGGATTAGGGTTAGGGTTAGGCGTTAGTGATAGTGTGAGTGTTAGGGTTACGGTTAGTGTTTGGATTAGGGTTAGGGTTAAGTGTAGGATTAGGGTGAGGGTTACTGTTAGGATTAGGGTTTGGGTTGTTGTTAGGGTTAGGGTTAGGGTTAGGCTTAGGGTTTATGCTTTGGGTTAGTGTTAGGGTTTCGGATAGGCTTAGGGTTAGGGTAAGGTTTACGGTTAGGGTTTGTGTTAGGGTTAGGATTAGGGTTAGGGTTAGTGTTAGTGTTATGATTAGGGTTTGGGTTAGGGTTAGGGTTAGGGTTAGGGTTTGGGTTAGGGTTATGGTTAGGTTTAGGGTGTGGGTTTGGTTTAGGAATAGGCTTAGTGTTAGGGTTAGGGTAAGTGTTAGGGTTAGGGTTTGGGTTAGGGTTAGGGTTAGGGTTAGGGTTATGGTTAGGTTTTGGTTTGTGTTAGGGTAGATGTTATGGATAGGGTAAGGGTTAGGTTTGGGGTTAGGGTTTGGTTTAGGGTTACTGTTAGAGGTTGGTTTAGGGTTACGGTTAGGGTTAGAGTTAGGGTTAGGGATTGGTTTGGGGTAGGGTTAGTGTTAGGGTTGGGTTTGAGTTAGGGATAATGTTTCGTTTAGGGTTAGGGTTAGGATAAGTGTTTGGGTTAGGGTTTAGGTTTGGGTTAGGGTTAGGGTTAGGGTTAGTTTTAGGGCTTGGTTTAGGGTTAGGGTTACGGTTAGGGCTTGGGTTTAGGTTAGGTTTAAGGTTTGGGTTAGGCTTCGGGTTAGGGTTTGTGTTTGGGTTAGGTTTAGGTTTAGTGGTAGGGTTAGGGTTATGGTTCGGGTTTGTGTTTGGGTTAGAGTAAGGTATCGGGTTAGGGTTTGTGTTAGGTTTAAGGTTAGGGTTAGGGTTTGGGTTAGGGTTTGGCTTAGGGTTAGGCTTAGGGTTAGGGTTAGTGTTTGGGGTTGGGTTAGTGTTAGTTTTAGGATTAAGGTTAGAGTTAGGGTTAGGGTTTGGCTTAGGATTAGGGTTAGGATTAGGGCTAGGCGATAGGGATATGGTTATTGTTAGGATTGGGGTTAGTGTTTGGGCTTGTGTTAGGGTTAGTGTTAGGGTTAGAATTAGGGTTAGGTTTAGTGTTAGGATTAGGGTTTGTTTTTCGGTTAGGGTTAGGGTTAGTGTTAGGGTTAGGGATAGGGTTTAGTTTAGAGTTAGGGTTAGGGTTTGAGTTAGGGTTTAGGTTTGGGTTAGGGTTAGGGTTTGGGTTAGTTTTAGGGCTTTGGTTCGGGTTAGGGTTAGAGTTAGGGCTTGGGTTTAGGTTAGGTTTAGGGTTTGGGTTAGGCTTAGGGTCAGGGTTTGGGTTAGGGTTGGGTTAGGTTTTGGGTTAGTGTTTGGGTTAGGGTTAAGTTTAGGGTTCAGGTTAGGGGTTAGAGTTGGGGTTAGGTTTAGGGTTCGGGTTCAGGTTAGGGTTAGGGTTAGGGTTTGTTTTAGGGTTTGGGTTAGGGTTAAGGTTAGGGTTAGGGTTAGGGGTTAGGGTTAGGGTTCGGGTTAGGTTTAGGTTTAGGGTTAGTGTTACGGTTAGGGTTTGGGTTAGGGTTAGGGTTAGGGTTAGGGTTAGGCTTAGGGTTTGGGTTAGGGTTAGGGTTAGGGTTAGGGTTACGGGTAGGTTTAGGGTTAGTGTTTGGGCTTGGGTTAGGTTTAGGGATAGTGGTAGGATTTGGTTTGGTTTAGGATTAGGGTTAGGGTTAGGATTAGGTTTAGCGTTAGGCTTTAGTGATAGTGTGAGTGTGAGGGTTACGCTTAGGGTTTTGGTTTGGGTTAGGGTTAGGGTTAAGTTTAGGATTAGGGTTAGGGTTAGTATTAGGATTAGGGTTTGGGTTTTTGTTAGGTTTAGGGTTCGTATTAGGGTTTGGGTTAGTGTTAGGGTTTGGGATAGAGTTAGGAATAGGGTAAGGGTTAGGGTTAGGGTGTGTGTTAGGGTTAGGATTAGGATTAAGGTTAGGGTTAGTGTTAGGATTTGGGTTTGGGTTAGGGTTACGGTTAGTGTTAGGGTTAGCGTTTGGGTTAGGGTTAGGGTTGAAATTTGGGTTTGGGTTAGGGTTAGGATTAGGGTTTCGGTTAGGATTAGGGTTAGGGTTAGGGTTATGGTTAGGTTTAGGGTGTGGGTTTGGTTTAGGATTAGGCTTAGGGTTTCGGTTAAGGTTAGGGTTAGATTTAGGGTTAGGGTTAGGGTTTGGTTTGGTTTGGGGTTAGTGTTAGGCTTAGGGGAAGTGTTAAGGTTAGGGTTAGGGTTAGGGGTGGTTTAGGGTTAGGATTAGGATTAAGGTTAGGGTTAAGGTTTAAGTTTGGGTTAGAGTTAGGTTTAGAATTGGAGTTTGGTTTATGGTTAGGTTTACGGTTAGGGTTGGGGTTAGGGTTAGGTTTAGGGTTAGGGTTAGGGTTTTGGTTTAGGTTTTGGGTAAGTTTTAGGGTTAGGGTTATGGTCAGGGTTAGGGTTTAGGTTTTGTTTAGGGTTAGGGTTAGGGTTAGGGTTTGGGTTTGGGTTAGGTTTAGGGTTAGGGTTAGGGTGAGGGTTTGGGTTTGGGTTAGAGTAAGGTATAGGGTTAGGGTTTGTGTTAGGTTTAGTGTTAGGGTTAGGGTTTGGGTTAGGGTTTGGGTTAGGGTTAAGATTAGGTTAAGGGTTAGGGGTTAGGGTTAGGGTTAGGGTTAGGGTTTGGGTTCGGGTTCGGGTTAGGTTTAGGGTTAGTGTTACGGTTAGGATTTGGGGTAGGGTTAGGTTTAGGGTTAGGGTTAGTGTTAGGGATTGTGTTAGGGTTAGGGTTAGGGTAAGGGTTAGGGTTAGGGTTTGGGTTAGGGTTAGGGTAAGGTTTAGGGTTAGTGTTTGGGCTTGGGTTAGGGTTAGGTTTAGGGTTAATTTTAGAGTTAGGGTTAGGGTTTGGCTTAGGGTAGGGTTAGGGTAAGTGTTAGAGTTAGGGCTTGGGTAAGGTTTAGGGTTAGGCTTAAGGTTAGGGTTAGGGTTTCCTTTAGGGTTAGGTTTAGGGTTCGGGTTAGGTTTAGGGTGTGGGTTTGGGTTAGTGTTAGGCTTAGGGTTAGGTTTATGGTAAGTGTTAGGTTAGGGTTTGGATTAGGGTTAGATTTAGGTTTAGGGTTAGGGTTACGGTTTGGTTTGGTTTAGCGTTAGTGTTAGGGTTAGGGGAAGGGTTAGGGTTATGGTTAGGGTTAGGGGTGGTTTAGGGATACTGTTATTTTTAGGATTAAGGTTAGGGTTAAGGTTTAGGTTTGGGTTAGAGTTAGGTGTAGAGTTGGGGTTTGGTTTAGGGTTAGGTTTAGGGTTAGGATTGGGTTAGGGTTAGGGTTAGGGTTAGGGTTAGTGGTTAGGATTAGGTTTAGCGTTAGGATTAGGGTTAGATTTAGGGTTAGGTTTAGGATTAGGGTTAGGTTTAGGTTTAGGTTTAGTTTTTGGGTTAGGTTTAGGGTTAGGGTTAGGATTAAGGTTTGGTTTGGTTTAGGGTTAATGTTAAGGATAGGGTAAGGGTTAGGTTTGGGGTTTGGGTTTGGTTTAGGGTTACTGTTAGAGGTTGGTTTAGAGTTAGGGTGAGGGTTAGGGTTAGGGTTAGGGATTGGTTTGGGGTAGGGTTAGTGTTAGGGTTAGGGATAGAGTTTAGGTTATGGTTAGCTTTAGGGTTAGGGTTTAGGTTTGGTTTAGGGTTAGGGTTAGGGTTTGGGTTAGGGTTTGAGTTTGGGTTAGAGAAAGGGATCGGGTTAGGGTTTGGGTTAGGTTTAAGGTTCGGGTTAGGGTTTGGGTTAGGATTTGGGTTAGGGTTAAGGTTAGGGTTAGGGTTAGGGGTTAGGGTTAGGGGTTGGGTTAGGGTTTGGGTTAGGGTTATGGTTATTTTTAGGGTTAGGATTAGGGTTAGGCTTAGGGTAGGGTTAGGGTAAGTGTTAGGGTTAGGGCTTGGGTAAGGTTTTGGGTTAGGGTTAAGGTTAGGGTTAGGATTTCCTTTAGGGTTAGGTTTAGGGTTCGGGTTAGGTTTAGGGTGTGGGTTTGGGTTAGGGTTAGTCTTAGGGTTAGGGTTAGGGTAAATGTTAGGTTAGGGTTTGGATTAGGGTTCGGGTTAGTTTTAGGTTTAGGTTTAGGTTTTGGTTTGGTTTAGGGTTAGTATTAGGGTTGTGTAAGGGTTATGGTTAGGGTTAGGGTTAGTGTTAGGATTAGGGTTAGTTTTAGGGCTTTTGTTAGGGTTAGGGTTAGGGTTCGGGATTGGATTTAGGTTAGAGTTTGGGTTTGGGTTAGAGTAAGGTATAGGGTTAGGGTTTGGGTTAGGTTTAGTGTTAGGGTTAAGGTTTGGGTTAGGGTTTGGTTTAGGGTTAAGATTAGGGTTAAGTTTAGGGGTTGGGGTTAGGGTTAGGGTTAGGGTTTGGGTTAGGTTTAGGGTTAGGCTTAGGGTTAGTGTTACGGTTAGGATTTGGAGTAGGGTTAGGTTTAGGGTTAGGGTTAGGGTTAGGGATTGTGTTACGGTTAGGGTTAGGGTTAGGGTTAGGGTTAGGGTTTGGTTTAGGGTTAGGGTTAGGTTTAGGATTAGTGTTTGGTCTTGGGTTAGGGTTAGGTTTAGGGTTAAGGTTAGAGTTAGGGTTAGGGTTAGGGGTAGGGCTAGGCGATAGGGATATGGTTCGGGTGAGGGTTGTGGTTAGTGTTTGGGCTTGGGTTAGGGGTAGTGTTAGGGTTAAAATTAGGATTAGGTTTAGTGTTAGAATTAGGGTTTGGGTTTCGGTTAGGGTTAGAGTTAGGGTTTGGGTTAAGGTTTAGGTTTGGGTTAGGGTTAGGGTTAGGGTTAGTTTTAGGGCTTGGCTTAGCATTAGGGTTAGAGTTAGGGCTTGGGTTTAGGTTAGGTTTAGGGTTTGGGTTAGGCTTAGGGTTAGGGTTCGGGTTAGGGTTTAGGTTAGGGGTTAGAGTTGGGGTTAGGCTTAGGCTTCGGATTAGGGTTAGGGTTAGGGTTAGGTTTAGGGATAGGGGTAGGTTTTGGTTTGGCTTAGGGTTAGGGTTAGCTTTAGGGTTAGGGTAAGTGTTAGTGTTAGGATTAGGGTTTGGGTTAGGGTTAGGGTTAGGGTTAGGGTTTGGGTTAGGGATTGGGTTTAGGTTAGGTTTAGGGTTTGGGTTTGGCTTAGGTTTAGGGTTTGGCTTAGGTTTAGGTTTAGGGTTAGGGTTACGGTTTGGTTTGGTTTAGCGTTAGTGCTAGGGTTAGGGGAAGGGTTAGGGTTAGGGTTAGGGGTCGTTTAGGGTTACGTTTATTTTTAGGATTAAGGTTACGGTTAAGGTTTAGGTTTGGGTTAGAATTAGGTGTACAGTTGGGGTTTGGTTTAGGGTTAGGTTTAGGGTTAGGACTGGGCTAGGGTTAGGGTTAGGGTTAGGGTTAGTGGTTAGGGTTAGGTTTAGGGTTAGGATTAGGGTTAGATTTAGGGTTAGTTTTAGGATTAGGGTTAGGTTTAGGTTTAGGTTTATTTTTTGGATTAGGGTTAGGGTTAGGGTTAGGGTTAGGGTTAGGGTTAGGGTTAGGGTTAGGGTTAGGGTTTGGTTTGGTTTAGGGTTAATGTTAAGGATAGGGTAAGGGTTAGGTTTGGGGTTAGGGTTTGGTTTAGGGTTACTGTTAGAGGTTGGTTTAGGGTTAGGGTGAGGGTTAGGGTTAGGGTTAGGGATTGGTTTGGGGTAGGGTTAGTGTTAGGCTTAGGGATAGAGTTTAGGTTATGGTTAGCTTTAGGGTTAGGGTGAGGGTTAGGGTTAGGGTTTGGGTTAGGGTTTGAGTTTGGTTTAGAGTAAGGGATCGGGTTAGGGTTTGGGTTAGGTTTAAGGTTCGGGTTAGGGTTTGGGTTAGGATTTGGGTTAGGGTTAAGGTTAGGGTTAGGGTTAGGGGTTAGGGTTAGGGTTTGGTTTAGGGTTTGGGTTAGGGTTATGGTTATTTTTAGTGTTAGGATTAGGGTTAGGCTTAGGGTAGGGTTAGGGTAAGTGTTAGAGTTAGGGCTTGGGTAAGGTTTAGGGTTAGGCTTAAGGTTAGGGTTAGGGTTTCCTTTAGGGTTAGGTTTAGGGTTCGGGTTAGGTTTAGGGTGTGGGTTTGGGTTAGTGTTAGGCTTAGGGTTAGGGTTAGGGTAAGTGTTAGGTTAGGGTTTGGATTAGGGTTAGGATTAGGTTTAGGTTTATGGTTAGGTTTTGGTTTCGTTTAGGGTTAGTATTAGGGTTGTGTAAGGGTTATGGTTAGGGTTAGGGTTAGTGTTAGGATTAGGGTTAGTTTTAGGGCTTTTGTTAGGGTTAGGGTTAGGGTTCAGGATTGGGTTTAGGTTAGGGTTTGGGTTTGGGTTAGAGTAAGGTATAGGGTTAGGGTTTGGGTTAGGTTTAGTGTTAGGGTTAAGGTTTGGGTTAGGGTTTGGTTTAGGGTTAAGATTAGGGTTAAGGTTAGGGGTTGGGGTTAGGGTTAGGCTTAGGGTTAGTGTTACGGTTAGGATTTGGAGTAGGGTTAGGTTTAGGGTTAGGGTTAGGGTTAGGGATTGTGTTACGTTTAGGGTTAGGGTTAGGATTAGGGTTAGGGTTTGGGTTAGGGTTAGGGTTAGGTTTAGGGTTAGTGTTTGGTCTTGGGTTAGGGTTAGGTTTAGGGTTAAGGTTAGAGTTAGGGTTAGGGTTAGGGGTAGGGCTAGGCAATAGGGATATGGTTCGGGTGAGGGTTGTGGGTAGTGTTTGGGCTTGGGTTAGGGGTAGTGTTAGGGTTAGAATTAGGGTCAGGTTTAGTGTTAGAATTAGGGTTTGGGTTTCGGTTAGGGTTAGGGTTAGGGTTTGGGTTAAGGTTTAGGTTTGGGTTAGGTTTAGGGTTAGGGTTAGTTTTAGGGCTTGGCTTAGCGTTAGGGTTAGAGTTAGGGCTTGGGTTTAGGTTAGGTTTAGGGTTTGGGTTAGGCTTAGTGTTAGGGTTCGGGTTAGGTTTTAGGTTAGGGGTTAGAGTTGGGGTTAGGCTTAGGCTTCGGATTAGGGTTAGGGTTATGGTTAGGTTTAGGGAAAGGGGTAGGTTTTGGTTTGGCTTAGG